>JAVGWX010000001.1:145300964-145693464 GCA_036924085.1 Ariolimax columbianus
ACTTCATTCACCAAGTCTCCTTTCCTCCCTCTTACAGGACCTCCAACTTCGTTCGCCAAGTCTCCTTTCCTCCCTGTTACAGAACCTCCAACTTCGTTCACCAAGTCTCCTTTCCTCCCTGTTACAGGACCTCCAACTTCGTTCACCAAGTCTCCTTTCCTCCCTCTTACAGGACCTCCAACTTCGTTCGCCAAGTCTCCTTTCCTCCCTGTTACAGGACCTCCAACTTCGTTCACCAAGTCTCCTTTCCTCCCTCTTACAGGACCTCCAACTTCGTTCGCCAAGTCTCCTTTCCTCCCTGTTCCAGGACCTCCAACTTCGTTCACCGAGTCTCCTTTCCTCACTAACTGTTCCAGGACCTCCAACTTCGTTCACCAAGTCTCCTTTCCTCCCTAACTGTTCCAGGACCTCCAACTTCGTTCACCAAGTCTCCTTTCCTCCCTCACTGTTCCAGGACCTCCAACTTCGTTCACCGAGTCTCCTTTCCTCCCTAACTGTTCCAGGACCTCCAACTTCGTTCACTGAGTCTCCTTTCCTTCCTAACTGTTCCAGGACCTCCAACTTTGTTCGCCAAATCTCCTTTCCTCCCTAACTGTTCCAGGACCTCCAACTTCGTTCACCGAGTCTCCTTTCCTCCCTAACTGTTCCAGGACCTCCAACTTCGTTCACCAAGTCTCCTTTCCTCCCTGTTCCAGGACCTCCAACTTCGTTCACCGAGTCTCCTTTCCTCACTAACTGTTACAGGACCTCCAACTTCGTTCACCAAGTCTCCTTTCCTCCCTGTTCCAGGACCTCCAACTTCGTTCACCAAGTCTCCTTTCCTCCCTGTTACAGGACCTCCAACTTCGTTCACCGAGTCTCCTTTCCTCCCTGTTACAGGACCTCCAACTTCGTTCACCAAGTCTCCTTTCCTCCCTCTTACAGGACCTCCAACTTCGTTCACCAAGTCTCCTTTCCTCCCTGTTACAGGACCTCCAACTTCTTTCACCAAGTCTCCTTTCCTCCCTGTTACAGGACCTCCAACTTCGTTCACCAAGTCTCCTTTCCTCCCTGTTACAGGACCTCCAACTTCGTTCACCGAGTCTCCTTTCCTCACTAACTGTTCCAGGACCTCCAACTTCGTTCACCAAGTCTCCTTTCCTCCCTCTTACAGGACCTCCAACTTCGTTCGCCAAGTCTCCTTTCCTCCCTGTTCCAGGACCTCCAACTTCGTTCACCGAGTCTCCTTTCCTCCCTGTTACAGGACCTCCAACTTCGTTCACCAAGTCTCCTTTCCTCCCTCTTACAGGACCTCCAACTTCGTTCGCCAAGTCTCCTTTCCTCCCTGTTACAGGACCTCCAACTTCGTTCACCAAGTCTCCTTTCCTCCCTCTTACAGGACCTCCAACTTCGTTCGCCAAGTCTCCTTTCCTCCCTGTTCCAGGACCTCCAACGTCGTTCACCGAGTCTCCTTTCCTCACTAACTGTTCCATGACCTCCAACTTCGTTCACCAAGTCTCCTTTCCTCCCTAACTGTTCCAGGACCTCCAACTTCGTTCACCAAGTCTCCTTTCCTCCCTAACTGTTCCAGGACCTCCAACTTCGTTCACCGAGTCTCCTTTCCTCCCTAACTGTTCCAGGACCTCCAACTTCGTTCACCGAGTCTCCTTTCCTTCCTAACTGTTCCAGGACCTCCAACTTTGTTCGCCAAATCTCCTTTCCTCCCTAACTGTTCCAGGACCTCCAACTTCGTTCACCGAGTCTCCTTTCCTCCCTAACTGTTCCAGGACCTCCAACTTCGTTCACCAAGTCTCCTTTCCTCCCTGTTCCAGGACCTCCAACTTCGTTCACCGAGTCTCCTTTCCTCACTAACTGTTACAGGACCTCCAACTTCGTTCACCAAGTCTCCTTTCCTCCCTGTTCCAGGACCTCCAACTTCGTTCACCGAGTCTCCTTTCCTCACTAACTGTTACAGGACCTCCAACTTCGTTCACCAAGTCTCCTTTCCTCCCTGTTCCAGGACCTCCAACTTCGTTCACCAAGTCTCCTTTCCTCCCTGTTACAGGACCTCCAACTTCGTTCACCAAGTCTCCTTTCCTCCCTGTTACAGGACCTCCAACTTCGTTCACCGAGTCTCCTTTCCTCACTAACTGTTACAGGACCTCCAACTTCGTTCACCAAGTCTCCTTTCCTCCCTGTTACAGGACCTCCAACTTCTTTCACCAAGTCTCCTTTCCTCCCTGTTACGGGACCTCCAACTTCGTTCACCAAGTCTCCTTTCCTCGCTGTTACAGGACCTCCAACTTCTTTCACCAAGTCTCCTTTCCTCCCTAACTGTTTCAGTACCGCCAACTTCGTTCGCCAAATCTCCTTTCCTCCCTGTTACAGGACCGCCAACTTCGTTCGTCAAGTCTCCTTTCCTCCCTGTTACGGGACCTCCAACTTCGTTCGCCAAGTCTCCTTTCCTCACTAACTGTTCCAGGACCTCCACGAGATACACTCAATTATTCCATAATATATAACTTGGCAAAGGCAGTGATTCAAGCAGACCGAATGAAAGGTCAATACATTGTTGAGACAGTGAAATGAAGGGCACATTGTCTTGCATCTATTATTTTGCTCAACAGAAAGAACGAGCACATAAGAAGTGGCAACAAAGAAAAAAAGAACACACACAAAAACAAACAAAGTAACTAGCCTCGTTTTGTGCGCTGTACTTCCAGAAGTTAAAAAGAACTGTTCCAATAGTCGATACAGTCATGTGGGGTGAGTCTGGAACTTTAGATTAACAAACGTACTGATCACTAGATAATGCATGGTTGTGGCAGTTGACAAAACTAGCCATGACGTCATCACAATATAGAAAGAGGAAACTTAAAACATTTGAACGAGTTAAAACGTCTGCTGTGAATGGTGATAAAATAAGAGATGAAGACACTATCTGCTGTGAAGGGTGATAGAGTAAAACCCCATCTGCTGTGAATGGTGATAGAGGAAAACATCGTCTGCTGTGAATAGAGATAAATGAAGACATCGTCTGCTGTGAATAGAGATAAATGAAGACATCGTCTGCTGTGAATAGAGATAAATAAGGACATCGTCTGCTGTGAATAATGATAAATAAGGACATCGTCTGCTGTGAATAGAGATAAATAAGGACATCGTCTGCTGGGAATAGAGATAGAGGAAGACATCGTCTACTGTGAATGATAATAGAGGAAGACATCGCCTTTGTGAATGGAGATTAGAGGAAGACATTGTCTGCTGTGAATGGTTTTAGAAATAGATAGGAAGACACTATCTGCTGTGAAGGGTGATAGAGTAAGACACTGTTTACTCTGAATGGTGATAGAAAAAGAGAGGAAGACACTGTCTGCTGTGAATGGGGATAAAGGAAGACATTATCTGCTGTGAATAATGATAGAGGAAGGGACCGTCTGCTGCGAAAAGTGATACAGAAAGAGAGGAAGACACTGTCTACTGTGAATGGTGATAGAGAAACACACTATCTTCAGTGAATGAGGATAGAGGAAGACACTTTCTTCTGTAGATGATGATAGAGGTTGTTGTTGAATGCCCACAATGAGTAGGTTACTCTTTTGTGCGCCCTGAAAAGGACGTTAAGTGGCGGGTTGTAGTAGTTTTCCTCACATCCCGAGCGGGCTGATGATGGTGGACAGGGGTCCTCCAGGCGGTTGTGTTATGCTTGGCTTTATCTGCGTGTCGCTCACTACTACGGGGATCACGTCGAACCTCATCTTGTTAGCCAGACTGTTGCCCTCGACAACAGCCCATTTTCAGGACGACCAACGAGAAGGTCAGGTGAGGGTCTTGGCCAGTATTTTTCTCCCGAGCCTGGCTAACATTGTCTGATCAGTATGCTTTGCCTGACCAGACGTTAGCCTTATCGTTCCTGTGATAGAGGAAGACACTATCTGTTGTAACTGGTGATAGAGGAAGATACCGTCTGTTGTAAATGGTGATAGAGAAACACACTATCTTCAGTGAATGATAATAGAGGATGACACTGTCTTCTGTCAATGGTGATAGAAAAAGACATCGTATACTGTGAATGATGATAGAGGAAGAGACCGTCGATTGTGAGAGAATGGTGGATGGTGATAGAGGGCTTTGCAAGTAGCATGGTGTTGTCCATAGAACAGAATGCGTTGTATCATAGTGTACAGTTTGACTGCGATATTTGCACCTTTCGGTCCGACACATCCGACTTCAGCAGGCATTTTTGAGTACCGTGTTAGCCTTCCCTCTTCGATCCCTTCTTCTTAGTCAGTCTGCTCTGTTGCAGCCTGTTATCCAGGAACACCGCGAGGAGGTGTAGACGTGTCTTGTCAGCGCTAGTTCACTGGCCCTGTTGCTAGCAGCCAGCTATGGGTCGCTGACCACTGCAACTCATGCACTGCCCAGCATCTTGATCCCAGTTTGTGCAATCTATGGTGTTCAATTAAAAGGTACTGATAAAAACATTTTAAAAAAAAAGAATTTAAAGGCAATAGGATATTTTATTCCATTTTTGAACTTATAGAAATTAAAAGAAATTAAGTCCAATACACACTACACGGTTCGCGCGCCCTCACACGCACGCACGCACTCACGCGCGCGCGCGCGCGCACGCACACAATCGCACACACGCATATATATATATATATATACACACACAATAATTCTTAAAGAAAAAAAGGTACAGAGACAGCTTTTGAAAAACAAAAGAGCAATGTATAAAATTAGTCAAAGAGAACACCATATGGAAACAACTGACTTAGTGGTACCACTAGCATACATCAGGGATGTGTACTTTCGCCTCTATTTTTCATTGATAGGACAGAAAGACATTTTTCGAAAGCAGAAATATGCCAATGAAGTGGGGCTAAGGAAGACAACGATTTCAGATGATGTACATTCACGCATGCATTATACTATGAAAGGCATGACATTTCCACACCAGAAACGCAGAACTTGGTTTGTTGGAAGCATATTCAGAAATGGTGACACAACGGACAACGAGATAGAACCACGAACTGGGAGACCAAATTCCGTGTCCTACCAGTTGTTTACTACTTACTTTATGTGTTTAATGCACCACGTCCTACAACAGAGGCCCAGTGTTCAGCCATCCTGACAGTCCCATCGGTTCCCTCGAGCTGATCATCTATCGTACATCCGCGTGGTAGGTTAGGGCATGTCATGAGGTGTTCTGAGTCCTGGACAGCACCGTATTCGCAAGTATCGTCGTTGTTGTATTCCCATCTCATGTCTTTTTCTGCATGGGGCACCCTAGACTGAAGTCTATTTAAGGTTCTCCAAATTTGATATGATAGGTGTGTTCACGTTATTGAAGGTTAGATCGTGCCGTAAATCATACTCTCGTAGAACCTCTTAAAGACCGGAAAAGTTAGGTACAAACCTCTAAACATAAGACATTTTTGTGGTTGAGTTTCAACTTATTTAATACACACAAACTGCCTACTATCTAAAGACAGTCAACCCTGTGAAGGAGAAATGGCAATCACAACTTCTAAAACCTCATTTGTTCTTGGGCAATCATACTACGAAGCCTTCCTCCACGTTAACATCCCTGTTTAGCCGCAAGAGTTTACCAAAACTGTATCTGTGTCCTTATCGAGGATATGTGATAACAGTACAGGCTTCCTAGTTGAGCACAAGAAAATACGTAATGCATATCCATATTAATTGGGCATCTGTGGCCACACTCTACCTACACAGGGGGACATCATATTTGTAATTTACCTTTCACGTTATTGAAGGTTAGTTCGTGCCGTAAATCATACTTTCGTAGAACCTCTTAAAGACCGGAAAAGTTAGGTACAAACCTCTAAACATAAGACATTTTTGTGGTTGAGTTTCAACTTATTTAATACACACAAACTGCCTACTATCTAAAGACAGTCAACCCTGGGAAGGAGAAATGGCAATCACAACTTCTAATCCCTCATTTGTTCTTGGGCAATCATTCTACGAAGCCTTCCTCCACGTTAACATCCCTGTTTAGCCGCAAGAGTTTACCAAAACTGTATCTGTGCCCTTATCGAGGGTATGTGATAACAGTACAGGCTTCCTGGATGAGCACAAGAAAATGCGTAATGCATATAAAAATTCATTGGGCATCTGTGACCACACTCTACCTACACAGGGAGACATCATATTTGTAATTTGCCTTTTCCGTTGTTGAAGGTTCGGTCGTGCCAAAAATCATACTCTCGTAAATCCTCTTACAAGCACGGGAAAGCTTGGTATAAAACCCATAAACATAAGACATTTTCGTGGTTGGTTTTCACCTTCTTTAATACACACAAACTGCCTACTATCTAAAGGAAGTCAACCCTGTGAAGGAGAAATGTCAATCACAACTTCTAAAACCTCATTAGTTCTTGGGCAATCATACCCACAAAGCCTTCCTCCACGTTAACATCCCTGTTTAGCCGCAAGAGTTTACCAAAACTGTATCTGTGCCCTTATCGAGGGTTTGTGATAACAGTACAGGCTTCCTGGGTGAGCACAAGAATATGCGTAATGCATATACAAATTCATTGGACATCTGTGACCACACTCTACCTACACAGGGTGACATCATATTTGTCATTTACCTTTATGAATAGTTGTGGGGGCAATTTCACTCGTCTTCGACTTAATAATTGGAATACATTACAAACTTCCTCTCAGATCTTTAAAGGCCATATTTTTTAATGGAGCGACATGTTCAATCACACAGATAATGCATGTCATGAGCCTCTTTCCAGTTCATTAACAAATATAAAACAAATATAAAATTAATTAATAAACTAAATATTAAAATATAATAATAATAATAAAAGTATACGCTCATATTCGCCTATACATTTAATTACAAATTTTAGATTAGAAATGTCGACTATTGACGGGAGGAGTGACAGTCATCCATTCCGAAGACACTTTTCCGCTCCCTGTGCTCTACTACTCATGAGGTAACCATCAACATTTCCACCTAAATTGAGCTACAAGAGTTCTAAACTGCATCTTGACCCTTATCGAGGGTATATGATCCCAGTTATGACGTCTGGAGGGATCACTGGAATTTTGTTCGTCTATACAACTATCCTATTTTGGGAATGTCTGAGCACACTCTATTCCCTCCCTACAAAGGAAGACAATCCTTTCACAACTCAGTATTAGCAATACCATTTCAACATTTTTATAGAATGCCTTAGAACTCCAACATCTGTTTCATATCTACCCTCGGGCCTTATAACATACTAATCAACATATTGCAACCACATAATACCACGGCCTTCACGCATATAAACCCCTATTTGTGGGGCTAAGCATAAAAAAGAATATATAAAATACATAGCCTTGTCACAAAAAGACTCATAAAGATAAATGATAGGACACCGAGGTACAGTATCCGCATCTATGGATCCATGTTCGGGGTACAGCAATATCTTGTTAAGTACATTCTAATTTTTCTGCGTGTTTTCTTTTTATATTCCTCCATGAGATGACAGGAGCCGGCAGCAATCTCTGCTACAACCTCTTAAAGCAGCCATTCCACCCTCCTCCTCCGCTGCCCACTAAACCCACACACACCCTCCTCCAAATATCCAAGAAGACCATTCCACTCACAGTTATCTCCCGAGGGCACAATGTACAGTGCAACAACTTCAGGTTTTCCTTCAAGTGTCAAAGGATCTCTTCCACCTGGAGCGTTTATCAAAACAGAACTGCGCTGCCGTCACCAGAGAGGACAATGGACCCGAAGAAACACACCTAGCCGATCACGAGACGACAAATCGTTGAACCGCATGCCAAGCCAAGAATCATTTATTTTACTTATCCGATACTTCATTTTAATTACTTTCCTTTCTATATATTTTTGGCATCTTCGTAATCATCCCATTCCATAGATCACCTTTATACATATCATCTCATTGCATCTTCACTATTTTTGCAAATATATGATGATGTTTTGAAAAAAAAAAAAAAAAAAAAAAAAAGTCCCTATCACTTTTATTGAAAAAAAGAAGAAAAAAAAAAAAAGGCACCGTGAGATGAGATGCTTAAGATAATTCTACCCATTCCCCCTTTTTGGCACAACAATCACTGGAAAACGAACGTAAGACAGAACCTCCGAATCTGGACGAGAGTACCTTCAACTCGGAAAAAAAAATAAAAAAATAATTAAAAAAATAAATAATTAAAAAACAAAGGAATTCTGATTTGCCAACCACCGATTACTTACAGGAAGGATCGAAGCGAACCGCCAAATGACATGAAAACACTCCTGCAACACGGAAAACACTAGGTTAGGTACATACAGATACACACACGCATCCAAGCACTGGTTTATGCGTCCTGATATCGCCCAATGGACTACGGTCTGGGGTGGAAAATGGCGCGCCTCCGCCAGTAGAAACTAGTGGGGCAAACATCTAAGCAAAAAAAAAATAAAAAAATATGATAGGTGTGTTCTGGTGCAACATACTCCTGCAGTTTGATCCACTGGCCTGTTATCGCGCCATTTCTCGATGCGTCGCTTTCCTGGGCTTTCTTGGAGAGATTGTGTTTTTTTTTGGTTGGAAATTCCGTCTAAACGTTACTCCATTTTCTGCAATTGGTGTACGCACATAAGGTATCTTGGTTCGATGGTCTGTTTGTCTCTGTCAACTTGTACTGCGACGCTTCTTCTGCTCTGGGATGGGGGGGGGGGGGAAGGGGGGTGCTATACCAAGTGTGGGGTATGTTTTTCCAGTATGGGTCAGTATTAGGGGCAACCCGTCTCGATCCAGGCTGTCTCATTGTGGACATTTTCCATCCTGGTGACACTTATTACGCTGCGGAGAAACACATGGCAAATGTCGATTTTTGGAGACCAGATGGCTGTGCTTCCTATGTTGTACCGGTAAGCCTGAGGATGATGTTATTCCTCGCACAGACTTACAGTTTTGGTTTCTTGGCATTATGCATTGAAGGACGGTGTACAGTCTAGTTTGACACCTGGATATTTGAGCGAAGTTTGATCCAGTTCGTATCCTTGCCAAATGATCGTTATTTTACTTTTGGTCTCTCCGGATCTCAGATGGAAGACACCTACTTGGGTTTTATTTGGGTTTGGTGTAAGGTAGTTTTCATAGTAATACCACCATGGTTCTTTGAGGATGTTGGTGAACGTATGTTGAACGGCCTCGAAACTTGCAATACGAGTTAAGTCATTCAAATGCAGACAAAAATACAAATCGTCAGTAGTACTTCTTCTTCTTCGTTCTTGATGTATCTTTCACTACTAAGCCCCGAAAAGGGCTTTGCGAGTAGCAGAATGCTGTCAGAAGAACGGAATACATTGTGTCTTATTTTACAGATTGACTGCGATAAGTACGAAGGTAAGTGTCTCTATGAAACCAAATGTTGAAGAATATAGAACAGTTTACTGATCTCGGAAGTCAAGTGTGGTATCACTCACAGGAAGGACGGAAGAGGACATCAAATCCCGCTTATGTAAGGCCAGGACTGCCTTTGCCATGATGAAACCAATTTGGAAATCCAGTATATAAAGTAGGGAAACTAAACTTAAGCTATTTAATAGTAGTATCTTACCGAAACTTCTTTATGATTCAGAATGCTAGAGGGTGACAAAGAGGGATACCCAGAAGTTAAAAACCTTTTACTATACATGCCATCGCAGAATTATTAGGGTGTTTTGACCAGACAAAAATATAAAATGACAAACTCTTATTGGACACCAACCAAGAAGATATGGATAACATTGTAAGAGAGGGAAGATGGGGATTGCTGGGGCGTGCCGCGAGAATGAGTCCGGACATGCCCCAAACAGCACTTACGATGACACCGGAAGGTAAGAGAAAGAAAGATAGACTAAGACGTACTTGGAGACGCAGGATGGAAGATGAGCTGTGCTGCCCATCTCTGGCATGGGTCACTGCTCCAAACGTTGCCCAGACATGGAAAGTCCTTTTAGAAGCCTCACGTGCCACAGGACATGAAGAGAATAGACTAGGGTAAGTCAGTAAGTAGGTCACAAACTGATAGGGGATAGCTGAAAAATATAATTGATAGTTTATAAAGTTTGATTAGTACAGGGCAACATCCAAATTTGTGATTATTGTAGCTATCAAACGTAGGTGTCGTATGCACCTGCGCAGCGCAGATGTAAAATGATGTCCTTACACCCATTGTGTGTAATCAAATAACAGCGTGCTGTTGGGCTTTATGGGGGGGTTGGGAATGTTGGGGAAGGGGGGGGGGGAAGAGGATTCCCCAAAGGATAATCATTTTTATATTGCTGTATGGGGACGGCGGGGGCTAGTGGTTAAGTGACACGGCTCACAATCAGAAGGTGCTGGGTTCGATCCGCATTACAGCACCAGTCGTTACGCCGGGGAAGCAAACCCTTAAAAAATGCAGGAGGAAGTAGATCCTTACATAAAATGCATGCTGAAGTCAGATGCACTGGGCCGACAGGCGCAAAATAAAAACCCCAATGCAACGCACAACACGCCGCCTTGGGGATTAAACAAATAAAGCGAACGGAAAATTAAAAAAAAAAAAAATGTTGCTGTATCATACTGTAAAGCTGAGTTGATGCTTCGAATGCAATTCTGAAAAAAACCCACATCCAGGCCTGCTGACTACCGGAGTACTTCTCGATCCTGACAATGCCAGACCACATATGGCTCGATTAATTCAGGAGAAAATTGACTAACTAGGGGGGAACTTCTTGAATAACCACCTTACAACCTCGACTAAACCCCGAGCTATTTTCACCTGTTGGGTGCCGCGTTCACGCAGTGGTGTCGCGAATCACGAAGAAGCTGACCGAGACAGCAGATCAGACGTCTATGCTACAGGTTTTGGTGCACATATAATTGAAAACGTATATCAATGTTTGTTGAAATTAAGTTGAGAAGTAAAGGGCAAAATAAGCACAGTAATAACTAGTTTTCAAGTTTGCATCTCATTTAGTTTTTAAAAAAAGGGATTTGTGACTTATTTACTGACTACTCTCGGGCATTCGTACTCTATGTAAATTACTGTCAGAAACAAAAAAAGTAAGAGATTAGACAAGCTGCTTGCGAAAATACAAATAGAACTAACTAATCATTAAAACTAAAACAAATAAGGAAGTCTTTCAAAAATGTGGAGAACAAAAAGGCGCAATGAACAAAATCAGTGAGCAATAATTTTTTGGTTATATCAAAAGACACACGGCCTTTACTGAAAAATATACTGGAAAGGAAAATAGAAATGAAACGTGACACGGGAAAACAACTCTATGAGTGTGAACGTAATATGGGCTGGGGGTAAACAAAAAACATGTCTAATTGCATCATCACGGTTAGAGACGGAGAAAAATGTAGTTACATTGCAGCTGGGTCTCAACGCAGAGCTGACAAGACAACTAGGTTGTGCTGCATCCACCCTTTCAATTATTTGAATTGTTCCAGAGTTTTTTGGGTGTGTGTTTTGTTTCAGAGCGTTAACTTTTTAAAATAAGAAATGATGTGCACTTCGAAGAAAAAGGAAACTACTTAGATTGCTACTAGCTTCTCCGATAATGAGAAGAAGAACGATCGTACAGAGTTGACAAGACCACTAGGTGGTGCTGCATCCACCCTTTCAATTATTTGAATTGTTCCAGAGTTTTTTGGGTGTGTGTTTTGTTTCAGAGCGTTAACTTTTAAAAATAAGAAATGATGTGCACTTCGAAGAAAAAGGAAACAACTTAGATCGCTTCTAGCTTCTCCGATAATGAGAAGAAGAACGATCGTACAGAGCTGACAAGACCACTACAAGAACAACAGTGGGCAAAGATTATACCTTCATCTATGAAATTGGTCCAAGAACCAAGTTCTCGCTCAAATCAGAGGGAGCCATAAACTAGTCATCGTTACTTGTGTTGCTCAACGTTTGGGCAATTTTTATTTTGTCTTAGCAGCGTACGAAGAAGAAGATTTTGTCTTAGCAGGGTATGAAGAAGAAGATTTTGTCTTAGCAGCGTACGAAGAAGAAGATTTTGTCTTAGCAGGGTATGAAGAAGAAGATTTTGTCTTAGCAGGGTATGAAGAAGAAGATTTTGTCTTAGCAGGGTATGAAGAAGAAGATTTTGTCTTAGCAGGGTATGAAGAAGAAGTTTTTGTCTTAGCAGCGTACGAAGAAGAAGATTTTGTCTTAGCAGCGTACGAAGAAGAAGATTTTGTCTTAGCAGCGTACGAAGAAGAAGATTTTGTCTTAGCAGGATATGAAGAAGAAATTTTTGTCTTAGCAGCGTACGAAGAAGAAGATTTTATCTTAGCAGCGTACGAAGAAGAAGATTTTGTCTTAGCAGGATATGAAGAAGAAATTTTTGTCTTAGCAGCGTACGAAGAAGAAGATTTTGTCTTAGCAGCGTACGAAGAAGATTTTGTCTTAGCAGCGTACAAAGAAGAAGATTTTGTCTTAGCAGCGTACGAAGAAGAAGATTTTGTCTTAGCAGCGTACAAAGAAGAAGATTTTGTCTTAGCAGCGTACGAAGAAGATTTTGTCTTAGCAGCGTACGAAGAAGAAGATTTTGTCTTAGCAGCGTACGAAGAAGATTTTGTCTTAGCAGTGTACGAAGAAGATTTTGTCTTAGCAGCGTACAAAGAAGAAGATTTTGTCTTAGCAGCGTACAAAGAAGATTTTGTCTTAGCAGAGTACGAAGAAGAAGATTTTGTCTTAGCAGCGTACGAAGAAGAAGATTTTGTCTTAGCAGCGTACGAAGATGAAGATTTTGTCTTAGCAGCGTACAAAGAAGATTTTGTCTTAGCAGCGTACAAAGAAGAAGATTTTGTCTTAGCAGCGTACGAAGAAGATTTTGTCTTAGCAGCGTACGAAGAAGAAGATTTTGTCTTAGCAGCGTACGAAGAAGATTTTGTCTTAGCAGCGTATGAAAAAGATTTAGTCTTAGCAGCGTACGAAGAAGATTTTGTCTTAGCAGCGTACGAAGAAAAAGTTTTGTCTTAGCAGCGTACAAAGAAGATTTTGTCTTAGCAGCGTACAAAGAAGAAGATTTTGTCTTAGCAGCGTACGAAGAAGATTTTGTCTTAGCAGCGTACGAAGAAGAAGATTTTGTCTTAGCAGCGTACGAAGAAGAAGATTTTCTCTTAGCAAATGTTTATTTCATGTATAAATACATGCCAGTATGTATATGACAATATGTACGTGACAGTATGTATATGATAGTATGTACATGACAGTATGTATATGACAGTGTGTTAATGACAGTATGTATATGACAATATGTACATGACAGTATGTACATGGCAGTATGTATATGACAGTATGTACATGCCAGTTTGTATATGACAGTATGTACATGACAGTATGCACATGACAGTATGTACATGAAGTAAGTAGCACGTACATTACAGAGCGTAGCTTCTTACAACCGCCAACCTGTTTGGATGTTATAAGTTTCTAGGCAAGTGGGTAGCACGGTAGGTTGCCACTACTTTCTGTAATTGGAGGAGCGAAAAAAACCAATGTCTGCCAAACTGAACACTAGCGTGATTCGAACCTGGTGCGTTGAGATTGTGAAAAGAACAATTCACCACTTGGCCACGCAGGGTCCAGTACACGAAGATATCAATGAAATTTGTATTTGGTGAACATGAAATGAAAATATGGCACGGTTGGCTTTACATTTGAGATACGACTGATGGAGTGAGATACTCACAACAGATTGTCAATATATATTTAAGTGACACGGCTCACAATCCGAAGGTGCTGGATTCACTACCCAACCCCAGCACCGCCGTCACCCTTGGGGAAGCAAGCCCTTATAAAATGCAGAAGGAAGCAGACCCTTGCATAAAATGGAAACAAAAGTCGAATGAACTGTGCCGATGAGCGCAAAATAAAAACCTAGTGCAACGCACACCGTCTTGGAGAATAAAGAAAATAAGGCGACGCAAACCCCCCCCCCCCCCCTCCCCCCCCCAAAAAAAAATTTAAAAAAAAAAAAAAACGCGTCGGAACAAGAACATGTGCGAAACCTACGTTACGACCAAAAGGCCTTCATTAGGGACAAAAAGCATCACAAATAAAGACAAATGAAACCATCTAAAGAGTAACGTTCTTCTAACGCATCCAAATTACCCGTATAACGTGTGCAAGAAATACAATTTGCCCATAAACACAGAAACAATGCAAGCAATGAAAGGTCAAGCAGAAAACGAGAAGTCACTTCATATCCAAAATATTCCCAATCATTGTATAGCACACCCGATAGAGCAGAAGAAGCGTTGTAGCAGAAGTCTAGAGAGACCAACGATCCAAGATACCTGATATATGTACATCGTTGTCCAGTTCTTCACTGTTGTCTTCGACACACTTTTGTCACCATATACTGCCTGCATTCTGTGATGAATGTCAACTGGTCGACATCCTTCAGCTGTTAGAAACCGAATCACCGCTTGCTGATCAACTCTGGACAGATTCCGTGTCTCACCCGCCATGTTTTCAATGGTCTGCTGAGAAAACTATGAGTTGGAAGATAATGCAATTTTGCAAACTTGACGGCTGGTACGTGCTGTTTACACCAGAAGTTACGTTATCATGCCCATCGTACGTATGTCCACTTGTTGCAGCTGGGTCCGGTTTCAATTGAACACGCATCGTATGTATATATATATATATATATATATATATATATATATATATAGATAGATAGATAGATAGATAGATAGATAGATAGATAGATAGATTGATAGATACAGAGAGAGAGCGTGTGTGTGTGTGTGTGTGAGAGAGAGAGAGAGAGAGAGAGAGAGAGAGAGAGAGAGAGAGAGACATAGCTATCTGAATGGTTTGGACATCTGTTAGCATGGCTATTCGAGATAAGAGATGCAGTTATAGCGATGTTATACATTCATATTTCAGAGACGCAGCAAATAGGGTATGCTGATGTTATTGTTCTTCTTTACAGTTATTATGTCTATCACGTTTACCCATCTCACGATTTTCCTTACAGTATGATTAATTAAGTTTATCTAGTGAATTAATAATGGTGATTCAATTCAGTAAATCAATTTCAATCGCTTTCAAACGCACGCGATTTAGTGGCTAAAACAAACCATATACAATTGCCACCACTGTATGGTGCAGAAGCTCTTTGTATGGATTGGATTCAACTGAGCAATATTTGTTCTAATTGTTGCACCCAGAGATTGATAGTTTCGTATTTTTAATCACGTAGTGATTCTGTCATTAGCAACACTGAGCACATCACGTGGTTTCTGGCGGAAACTGTGGTGTGTATCGATGGAATCGAGAAAGGCAGTTTTGAATTGCTATCTGGAACCATTACTTATATACGGCAGTGAAACATGGACAATCAGCAAGGAAGCACAAAGATCACCAGAGACGATGAAGATGTGACTTTGCAGAAGAATGTTAAGAATTCCATGGACTGCAAATGAGACTAATGACGAGGTACTTGAAGAAGCACAGACACAAAGACAACTCATTGCAGAAGTCAAGTCAAGGCACTCATCTTTTTCGGGCATGTCATAAGAATAGACGGGTTATTGTAACAACTGGTACAATAAAAGGGAAAAAAGATAGAGTGAGGCAGAGAGAGAGAGAGAGAGAGAGAGAGAAAGAGAGCGAGAGAGAGAGAGAAAGATAGAGAGAAATAGTGGACAGCCTGAAGAAATGGCAGGGGGGACGGTCAACAACGGAGTTGAAAAACAACACACGTGATAGTAAGAGTGGGTGGAGATCCATGATCCCAAACGCCAACCTCCAAGGCACATGATGATGATGGTGATTAACAACTTGAATGTACTGAACGTAAGTGCTATTGAATTGTATCAATTTTTTTTCTTTTTCGTTTTAGTCTTATTTCTCTAATCCCCAAGGCGGTGTGCGTTGCACTGTGGTTTTTTTATTTTGTGCCTGTCAGCCCAGTGCATCCGACTTCAGCATGCATTTTATGTAAGGGTCTGCTTCCTCCTGCATTTTCTAAGGGTTTGTTTCCCCGGGGTAACGGCCGGTGCTGTGATGGGGATCGAACCCAGCACCTATCGGTTGTGAGCCGTGCCACTTAACCACTAGGCCACGCCGTCCCCTAATTATATCAATGAAATATTTATTTGCAAATGTTGCTGGTCACCAGCTGTTAATTTGGATCGTCTTCTTCCATTCAGCCCATTATACTATTGCTGCGCCAATCAAATCTTTTATAAGTTTTCTCCAATTTCCCCTTTTCCCTTCTCAAGTGGGCTTCAGTTAGTAGAATATCTCATCAAAGCGGCAGATTGTTTCACGAGAGTGTATTCCAACTGCGTCAGCTTTCTCTTGTTATATTCATTCCCTAGGCTGTTTTTGTTTTTACATCTGCCATTTGTTAGAAGTGTACGATGGAGACATATTGATGAAGGTCTGCAGTTTGGAACATCTGATTAGTGTAGTTGCTGAATTCTGGCTTTTCGTGGCAAAGGTACGGGGTTCAGCTCCTGTAACGACACCCTCCAGTCGACCCAACTGGAAATTGGTACTTTACTTGAGCTGTAGTTTAGTGCGATGAAGTATCTGACACCTCATCTCTGATGATAGTGTATTCTTTGTAACCACCTTTACTAACTTATTACAGTTATTGAACATGACAATGACGGATAAGAATATACACTGCTATTGACGGGACAAATGGTGAGAAAGTCAAGATATGTCAGACACCTTTGAATACTTCTCATTGTCGCTCGCCACGTTTAAAAAAATGATGTTTGCACGTAAAGACCAGGTGGAGAGTTCTTCTAGACTTCCAAACAGCTTTATTTGGAAGTTCCTCTTCGTGTGACAGTACTCAGTACGGAATTATAACATTAAAATAGCATGCAGAACGCCGCTTTTACAATCGCCAACCTATTTGGGTGTTATAAGTTTCTTTCGCTGTATCGTAAATTAACATTATTTTCCGTACGCGGAGGAACGGTCGTATCGAGAAAAAGCCACTGTGTCTACCAAAATAGACACGGTGGGATTCGAACAAGGTGGGTTGCAGGTCGCTGACATTTGGTCCACGTGCTTGGCTGATAAGCCAATGGTGCGAAGCGACCACCTGAGAGACTACGGCCGAACGCCTCTAAGCCATAATCCCGCCCTAAATCTCAGCACCGCTGTGATGGGAGGCCACGATATGGTTGGGACCTGGGGCTCGCGTCTCAGCCCGGCCCGGTCGAGCCGCAGAAATGCACCTGGCCAAATGCACTCCTGCCTCGCTCTTTACCTCTGTCTGCTTTCAGCCATCCCAATGGACGCAGAAGAGATGCAGTCCAGCGGACATTGCACCTCTGCCATATTGTGACAACGTCCCAGGTGGCGGGGAATGCTAGGCGTGCTATCACTGCAGATGAGCCGAGAAAATAAAGGGAGCAAAGAGATACCTCACTCACATGCATATGCTACGTTTCTGGCAGCATGTGACGATCCTGAGACACAGTCACACTGGGCTGCCTCTCTTCCGGGATAGTACAAACCAGTACATAGTCCATCATATCATATCATTGCCAAACCCTATAGACACGAGCGGGGAAGACTCGTTAGTCCTGCAAGACAACTTCCATAAGAGAGACAACTCTGACCAAAAACAACTGCTGCCTTGCAGATAGGTTGGGGACAGCCAAAGGCTAAGGAGGGTATCCCTACAGAAACGCCTGTTGAAATCGGATGCACTGAGCCACATGCTTAACAAAATAAAACAGTGCAACGTAAATATCGCTGTAAACAGCGTACGATGAAGAAGAAGAAGAACAAGGTGCGTTGAAATTGTAAGGCGGACATTTCACTCCTAGGCCGAGCACCCAGTACACAATCAGCTAAGCATATAACAGTCTTGGTCTGGGCTGCTTTTTTCGCACATTCAGATATGTGATAGGGCCAGTTTTAGTATGTGTATGTGGCCATTCAATATGTCATGTTTTTCTCTTACGCTGAACAGGGTCACTTGCTCCGCTCGACCAAGGCAGTGATAGTTCTCTCGTTTGGTCGACTTTCCTTATAGCTTGGATGAGTCATTTTTCTTGGAAGATGTTTATCTGTTCTTGTTGTTCTCGTGCAGCTTTCTCATCTGCAAATCTGTCAGCTCTCTAGTTTCCTTGTAGATCCCACACAATGTGAAGGTTTCCACTGTATTACTAACCTTCTCGTGGCTTTTTGTTCTCCCAAGGCCTTTTAAAGCTCATTCTAAAGGGCTTGCAGAACTAAGATTGTATCTGTTAGAAATACATCCTGCTGCCATTTGCTTGTTGTGTTGTTCACTACTTCTGCAGCAACAATTAGTGCTTTTACTTCATCTTGAGTACAAGTAGCTAGAACATAGTTTTCCAAGGGATGAGACGGTGGTTTCGTTTGCTTTTCCTGGGTAAACAACATAGATTCCTGCGTCTCCATTCTTCGCTGCTCTGGTTGCTGATCCATCAGCAAATACATGGATTCATGCTTCTATGGGAGTAAAGTTCTTCGATCATGTTGCTGTTTTCCTTTAGAAATAATTGTGCTCTCCTATGAGATAGGTAGTAGCTATGCATGTTTATTATGCCGAAATGTTGGTGTTGTTCCCATGTCGTTGGAAGGGGTATTGGTACTGGTAAATCATCCTTATATGTTCCAATTAATTTGTTGGGGCCGATTAAAAAAAGATACTTCTCTTAAATATTCAACTGGCTAGATCATACCCGTATAAAATAAATGTAAATATTTCACTGCGTGTCTAAATCTTCTAGAGGCGCTACATCTTGAGTAAAAGTACAACTTCTCAGTAGATTGTTACATTGTATTTCCGCACCGCTTAATGTCACTGTCAAGAAGAGAACACTTTACGAAAAGGCATATGCTGATGATCAGGTCTGTTCTGTCAAGAACCGACATAGCTACAGTTCGGACCAACCTATATGTGCTAATTTTCTCTAAGAAAATAGCGAAGAGTATAAATACTTAGTTCTGGTAGCCTGATGGATATACAGACTTTTGCACGTCTTCTCACGCGCCTCGCTCCGTTCGACCTACAATTGATTAAACTATTCTGCAGTCGGTGCAATGTCTGTACTATTTATAAGATTTTAATGACAGATGCGATGCTCTATATGGAGTTTTCTACTGATATGCAGTGTAGCAAAAGCGCAGCCCCTCGTTCATGATAATAAATGGCTCTAACCTTCATTTGACGAACGCATTCGATTTATTTTCAATACCTTTTTGGTTAATTTGACTTCATTATTATTATACTGGTTTAGAAGTCTCTACAGAGTCTGTATACAACCAGTTTATTTCACTCCACCGTTGATCAGGACGTGTTAGCTATAAATGTCGATATGCAGGAATAAACTGTTATGCTGCGTTTAAACGGGCTACCCACTGAAAAGGATTCAGTCCGAGAAAACTAAAAGTCAGTCCTGAACAGAACTTGTAGTTGAATTGATATTGTTTCGATTATTGTCATTGTCTGTCATTTTCTTCAATCAATTACAATAGTAAGAAGTAATGAGTAATCATTTATACTATTTTGTAAATATGGATAACACGTGAGCTGCACATTTAAATACGATTAGCATTATGAGCCAGTGTTTTAAATAATGTACAAAGTGCTAAAATATAGTATATTTAAAGTTGCAGGTGTACGTCGCGTTAGATTGCAAGCACACGCCGTAGTTCATAATTTGTTTGAAGTGACTCCAACTGCTAGGACTGTCACTCAGCTAATTGTTGTCGATAGAGGTAACTCACTTCCGTATTTTGGTTGCGGGAGATTTGTTGCCTTGGTAGAAAGTGCCATTCATGTTAGGATGGAGCTGTTTCAGACGGATTTACATTACATATTGTTAGACGGTGACCATAGCCTTTGGTGTAGCAGAACAACTGGGAAACTTGAACCAAAGAAAGGTAAATAATAATGGAATTCTATAGTCGTTTCTGGGTTGTCAATCTGAATTTGAGTGGGTGAAGACCACCCATCAGACTCAGAGTCAACGACAACATAACAATATTCAATATTGAATAATATTAATATTGGTGTTATTACTTAATTACTATGTCTATTGTAACAATTCAACATTGAACATGACTGATTGACCGTATCTGATCGGGTTTACAAATAATATATACATGCTACCTTATGACTTTGTCTACTTGATAGATGGAAAGTATAAGAAAACAAATTAACAACATCTGACATATTTTGACTTATTAACCCGACATTTGTACGTGTAGTCAGTAGCGACATCATTATAACGACTCACGTGTCTGTCTGTGTAATCCATATTGCAGATAGTACATCTGATCGAGACACCAACCTGGCAGCAGTTGCAACTACATTACAAATTAACATACGTAATGGCGATTTTATACTGACTTTTGTCTATCAAATTAAAATATGTTTTAGTAAGTTTGCTCTAAGTGTATTTATTAATAATGAATTAATAATAATTATTGCTCATTGCAAGCGATGATGGCCAAAACCTCAGACGGTTTTGTCTTAATAATGTGATGTGCGCTGAATTTAGATTATAGCGAGAATGAAAATGCACTTGTCGTCAGTCTCACTCACTTGTTCCGCGTTACCTTGGATCAGTGGCAAGACTAATGGTTGAGACGATTGGAGGTAGCTCAGGATGCAGGCACTCTGGTCACCTCCTGTGAGACCAGGGGTCACCTCCTGTGAGACCAGGGGTCACTTCCTGTGAGACCAGGGGTCACTTGAAACTTGCGGGATTCGATCGCCTTCAGTTTCCGTTCATCGCTGTGAGAGGCGAGTACCTTAACTTCTTGACTACAGCGCTCCCCTGTATTTATTAATACACACTATTTTAATAAATGATCAGTTATTTCTGAAAATATGCCTCGTTACCTTGGAGTAAAGATTCATATATGTGGATATAAATAATGATAGAAGTAAATCAACTATTTTAATTTATTTTGAAAATTGCTAAAAGTCAATTTAAGAGCCCTTTGAATTACAACCAAATTGATTTATTTACATAGCAATAGTATACATATAATACAAAGAGTGAGGAGGCTTGATTCTTTCAAAATGTATATTAACTCGCAATTATTAAATTCACATATCACTCTCACTAACCGTTGTGTTGCACAATTCGCTTACAAATAAAATACTAAAAAATATTGCTGTCTAAATGTATTTGTACGTCAAAATTGCAATAACATAGAAAACATTTTTATCATGCAGTTTGAAATTTAAAAAAAAAATCCTGCGAACCAGAATTGAACCAACGACCTAAGGCTGTTCATATGGATACCTCTGTTTATATTGTTACAAGGATTGTCTTTCACTTGCAGTTATTTTTAGATCGCATGAACAGTTTATTTTAGACTTGATGTCACTAACTAATGAAGCAGTACTGAGACAGATGTTTTGATGTGCATACAACAAGAAATAAATTTGATTATTCATGCTCTGCATAATTAACATAAGCAAGGTTTTTTACTTTTGTTTTATTTTGGAACATGTTTGAAGAAGTATCTTTTGACCAAACATTGTACATTGGCACACATTTAATATTCTTAAAATTTATTTGTAATTACCTAAAATACATGATCTAGAACAGGGTTCTCTAACTGATGGCCCATCGACTGCAGGGGCCTATAGAGTCTTAGTATGTGGTCATGATGTGTTTTTTAATGGACATTTTTTGTTTTGGAAAGTAAAAACGTATGATGGCAATTGTTGTTAAAGGTATCTGATTGTGTAGTAATTATGTCAGTTATTCTCTGCAGCCAGCATGGTGGTTTGGAAGTACGTTAAGACTGTATTGGTAATTATTCCACTGCGGACACCAGTTTGTCATAAAACGACAAGACAACAACTGGTGTTCTACAAATTTCCACACAAAACTTCCACCATAAATTCTTGTCATAAACCATAGATAAAAGCCCTTGTTGCCTAAATCAAATTGGCAGTGGATCTTGGAGTAAGTGGAACTTCCTTAGATAATAGTTGTCTATCACAAGTGATGAAGACCACTCTCTTTGTTCAGCCGTGTGGACAGTCGTATCTCTTGCTGTGTCCGCTGAAATGGGTGACTTGCGCGGAGATTTGGATTAAAGTGAGGAAGAAACTGCGCCTTTTGTCAACCTCACTCACAGAGCCTAAGCTACCTTTTGCCAGTGGCAAGACATTCATCGAGACGACCGGAGATAGCATAGGATGCAGATTTTGCCTCAGGGTTACCACCGAAGCCTTTCCGTGAACATGTAACCCGCAGTGTAGAAAGGTGGGAAGGCATCTAACGCAGTTTGTCGTGCCTTTTCGATAACCACAAGAGGTCGTATGGACAACACTCAGCGTGTGAGTGAGTCTGGCATCTTGCCCCAGCTGTATTGAACTCATCATAGTAGCATCTAAAATTCCCACACGCCAAATTCGTGAAGGTGAACCGGCAGAACTAACCCGTGAAATACGTCACAGGTATAAGCGTAGTGCCATTCAGCCGGCGTCCAGACCAGGATAAACGGATGGAAGAAATCACAAAAAAAGAACGAAATAACAAGTCTCGACAGAAAACAACACCACGTTTCCGTGAAAACAAGTATAAGTCGTCGACTAGTGTGAATTCCAGGCAAATCCGTGGTCTGGCGGCGTCCATAATGATCCAAAACAGTAGAGAAATATAGACTCGCAGCCAGTTACGGCGCCATCTTTGCCAGATATGGTACACAGAAACCACAGGCATGTGGTAAATGATCTGGCATTCACCAATCCACTCTCAAATCACCGGTCAAATCCCCACAGCTATCAAATAGCTAAGGCAGGCTGGAACTCAAGAGGATAATTTCCAAGACCCACCGGCATGAGAACATGCTTCAATAATCATCAAGACTCACTGTGTGATTGTATGCACCAATGCCCTGCAAGGCAGTGGCAATTACAGGTGAAATAGTAAATAAAACCATCTAGGATAAAGGACTTTTCAACTCATGGCATTGGGCTCACAATAAATATTGATGAATTAACCATGACATGCGTTAACTATTTGGACTGATGTAGGTCAATGAGCTAGGGCTTAGTGGGAATTGCTACCCTAGTCATACCAGGTACCCAGTTGCAGCTGTGTAAACTGGTGAGTGACGGTTGTGGCAGCTAATCCCCGTACCTCTGCCGTGAAAAGCTGGTGCTCTACCACTAAGCTAATCAGACGCACTATGTTACTAGTTTATTAAATTAATATAGACACGTAAATGCCTCAGACTGTAGGTGACAGAGAATGGCAAGGGATAAAGCACACCTTGAGCCCCTATACACTCCAAAACAAAAAGCATGAAAAGCATAGTTCTCACTCAAATTGCCAGTAAGTCAAAAGAACAATGTAGATACGGTCTCAAGCCTGTTGAGTGGGGAAGAGACCTCTGGGTTTGAAATAAAGTCCTGAAAATCTACTCATAAACACAGGGAAGCCAGGAAAATGAAATACATATGAGCTCTGATGCCTCCTCATAAAAGGTCTGCTCCTGGTAGTGCATCCTCGGCTACCTTCAGCGAAAAGTTTGATGTGAGGGGCATATTAACCACTCTCCAAATCAATATCTCTGTACTTAGACCAAAAACCTTAGAGTTAAGCAAATAGCTTCAAGAACTTAGTGTCTACATTGAATTGATACAGGAAACTCTGCTAGCCGATTGAGATGACCAGGTGACACATTGTATAAAAGCAAGTGTGACAAGTGCAAAAGCATTCTTTATTATAATTGTTGTTGGTATTTTTTTATAAATAGTGTCATGACTTGTATCTTCTTGTGATTAATGCTCTGTACCACTTGCTCTGTACTATCTCATGTTTTCATCTCAAAAGTTTGGTTGCTCTGCCCAGCCATTACTGCATGTAAAATTTGTATAGAGATTTTTTTATTGATTGAAACAATGTTGCTAGGGATTCTCCGAGGACGCTGTTGAGGCATTTTCAAAATCAACTAAATTTATCTTGAGTTATATTTTATGACATTCTGTTATGTTTCTGAGGGAGAAGATATGGTCTGCACATCTACTTGTTCTTTAAAAATAGAGTGAAAGAGATAATATATTTTAAACAATGGAATAGTAATATTTCTTCTTCTGCCATTTGTCCTAAAAAAGATACTGTGTCGTAAATTAACAACGACTCCACGATATCTATGCATTTTGGCCTGGCACATCCTGTTTTGGCATGGCAGCTTTAAGGACTAGATTTGGTATTCTCTCTATGATCCATATTCTCTTAGCCAGACTACATTAGTGCAGTCTGTTTCCAGGACCACGTTTTGGTCAGCTGTGGTTTGCTAACTCTGAAGCTGTCATCTCATTGACTGCTGCATTTTCAGACCTTAGTATTCATTTGACTATAAAACTAAAATTATCACACCAACATTTATTCCCAAGACTGAAATCCACCAAGAAGATTAATATGGTTGAGGAGTACAGGCTAGGTATTTATTTTACCTCTAATAGAAAAAAATTATGTGCCATACTAATGTTTTGAAAGTACATCCTAGTGGTCAGAAGACTGACATCCAAACCGCCCAGCCAGCCACTTCTCTTTGACATGGTGTTGGATATTTCTACTACAAGAACAGGGAGTTACCAACACCGAACGATAGCTTTTTAGCCAGTCAAAAAGATTTGAATAATGACTATAAAAGTAACATTGTCAGTGATGCTATTTTTTGCCATTTCTGTCCTTGGTAAGGAATCTTTGGAAATTGTTTTCTTCTGCAACCTATATAGCTCTTTTGGGCATTACCTTCCCTAGTTATGTCAAAGGTTTACTAAATGTTCAATGGCTGCATTTTTGAAAGCAATTTGGTCACTGTATTGTATTTATTCCTATATAAATGTGTTTCTTTGAATTGATATAATGTCATGACAGTAAAGTGTTTTTTTTACAAAATATATATTGTCAGTGGTACATATTCCATATCATGAAGATGTGTATTGATTTATTCTAGCTGAAACATTAGTCACTTGTTTCTAAAGAAATAAATGAAACTGCAAGACAGTGGGTGTTTCTTCTTCTTCATCGTACGCTGTTTACAGCGATATTTACGTTGCACTGTTTTAATTTGTTAGCCTGTGGCTCAGTGCATTCGATTTCAACAGGCGTTTCTGTAGGGTTGCCCTCCTTAGCCTTTGGCTGTCCCCAGCCTAACTGCAAGGCAGCAGTTGTTTTTGGTCAGAGTTGTCTCTCTTAGGAAGTTGTCTTGCAGGACTATCGAGTCTTCCCTACTCGTGTCTATAGGGTTTGGCAATGATATGATGGACTATGTACTAGTTTGTACTATCCCGGAAGAGAGGCAGTCCAGTGTGACTTTTTCCCAGGATCGTCACATCCTGCCAGAAACGTAGCATATGCATATGAGATATGAGTGAGGTATCTTTTTGCTCGCTTTATTTTCTCGGCTCATCTGCAGTGATGGTACGCCTAGCATTCCCTGCCACCCGGGAGGTTGTCACCATAGGGCAGGAGGTGCAATGTCCGCTGGACTGCATCTCTTCTGTGTCCATTGGAATGACTGATAGCAGACAGAGGCAAAGAGCGAGGAAGGAGTACATTTTACCAGGTGCATTCCTGCGGCTCGACCGGGCCGGGCTGAAACGCAAATCCCAGCCATGTCGTAGCCTCCCATCACAGCGGTGCTGAGATTTAGGGCGGGATTCTGGCTTAGAGGCGTTCGGTCGTAGTCACTCAGATGGTAGCTTATCAGCCAAGCACGTGGACCAAATGTCAGCGACCTGTGATTCCTCTCGAAATAGTGCATTTGACCAGGGGACAAGCCTGGTCATTGCACGGAGATGTTGTTCGCCTGGTGCGGACATATCTCATGGTCAAGGGTTGTGTCTCAGCAGTTCGGGGTGAGGTAGCTGATCTACTGCTTAGGGCACCCCGACCAAGAACTAAGTCTTCTACAAATGGTTTCATACCTCATCGCCGTATGGGGTGAATATCGAGCAGCTTCCCGCCCGCTTCAGAGGGTGTTTGAATCCCACAAGTTTGAAGTGTCCCCTGATCTCAACGGAGGTGATATCAGGTGCCTAGTCTTCTCGGAGATGGAAATAACTCAGAGAATCCATGTGCTTGCTGTGCATGTTAAAGATCACTTGGCAATTGAAAAGAACAGACTGTTAGTTGTTGTCAAGGCATAATTTCAAAAGGTAATGATATTTCTACCCAATAGTGACCTACATGGCCAAATGAAGGTGGCTACTCCATCATGCAGAGACACAATAGGTCAAGCACCTGTTTATCTCAACACTTAATTGCAAGTATAATAAAAGGGGACCTCTACACCTTCACTGTAGAAGGAGAGCTTCTAAGAGAAAAAAGAATATGAATATTTGAAACTACAATATGTCTTGTATTGCTAAATAGTAATGACATATGATGATTTTATGTTGATTTTACTTGAATAGTAGTTTTTAAAATATTATCACTGCAGTGTGATCTTTAGTAGGACATATTATACCTGGATGCTGAACTTTAGTTTGTTTGTTATATTATCCACTGAATGGCAAAAGTGGTCTGAGATTTTGGCCGCACCCCTCTATTTCATGAGAGATGAGAACTTAGTACCTATGGGCTTGCCCAGAGTGCAGTGATGTTGATTCTATATAACATACCACCAGCTTGCTTTTACTGTAATTATTATTATATCCTTTTTTAACTCCATTAGAAGCATGGATCACTTCTATAGTTGACCTCTTTGCATGAATTCTGCCTGTAAACATTATACTTGTCCACTTGTTGAGATGAAAAACTGCGTTGAATCACTCAAAAACTTAACAACAGCAAAAAAAACTTTCAAGAACGGATACATCAAGAACGGATACATTAAAACATACATTATTATCAATCAATAAGTAAGTCACAAATCAATAATATTTGTATATCTGTATGTTCGTTACATGTCAGTAGGCAAGGTAGCTAAGTGGTTAGTGGTGTGTTTGGATTCATGAACCAACAAAGTCGTACCCCTATGTGCAGCCATACAAAATTGAATGCTGGAGTTGAAAGCGGAGAAACTTTGCAGAAATAGCCAAAGCAAAGATGCACGAAGATCCCATAAACGCACTAACAACACCAAAGCCCATCACTACTGTACGAAAACCTACCTGGAGGCAGGATATATTTCCAGAGGTGGTAGAAAATATACCAGGTATTGGAAACAAACACTGCCAGACCGATAAAGAAAGGAGAGATACTACCATAAGCTTTATATCGAAAAACTACCCAAGCATGGACTGGACCCATGCATACACCGACGGTTCTGTAACAAACAGTACACAGAACGGAGGGGCAGGAGCATTCCTGAACCTACCAAACGGCAGAAAAATAACACTGTCATTCGCTACTGGTAAGTACACAAGCAATTTCAGAGCGGAGGCAGAGGCACTGAGGGCGGCAGTGGAAGAAATGGTGACGCATAAAGAAAATGAAAGCCATACAGTCCTGCTTACAGATGCTCTCGCTGTAGTCACAGCGCTAAAAAGCCAGAAAAACACTGAGCTTAATGACTTAAGAACAGCACTCTGTCAACTATGCCAGCAGTCCACACCAAAAAAGGGTAGTGGTACAGTGGGTCCCATCACACTGCAACATCCAAGGCAACGAGGAGGCAGACAGACTGGCAAAAGAAGGCGCAAGACTACCACAAACAGATACTAGTATGACGTACGAAGAGTCAAAACGGCTTATTAAAGCCAGATACATGACCAAATGGGAAACCGAACATACTGGTTACACCAAAAACGATGCATATTACCAGTTGAACAGAAGAGAGCAGGTCGTTGTCTTCAGACTTCGCACTGGCCACAATAGACCTATTCAACAAATTGAAGATAATTGGCACCGACGAATGCCCGTGTGGTACTGGGAAAATGACCGCTGAACATCTGCTGCAGAACTGCCCGACATACGAGGATCAGAGAGAGCAGATGTGGCCATCACCAGTGGAACCACAAGACAAGCTCTATGGCAGTGTCGACAGCCTCAGGATGACCGCCGCTTTTTTAGAAAAAATAATGGTTACTGTCTGACTGCGTACGAAGAAGAAGAAGAAGAAGAATGCTGGAGTTGGATGCACTGGGTCATAAGATGCAAAACACAGTACAATGCCAATGAAAAAAAAATCTGTAAATTTTACATTGTTAATTTTCAGTAGAATACGCTTTACCATATGAAACACATGCACATTTAGTTATTTAAAAAAGGCTGTCATGGGTTTTTTATTTAGTTCAGTGAGAGTATCTAATTTTGTACTGCAAAAAATAAGACTTCTACTAAGTGAACAATCCAGATGAAGATGAAGGATATGTTCTCGTCAATAGAAGTTTAAGAAGAAGGATTACAACAAGGATCATCTTTAATTGGTTCTCTTTTCCTTATCTGCATAAATGACTTGGCTGATCCATGAAGATATTGAGAGTGGGGCACAAAGGCTAAATGGAGAGCTAAGGAGACTGTATGACTACTGCCAAACATGGACACTAAAAATCAACTGCGTGAAGCAATTGTACACTATCTTCATCAATAGCCACACAATTGTCAAATAAAATATAATTTTGAGATTAAAAGAACACTAACTAATTAGAGAGGAACATCCCACATAT
This sequence comes from Ariolimax columbianus, assembly GCA_036924085.1. NCBI lineage: Eukaryota > Metazoa > Mollusca > Gastropoda > Stylommatophora > Arionidae > Ariolimax > Ariolimax columbianus. The sequence continues at coordinate 145,329,580 of JAVGWX010000001.1, forward strand.
CTTGGAGACATACATGACCGACAACTCAGTCTCAAACATCACATCCAGAATGTGTATAATAAAGCCGTAAGACGTCTGCAGCTATTGAAGAGGTTTACTTTGAGAGCCTTTTACCTTGGTTATGTGTGCTCAGCAATAGAATTTAATATTGTGCTCCTAACAACTTGTTGAAAATTCAACTTGGAATCCCTGGACAGTGTGCAAAATGGTACTCTCCGCTTCATTAGGGGAGCAAAGAGGTCAACACCAGCGACAACTTGCGAAATCCACACATGGTTGGAACCTCTTGAAAAAGCTGTTATGGAAGCCTATGAACGATGTACCAAAATCAAAAGGGATCACCCCAACAGACTCCTTGTGAAAAATAGGCAGCCAGCTGCATAATTAAACAAAAGTCTGTGTCCAACCATGTTAATTAAATCAAAGGCGGATACCACCTCCCAGAAAGAAGACATGAGTTACAGAGCAGTAAAAGATATACCATCACAAGCATTCCTTAAAACACCATAAATATTGACAAAATTATTAGATGATACAACAAACAATTCTGAGCTGGGGCGATATTTTGATCTGCGATCTGAGCACCCTATGTGATGTTAGAGTGCCAGGCAGATAGGTTCTGTGCAAGCATTTCACAGGAGGGATATAAAAATTGAGGCTTTTCAGGGATATTTTTAAGGAGTAGAGCTTCTTCTGTGTTGCTGATGAGCTTAACCCTGTTCATCAGGCTTGTGAACATGTCCTGTCCATCTTATATTACTTATCAATTACAGATATTGAGACCAACTAACATCCATATGCAATAATTAGCCAAGAAATTTTTTCAAAAGTTTAAAATCTTTATGTTTTGAGAGATGAGAGCTTCAATTCTACTTAATTATTATTAACAAAATGGAATCCCAGAGAAATTAAGACAACAACATTGAAAATATTGCTTCCAAGAAATTGTCTGCATAATAGGCACTCAGAGACAATCAATATTAATCTCAAGATGCAAGGAGATCATTCGAGAAATATAAATAGCTATATAGAACAGCCATAGAAAGAAGTCACCAGGTATTGACGACATAACACCTGAACAAATTCAAGCATGTGGAAAGACAGGAGTGAAGTGGCTATAGAGAAAGTTTACAAGAGCATGGAAAGAAAGAAGAGTACCAAATGATTGACATCAAGCTGCAATAATAGCAATCTTGAAGGAAAAAGACAATAAAAAACGGACAAACAGAAGCATATTGCAACTAACATCATACATGTAAAAATACCTACAAAATAATATTACCAGATGACGAACCTCAGCTGAACAAAGCTCAATTTAGATTCCATAAGGGAATGAGACGTACTGATATCTTATTCTGTTCTGGTCTGTTAAGTATTGACTTCATTGCACATTGGGCAGACCAACAGGTACTCAGTTCATCTCAATAAGTGGTGAAGATTGTAGATACTGATGGTTCCCATAGCTCCCTGGTTGTACACACTACTGCTCCATCTCTCAGACGCTCTTCTCTGACATACCTGTGTATTATTTTAAAACTTTGCAATTTGCATCGCATGTTTATTGGTTGCAGTGTCGTTATCTAACAGGTGGTAGCTGATCAACTTTAAAATTGCACCTCTAGCCAATGCCAAAGTCCCCACTAGGAGGGTTTCTCAGACTATGTCTGCTCTTTAAATTTCTCAAGCCCCAGTTTGACCAGGACAGTAGATCCAGACAAGATCCTTTCAGGTTGAAGGCCTCTATGTCCACTATCTACAGATGTCATAGGTATTCTTTATGCACTATCTGAGGCATAAATTTAGCCAGAGACGATTACAGCACTCATTTAAGAGGACTCTGATAGCTATCTTGTAGCCCAAGTCACTGTTTCAATCTCCATTCTCAAATTGGAGCTCGTTGTCAAGTATGCATTGCTCTTCTCAGCAACAAACATGTCTCTCAATATAGCATAGAAGCTCCAACCGGCTTTCTTGTAGTGAAGCACATATCCATTGGCATATATGACAGTACCAACGTCCTGGGCATTATCACTTATTAGCTGTTTAATTTTTAGATCCATTGAACCATTCTCTGAGTCCCCTCCTCGGGATGATGATGCCCCAATGATAGTCTGTCGTTATATCTCCGATGTTAATCCATTCGCCCCTTTGTTTATGGTCTTCATTGTGGTCACCTGATAAATGGAGTCCCTCTCTATGTTCTTTGATCCTTGCTATCTGCAGCGTTCATGTACAGTGAGTGCCACTTGTCTGTGGCGTTCTGCATAGAAGCTTTGGCCAGATTAAGTGCGTATCTAAATTTTGCATTATCTTTTATCCATTCTTACTGTGTTCCAACCTTTCACCTAATTGATAATTGGTAGAACCAACTAGATATATAGGATGAAATTCAACCACTGCTCCAGGTTGGCAGCTGTCATTGTCTTGAGTGTTATCAGACTTGCTTGCATCTTTTTATGATGTGATTGACATGGTACTTATAAAACAGGCTGGGATCAAAGGTTACTCCCAGATATCTCAAGCTTTCACAGCTCTCAGTGGCACATCCATCAAGAACATTTACTGTTGACTTGTTAAAAATCACATCACAAGTGAAAGTTAAACTATATAAAGCATTGATGAGATCTAAATTGGAGTACTGTATTCAGTTGTGCAATGCTTATGATAGAGGGGATATAGACATGCTAGAAAGGATACAGACATGCTAGAAAGGAAACAAAGGAGAGCTACACAAATTATCGTGGGATTCCAGAATTATAGTTATGAGGAGAGACTTTGAAAAAACTGGTCTGCAGTGTCTTGGCTTGACTTCGTTCGTTCTCAATCTTCCGCTACCAAACCCTAAAAGGGCTTAAGTAGCAGAATGTAGTCCAGAGAACGGAATGCGTTGTGTTGTAGTTTACAGCTTGACTGTGATATTTGCACCTTTCGGTCCAACACATCCGACTTCAGCAAGCATTTTGTGGGTACCGGGTTAACGTTCCCTCTTCGATCCCTTCTCCTTAGCCAGTCTGCCATGCTGCAGCCTGTTATTCAAGATCACCGCGTGGAGGTGTAGAAGGGTCTTGGCAGCTTTGGTTCGCTGGCCCTGGCGCTAGCAGTCAGCTATGGGTCGCTGACCACTGCAGCTCATGTGCTGCTCGGCATTTTGATCCCGAAAACTAAGTTCACTTTTTTGACTTAACGTCTTTATATTGGTGTATAAGACTACAGAGCCTGTATACAACCCGTTTCATTTACATTTCATTGCTCTAAAAGCTATACGCATCCAGTCTATTCTTAAATGCATTAATTGTCATTGTCTCCACTACTTCATGGGGCAATGCATTCCAAGCATTCACAACTCTCTGAGTAAAAAAAATATTTCCTAATATCTAATCTGAACCTTTCTTTAATTAATTTGTAGCTATTCCCTCTTGTTCTTGTAGGTGGTTATATTTTGAAAAAAACTTGGTATAGTTTAATTTATCCTTTCCTTTTATTATCTTATAAACCTGTACTGTCACCTCGAATTCTTCTATCTTCTAGACACTGTAGGCCGGCGGTTTTTCTGAATCTTTCCTCATAACTGTAATTCTGGAATCCAACTATCAAATTTGTCGCTCTTTTTGATATCCTTTCCAGCTTGTTTATATCTCCTGTACGATAAGGACTCCACACCTGTACACAGTACTCAAATCTAGGTCTAACTAATGCTTTATACAGTTTGACACAACTTTAGATCCACATGGCGCTTAACGGCACAAGTAGACGACTGAAATATCAGTTCACTTTGTTGAATTTATAGCTAGTTTCCGTTATCGTTTATTTCTGACAGGCTGTAGTTAGTCTAATAAGATAGTGTAGGAATACAAAGCGAGAAAAATACAAGGATCGTGTTTTTTTTTCCAGAAGACAAACTAAAAATTGGTGAACCTCGGCATTATTAGTTTCTGAAATAGAAAAGTAAAGACATAGACTCAGTAATCTTCTGCAGTATGTTGGCGGATATTTAATAGTACAATATGTTGAGTGAGATTTGGCAGTACAATATGTTGAGTGGTTTTTGACAGTACAATGTGTTGAGTGGTTTTTGAAAGTACAGTTTATTGAGTCATTTTTTACAGTACAATATATTGAGTGGTTTTTGACAGTACAATATGTTGAGTGGTTTTTTTTCACAGCAAAGTACATCTTTCTCTCTGTCCGCTACAATTCGCCTCTACTTATCTTGCTTAATACACGCTTAAGAATCACATTTCTAAATGAAAGAGTGGAGATTGATCATCGAAAAGCGGGAACGTTATATATACTTTTTTTATCATTAAATGTTATATTTTTGGTTTAGAAAGGATTCAATATTTGTACTTTCTTATTTTGTACTATTTTGTCTAGAGACCTGATCAAATCTCATACCTGATTAAAAAGTGCAACTCTATTAAAGAAAAGACGTCAGCATTGGATGTGGAACAACGTTTTAAATGAAGGCTGGCGTTGTATTTGTATGTCTGTTTCTTCTTCTTCTTTGCGTTCGGTTTCGTACGCTCGTTTTATGCCATCAGATGGGCTGTAAACAAATAATCATTATTGTGTTTCCAAATTGGCAGTTGTCCTCGTTCTCATAATCTTTGCTTCAAAATCCATAGAAAGAAACTCATCGGTTATGCTGAAGTCGGATGCACTGGACCGACAGGCGCAAAATAAAAACCACAGTGCAACGCACACCGCCTTGGGGATAAGAGAAATAAAGCGAACGCCCCCCCCAAAAAAAAATAAATAAATAAATAAATAAATAAAACAAACAAAAAAAACAACAAACTTATCGGTTGAACACATAATGTACAACACTGTCACATATGGTGCTTATTGATCTACCGTTTTCATACACAAGTAGAAAACTTGCTGTAGAGATTCTCTACACCTTTGAGGCATTTACGTGTCAATATTAATAAAAAAAACTAGTAACATAGCTTAGTGGTAGAGAACCAGCTATTCACGGCAGAGGTATGGGGATCAGCTACCACAACCGTCACTCACCAGTTCACACAGCTGCAACTGGATATCTGGTATGACTAGAGAAGCAGTTCTGTTACGAATTCGGCGATAAACAGCCGTTCGTTGTTAGTTTTCCCAATCGTCTCTATTAGATGTCTGTATCCGGACATTTGCAGTGGATGTTTCATATCAGAAACATTTTATATACTGAGATTGCTAGCCCCCATGCACAACCCTCTGTAGAAGTATTTTGCTTGGCAGGTTACTGTTGTTCTCTTCTTTTGACCTCGAATACCACTCGGGTGATTTTTATCAGGACTACAGACAAACACTACTGAGAGTCGTGATCCACCACGTAATTCAGCATATATGAGAAGAAGCATATATCAAATAATATTATGGTGGTAATGTGGTAAACCGATATGTGAAATACATTCGCTATTTGACAAGTTTATGTATGAGCAGATCTAAGGACGATCACTCATATGGCGTGTTATTTCTTGCAAGATTCGCATGCCCACGTATTGATCCTGCAGTTTCAACCAGCTAATAAGTAACGTGTTTCTATCGCAGTATTGTGTATCCGTGCAATAACGGTAGGCTGTTTCCCTCGTCAAGGAACTGAGGAGGGGGTGTTTCTCATTATTAAATTGAATATATAGGTAAATGAATACAATACAATCATATACATTTATAAAGAAACAAATTATATGTGCACTATTGACATATGGCGAATGACTAATGTTAGGTTTGGTGAGCCTATAATTAAACCATTCCTTTTCCAATGCTAATGGAAGAGATTAAACAAAAGAAACAAATAGAAGCTATTGATACGGCGTTTTTGCTTTGTGTGTTTGCTTTGATGGTTTACCTTTGTTACGATGAAGGTATGTCACTTTCGGTCTCAGAAGAGTCGTTTTGGTTATGTCAGGACGTATAAGCCATTCTGAGATGTTGTAGCATTGCTTTGACTCTAACAAATAAATCGAATCTGCAACGGTACCAAAAGTCAAAAAGACAACAAACTGAATCGGTAAACTCAGAGGCAGTAACTGGGACAACACGGATGCATCTCTCACAGGTTCAGTTCTTGCACTTGCTGAGAGAGAGAGACGGAGAGAGAGTTGAGAGAACGAACGAAGGGCGAATGTCTGAACGTTCGAAAAAGGTGTAAGGTGTGCACCTAAAAGAGCAGTCACATAGACTCTCGAAAACTGCCCATATCAGGTTTCATATGATAGACGCCTGAACCCATATTGGTCGGAGGGGTAGGATAGAACTCCCTGATAAAAAGTGAGGTGTACCTTAACTCCTACACTACCTGATCCACTTCAGGTGGTGTATTTTTGGACTCATTTTTACACAAGCCACTTAGAGTGGCTAGTCATGTTAGATCTCTATTAGGAAAGATTAGAAAACAAATTTCGAAGCTTAGACCAATCCAACATTTTAAATGTCACTTCCTTTTGATGGACTTTACAATTTAAGAGCTATCTGCGCATTTCTTCTCAGACAAAGAGGTTCGAATTTAATATGAAAAAGACGGTGTAAAAACGTGGTTTTAGTGTCGGTTATACTAAAAGTTAAGACTCATCAGAAAGCACACCCATACACGTGGTAAGAAGCTTTTGTTCCACACCGAGGTTTCGACGACAGGAACGAGTAGCCCGTCAGAGTTCAGCATCATTGCCAAGTGCACTATGATATAAGACAAAGTCTAAGTCAAATTTGTAGATAATATAAGAAGCATAGGATAGTAGACAGAATCCAGGGATTCTAACCAACTTATGCTGATACCCTTCTGGGTTACAACGATTTAGTCATAGTTTAGTTCTGATAAAGTTGTAAATGGCTAGATTTGTAATAAATTAATTATCTTGTGTTTTATTATTCACATACGTCTTAGTGTTATCTATGCTGTTGTTATGAGATAGGCCACTATTCGTCACCGAGAAAGATAGTAAGACGAATGAATAGAGCTGTCACATGATAGTGATAATTAGTGTCTATGACCAGTATGGGGAGGCATGATGTCACAACCAACGTAAACTCCACCAAAAATTAAAACCATCTTAATGACCAACTTAAACACGACCAAACATGAAACACATCTTAATGATCAACTTAAACACGACCAAACATGAAACACATCTTAATGACCAACTTAAACACCACCAAACATAAAACACATCTTAATGGCCAACTTAAACACCACCAAATATTAAACACATCTTAATGACCAACTTAAACACCACCAAACATGAAACACATCTTAATGACCAACTTAAACACCACCAAACATTAAACACATCTTAATGACCAACTTAAACACCACCAAACATTAAACACATCTTAATGACCAACTTAAACACCACCAAACATTAAACACATCTTAATGACCAACTTAAATACCACCAAACATTAAACACATCTTAATGATCAACTTAAACACCACCAAACATTAAACACATCTTAATGACCAACTTAAACACCACCAAATATTAAACACATCTTAATGACCAACTTAAATACCACCAAACATGAAACACATCTTAATGACCAACTTAAACACCACCAAATATTAAACACATCTTAATGACCAACTTAAATACCACCAAACATGAAACACATCTTAATGACCAACTTAAACACCACCAAATATTAAACACATCTTAATGACCAACTTAAATACCACCAAACAGGAAACACATCTTAATGACCAACTTAAACACCACCAAATATTAAACACATCTTAATGACCAACTTAAATACCACCAAACATGAAACACATCTTAATGACCAACTTAAACACCACCAAATATTAAACACATCTTAATGGCCAACTTAAATACCACCAAACATGAAACATATCTTAATGACCAACTTAAACACCACCAAACATTAAACACATCTTAATGACCAACTTAAACACCACCAAACATTAAACACATCTTAATGACCAACTTAAATACCACCAAACATGAAACACATCTTAATGACCAACTTAAACATCACCAAACATTACACATTGAATAGTGTAAATCACCATTGAATCTGCAGAAAGGAAGCCAGCGCCAAAAAACACATCACGTCCCTGAATCAGTATTGATCATTTTAGTTGACACAGAGATTCGCTATCTACTCACGCATATATCATAACTCTCACTTGTCACAGTTTAACAGCATGATTTTTAAAAAAAATGTACATTAGCTCAATGGCGACGAAGACTAACGATTGGTCAGGCAAAACATACTGAATAGACATGTTAGTCAGGGGCAGGCAAAACAGACTGGTAAAGACTCTCACCTCGGCTTCCTAGTAGCCCTCCCTGGAAATGGGCTGTTTTCATAGCAGCCTGGCTAACGAGGTGAGGGATCGACGTGATTCCCGTAGTAGTGAGTGACACGCAGAAGAAGCCAAGCATAGCACAACCACATGTAGGACTCCGGTCCACCTTGATCAGCACGCTCGGGATGTAAGGAAAGCTATTGCAACCCTCCATTTAACGTCCTTTTCAGGTCGCACAAAAGAGTATTCCTGAGTACTCATTGTAGGCATTCGTCAACAACAACATTAGCTTTATGCTGTGTATGGAGCAAGTAGAATACACGATAAATGTATGCATGTGCGTTCTTCTGTTTCTAGTCGGAGCATAGCGACACCACTACAGTTGGCCTCCTTTAGGAAGTCTGCGTCAAAACACTTAGCGCGATTTATCAGTATAAATTTTCTGTAGAAATTTGCATAACATGATGAAGTCGCTAACCTAATGCACAACTCTCTTAGTCGCCTTTTATGACATACATGAATGTGCAGTGGTCTTACCCCCCTCGCTCAATAAAGGACCCTGGGATCCACTAGGGGATGTATGTTCCTTGTTTTAGGAGACACAAAATTTAGGCCATTGAGACTTTCGTTATGCAATCTGTTTATATACATGTCATGTATCAACAGGTAGCGACTTAGCAAATGCCTGGAACCCCGTCTGTATTGGTCAAGTCCATGGGATTATAGGCAAAGTCAAGTTGCTCCCAGGTAGGATTACATTATTACTGTCTACGTTCATATAGTTATTGTTACACCACCTCATATAAATGCGATTACCTGCAGTAATACCAACATGGAATCAGTACTTGCTACACCACCTCATATAAATGCGATTACCTGCAGTAATACCAACATGGAATCAGTACTTGCTACACCACCTCATATAAATGCGATTACCTGCAGTAATACCAACATGGAATCAGTACTTGCCACACCACCTCATATGAATGCGATTACCTGCAGTAATACCAACATGGAATCAGTACTTACCACACCACCTCATATAAATGCGATTACCTGCAGTAATACCAACATGGAACCAGTACTTACCACACCACCTCATATAAATGCGATTACCTGCAGTAATACCAACATGGAATCAGTACTTACCACACCACCCCATATAAATGCGATTACCTGCAGTAATACCAACATGGAACCAGTACTTACCACACCACCTCATGTAAATGCGATTACCTGCAGTAATAGCAACATGGAACCATTACTTACCACACCACCTCATATAAATGCGATTACCTGCAGTAATACCAACATGGAATCAGTACTTACCACACCACCTCATATAAATACGATTGCCTGCAGTAATACCAACATGGAATCAGTACTTGAGATACAGTTGTAGAACCTACTCAATGCGAATGTTTGACTTTGAGAGTCTATCGACACGCTCTAGTAAACCCAGAAATAAATAATTAACCTGGCTTATGTATCAACAGGAAGCAACTTGACAATCTCTCTGGTAACATTTGAAGTACTTCGGATATCTCCGAGGCGTTTTCAAGGAGGATCTGTACCTTTCTTGCTGTAGTGCAATACTATTTTCGTTGTAGTCTCGCATTGTAAATCGATCCCATCTCATTGGCTAGAGTGGTGTAACACAGCTGTTTCCAGGTAAACGTGTTGTGGGGTCTTGGCCAGAAAGTTTCACCGGCCGTGAGCGGCTTAGCACTCACGTGCAAGGATACGTGGGACTTTCCAATTGGGATCAATGATCTCGGGGTGTATTCAATGAGGGAAGTGAAGAGTAATCGAGGCCAGGTGACACATACTGATCAACACCCCGCTAAGCGTCCATTTCGTACTCCTGGAAACAGACTGTGTCACAGCAGTCGGGCCAACGAGGTGGGAATCGACACTATAATCCCCCATAGTGATGCTTAATGTGGGCCTCGTATCGCATTACACTACAGCCAGGAGGACCCTGGTCTACTTTCTCGAGTACGTCTCGGAATGTAAGAAGAGCCACTGTAACCCACTACCAAAGTGTCATCAAGAATAAACTCAACTCAGCTCGAGTATCTTCAGCTTCGAACAGCAATTAGTGCATGCCTGACAACTAAGTGTGGTCTGCCTTCACCAAAGCAGAAGACTCATGTATTCGCACACTCAACGAATCTGTGGTATAGCTTTCTGGGTTTGAAAGATTGCTCTAGAAACATTACCCCAAATATGACACAGGAATTCAAGAGTGAATAGATGGTTTTCCCGTGAACAGGAAGGAAATGAAATGTCTTTCCAACAAAAGACCACGAGTTGTGACGGAATTTACGAATGATTCAAATGGGAAAGGTATTCCCATTGTAGACACTTAGGTCGGGAATGAAGATGTAAACTTTCTTGTACTAGGTCTCCATTTGTGTCATGTAGAATGGCAAATTATGTACTGCCGGGGTACAAACCCGGCCGCTTCGTTGCGACGGACACGCGTCTTAACCACTGCGTCCCACGTGCAACTGTTACACGTGATATGACAACAGGTAAAGGTCAAGGTAGCTCCACAGTAGCCACTGCCGTTGGGGATACAATGTTGGAGACTACATCATGCTTTTTTATGAGATGGAGTGGCCAATTCCCTTCCTCGCTGCTTTTCCGTTCCTAGCGGTATGTCAGGTTACTATTTACAGCTAGGTCGATTAGAGCGTGTCGATAACCGGGATCAAACCTATTAATTTTGATATGAGACGCTGACGTTAATAGCCGCATGTGATATGTAGAATAATTAGTAAGTGCATGATAGCTACTAAAACGCGTTTGGTAGCCATGGTGTCAAATACCAGGGTAAGTCAGTAAGTAGGTCACACCACCGACATTGTAATTGGTGTTTCTAAAAGCCATAGAGCGTTTGTGGTGTTAGAGCACTAGCAAAAGCACGGTAAAAGCTCAACCCTCGTTCCCGGGACGCTCCAGCCGACATAGCTGACCCAACTGTGAATATGTACCTGGTTAACGATATGGAAGGTACGACACAGAGGAAGGGAACTGGCCACCCCGCCTCATAAACAAGCTGTAGCTTCGTACAACTCGTAACTTTAAATCACTTCCTGGCTTGAAGATAGTCGTGTAAAAGTCAAAGATCAGGCAGGGAGAGTTGACCCGAATTAAATTATTGATGGAAGCTGTTATGTCATGCGAAACCAAGCAATGCGTCATAAATACCAACGAGTAATAAATATGTTTAATATCTTGAAGCCAGGTAAAAAAATCTCAAGGGTGCTATTCACTTACTAGTTGATCCGTTTCGTAATACTTAAGCATAGGCATGCACGTCTTTTGCAATCCATTCCTGTTCTGGGTCGTTTTCTTGAGCTCCGGTTGCCGTGGCTTCCTGCCTGATCAATCGCACGTCTCTTCAGCTGTTGGCTTCAATCCATCGAATTTGATATCGTCGATACTCATAAGCGAGCCGTTCCTCACCAAGGTAGTTAATATTGCGCGGGCCCCAACACTGTCTTCAGTTCGTGTACTTTTGTCACAAAGTGAGCAGTGGAGGATTGGATTGTTCATGTCCACTTGAAGCGCACCCCCCCCCCCCCCCCGCACGGTCATGCTAGTACCGTAGGGGTCTAGGCTGTTGGTTCTGGGGTTGGATTTGGTCATCGCTTTCCTGATCAGCGGGCCAGACTTGAGCAGGTTCGTTGGCTTCACTACTTTTGTCCAGCTATTGTGCCGCTCCCTCTGCCTCTGTTATCCTCTTGTTGACTTGTAACCCGCTGCCCCTTGGGTATGTTTAGGAACTACACTAATGAGAATACTGGAACAGGGTATTCTGCAGGACATCTCCGTGAAAACGGGCAGTGTATACACATTTCTAGTTCAGCTGTCGGCTAGGCGAGTATAGTTGACAAGGTCACAGTGGCCTACATCATTCAATGCCGTTGACCTCGAAGCCGGCGTGAACTCTCGATGATTAATGTTCGGTAGGATTAAATTAATTAATTGAAATAACTAGCACATCGAATAATGAGCAAGTTGATGAATTCCGATGTAGGAATCCATTTCTAATATGGTAATTGAGTGATAGTATGTCAAACAAATACTTTGTGAACATGCTCGATAGACGAAGGCAAAATGGACGGCCGATTCTACGATATTGACAGTAATGTCTGCATGCTCATCCGTTTTCGATAATAGTATGCAAAAATATTCTTTCGATGTAATTGCAAAAAAAAAAAAAAAAGGCAAGGATAGAAACGGTGCACTACTATATCCAAATATTGACCACTTTTGGTGGCCTACCATAGATATATTATTTCGAGTCCAGATCAGGCGATGGAAGCAGATAGAATAGCACACACACACACAAAAAACACAACAGGACTAAGAGTGCCAGCTGCCCGTTAGGCACTAGACTGAAAACCATTCTGAGGGAATATTTTATTGATATGAAATTTCGTTCTTTTACCTCCAAATATACACTGGTTGTTGTCTTGTTCTCTTCTACAGTTGTGCATTTGTGATAATTTTGGTGATCTGATAATATATACGCGATAGGAGCATGTTGGTCAGGTCTACATTTTTCACATTTTATTAAACATTTAAAAAAGGATACAAGCTCTCGAGGAATATTTGAATGGATGAGATAATCACTGATCTGTGTAATGACATATAATATAGAATCTATACAGAGTGACCAGATTACGCCTGTCTTTATACCACTGCGCAATAAACCTCGTGCAATCGGATGTTAAGATTTTAGAACAATCAGCCTGGTAGGTCACACAATTAAGATACTCCTTGGGACCGAAGACGCGGTAAATATAGCTGGCTGTTTGCGTCAGCGTCAGCTAATCAGAGAGGACGAAGACCTTATTCCGTCTCCAATTGGCGACACTGGAAACAAAGTGTGTCCATGTAGCTTGGCAAAGAGAACAGTAATCGAAGAGTGAAGGGAAACCCTGTACAAAAACGCCGTGCTGAAACCGGATGAGTCGGATAGAATGGCACAGATATCGCAACGTCGCTGTAAACTACAATGCTCTTTTCAGGACAAAGAAGAAGATTATATGTACGATTGCACAAGAGTGAATTATGCGTAGTGTAGACAACGAATTTCAGGGTGAACAATTTGGATTTACACAGTACAGCGGAACACGTGAAGCAATACTCAGAATAAGAACATCAGACAGATATAGAGAAGTACAGATACACATGTAAGTGCGCTACAAAGACTACAGAAAGACCTTTCGAAAGTACATCATTATAAACTAATTACATATATGAAAAATTAGGTATGGATGGAAAAGTCACAATAATACTATGTAACATGGAGCACACTGAGACGATAATACCTGACATATCGGAGGTTCATTGCAGCCAGCCTTCGCCGTGGAGATGGCACCTGAAGGGAACAAGACTTGTCACACACATGGTACTGCATAGTTAGATTCACATAAGTAAAATATCTCAGTTCAGTTCAGTTCAGTTCATCCCGTAACCAATCAGGTCGTTGGGGCACACATGAAGACACTCCCAAAATCCCACGCCATCCCTCTCTGTCTGTCGCCGCCTGTCGTATCTCACCGGGACGAAGGCCTGATCACTCAGTGATGTTGTCTACCCATCTCTTCCTTGGACGTCCTCGTCCTCTCTGTCCCGGTACGGAACCAAAGAGTATCGAGTTGGTAATTCCGTTGGACCTCGCGACGTGCCCGCACCAGGCCATCTTTCGTCTTTTGATAGCTGTAACAGATCTTCAAAAGGACCAATAACGTCTTCAACTCTTTGACGTATTTCTACGTTCGTGACACGATCTTTATATGTAACATTTAGGAGTTTTCTATAGCACGTCATTTCCATTGCATGTATTCTGCCCTGTATATCTGCTGTAATGGTCCAAGTCTCGCAGGCATACAGAAATATTGATAGCACCAGAGAGCGCATTAGTCTAACTTTTATGCCGAGGGCGAGCCGCTTGTCTTGTCATAAAGGTTTCAGCCGAGTCAGCGCAGCTGTTGTTTGTGCTATTCTTGCAATTACCTCTGGCTTCGATCCCTCTTCACTGATCAACGATCCCAGATATTTCAAACGTTTTACCACCTCAAGTTCCTGCCCATTTGCCTCTATTACAGATTTAAACCCTGCAATGTTATTGATCATGATCTTTGTTTTATCTGCATTTATTTCCTTATCAAAACTCAAGGCCACTCTATCCAAGCTACCAATCAACTCCTTGAGTTCCCTCTCTGTGCCTGCCAATACATCAATATCATCAGCAAATCGGAAGTTTGTGATAAGCCTGTCACCTATTTTAACCGTGCCAACATGTCCTTTTAAGGTCGTCTCCATTATTCTCTCCAAGAATATATTGAAGAGTGTTGGGGAGAGTGTACATCCCTGTCTCACACACACGTCGTACGGAACCAATCGCCTAGCGCTCCCTCTACAGAGACTGCGCTTGTCGCCTGCTCATAAAGGTTTGCAATTACCTTTACAACATCACTGTTAAACTTATAATGCGTCATTGTTGACCATAGCGCCGCATGCCACATTCTGTCAAACGCCTTTCTAAAGTCAATGAAGGCATGGTAGAGTTGTTGTTGATACTCTGAGTACTTCTCATTCATTAGCCGAAGATTAAATATCTGCTCAATGCTACTCCTTCCCACTCGAAAGCCCGCTTGCTTTTCGGCAATGATATTCTCTGCCTGTAGTTTCAGTTTGTTAAGTATTATTCTCAAGAGAACTTTACTTGGATGACTTACCAGACTGATTGTTTGATAGTTCTGACACATATTTAGGTTTCCTGATTTAGGCAGTGGTATAATTACTGATTTTGTCCAGCTGGAGGGCCACTCTCCTGTCTGCCAAATTCTATTGCAGATGTATGTCAGGGTATCAATTGTTGCCTCACCTCCCACTTGTAGGAGCTCTGCTGGGATACTATCCACACCTACAGCCTTCCCTCCCTTCAGCATTTTCACGGCTTTATAAACTTCTTCCCTTGTTATCGGTTGATTTTCCTCTATTAGACTCACTTCAGGAGACATTGCATTTCTGGGGTCACCTCGACCTTCATACTTATATAGTTCCGAACAGTACTCTGTCCAGCGCTCACGAATGTCTTGAGCTTCTGTGAGACATTTCCAACTCTTGTCCTGAATAGTTGTATTTCGAATTTGGACAGGCCTTACTAAATCCTTGACTAATTTATATGCCCCCTTGGCATAATTTCTTCCTAGATTTTGTTCGATATCTGCACACTGAGTCGTTATCCATTCCACATTGGCCTGTTTCATCTTGGCCTTTATGTTACCGTTTATCTCTCTATATTGCTGAATCCCATCTAGTGTTTTCTTAGCTCTCTTCATTTGTCGTCTCTTGTCACATAAATCCAGTATTTCACTCGTGATCCATGCTTTCTTCTTAATCCTGCACCTACCTAGAACCTCAGATGCCGTGGAGATTAATGCTGAATTCAGGGCTTCAGTCGTCGTCTCAACATCTGCCTCCTCCTTAAGAACCAACAGAGGTGCGAATCTTCCCCCCATCACCGCTCCAAAGGTCTCCACTATACCCGGGTACTTCAACTTCTCCAAGTCAAATCTCAGTCTAGTTATCTCTCTTTTCAGAACTTTTTTTAGTCTGAGATGCATGGTCATCAGCACTAAGTCGTGGTCGCTCCCTATATCGGCCCCTGGGAAACTTCTTGCCCGGGCGCTGTTGACGCTAGATCTGAATCTCCTTTGGACCAGAATATAGTCTATTTGACTATGAAGCGTACCATTCAAATGTCTGCTGAGTGGATATTAGCACAATGAATGTGACAGAAAGTTGCTGAAATAATGTGTGATAAAGGAAGCATAAATGGGACGTTATCTCCTAAATCAGAGTAGAAGGAAACTCTCGGGCTCGTCTCATCTGTTGTAGGAGGAGAGCAAAGACAAATTCTTCTTCTTCTTTAAAGTTTACAGCGAGGTTACGATACATGGGACTTTTGGTTTGATTATATCCGATTTCAGCTAACTTTTTCATACCACGTTTGCCTTCCCACTGCAATCCCACTTTTCTTAGCCAAAATACACTAGTGAAGCCTGTTTCCAGGGCCGCCGCTTAGATGCGGAATATGCTCTTGGTCAGCTCTGGACCGCTGACTCTGATACAAACGGATAGCTATGAATCGCTTACTGTCAGTTAATTCTCTGTGCTGCATCTTCGAACGAGAGCCAAATGCTCTTACCAACATTAGTGAAATAGGTAGAGAACAGCAGACTCACAAAATCTCATGCGCTTCTACCGATCAAAACATGCCAGATCCTCGTTAAGCACAGGTCTTCAGAAATACATGCCAAGTTCTCCTGCTCTGAGCCACCAGTTCCATCTCTGTCCACGTCTTCCCTGTTTCCATTATGTTTGTCTCGAGTTCTCTTCTCCTTGTAGATTATGGTTTTGCTTTACCTCTTGCTCTGGGAATTCTAGAATAGAGACTGTCTTGTATCAGTTAGTATCCGTAATGTGTGTTCTATCTTAATGTTCCAGAACCATACAATAGCACAGACTATTGTCTGTGGAGTCGAAGATATTTTATTTTTGTGTTGGTTTAAATTTTTTAAATTTCCATAACATGCCCGATGCAATGAAAACTCGTCTCGTCTTAAGTGTTCTTATTGTGACATCTTTACGTGTACCCCTACATTGCCTATATTGTCCCCAAGATAAGATGTATGAATAATTGCACATCTTGTAGGAGTGCTTCTTCCAACACAATCTGATTGGTACTAGTTGCAATTGCGGACCTATACTTGTTATGGAAGAGCAGGTCTCCTGCATTCCACAATGTGTGTTGTAAAAGCTGACTAATTTAGGTTGTGCACGGCGCTGGCTAACTAGGTGGACACGAATAGACCAAGTGTAATATCCCAAACATGTAAGAGATGACTAAAGAGGTTAGATTGTGGGGTTCTAACTGTATCATGCATGAATAACCGCCCTGGAAACGCCACAATTACAACCGATTAAGGATTTATGGAAAGAGGCCATATGGTGGCCATGATGATGATGTTGATGACTCATTGACTTTGTGAATATAAATGCATGTATGTATGTGTGTGTGTGTGTGGTATGTGTGTATGGTATAGTATGTATGTGTGTGTCTGTATGGTATGTGTGTATGGTATAGTATGTATGTGTGTGTCTGTATGTGTGCGCGTCTGGCGTGTGTATGTACGCGCGCGTATAAATTCATGCATGCATGCCCAAATTTGCCACAATCTCATCAACAATTAAACATGACATGGTTACACGCACGAGAGACTTTTTTGCTGACATTTATGGATTTTGAGGGTGGAAACTACGAATATTAAGTCACTGTCTAATATCAATAATGCAAGCAATATTGAGGTCAGGATCGATCGTAACCCATCTTCCATCGGCTGATTTAATGTGTGCTTTTTTAAGTAGTAAAGATTTGAGCGAGATCATTTTTAATGCTATGCGGCCTTCATTGTTAACCAATATCGGTTTTTGGTTGCGCTGGAGGCAGTTTGACTATATATTTTGATAATAGATTATTGAAATTGTACAAATATTACTTGTTCCGCGTATTGCCGCTGTCAGAAAGGAATCATATAATAATAATCCTGCAGTCCCCCAGGCATGGTATACAATCTTGTTAAGGAAGATTTGACACGGATCCTGTTACCTTATCCTGTAGAAACTGTAAGCTACTAAAGAAGAAAACATGTTCGCTTCACGGAAGAAGAGGACATGTTATGTTCGGTGAAAGATGACTTATGCAGGCAGTCTTTGTAGTGGAATCCCCAAGACAAAAGAGACAGAACAAAGGAAAGCCAAAGAACATACTGAGCATAGATAACAAAAAATGGGGAGGACCAGTTAAAAATAAAAACCAAATCGCTCGCACGCACACACACACTCGCGCGCGCACACACAGACAGGTCTACATGGAGAGGATTGATTTACAACCCATGCACCCAATATGATAAAGGAGAAGAAGAAAAATTACTACAACACTTTTGTAAGTAGATTCTGTTATACAACAACATGGGCTTGCAACAACCAACACAATTCACTAAGCACGGAAGAATCTTCATATTCCCATTTTGCCTCGTTGAAAAACTTCACAAAAGTGGTCCGGTAGCATTATGTTTAGAAGTTGCCACGTAATGATGACATAACAGATTTTCTAGAAAACAAATAGAAAATGGTTAATTGAACCAACTTCACTGCACCTGGGTTCCCACATATGTGCTCAGTCTATTTAATTGCTGGAAATGCCAAAGACAGAGCATGGACTCCGTAGCTATCCGCAGCGGTTCTGAAAATAATTCCCTGCCTTTGTCAGGTACCCATTTACAGATGGGTAGACTGGAAGAAGCGGTCATGGCATGAAAAAAATTCTCGGCCTGTCCGGTCTGTTAAGCTGTGCACGACGTGATTCGAACGTTGTATCAAAGACGTACTGAAAGGTCGTCTGGACCATGTTGTGTTAATGTTACCACATAAGACATGCTGAAAGGTCAACTGGACCATGTTGTGTTAATGTTACCACATAAGACGTACTGAAAGGTCAACTGAACCATGTTGTGTTAATGTTACCACATAAGACGCACGGAAAGGTCAACTGGACCATGGTGTGTTAATGTTACCACATAAGACGTACTGAAAGGTCAACTGAACCATGTTGTGTTAATGTTACCACATAAGACGTACTGAAAGGTCAACTGGACCATGTTGTGTTAATGTTACCACATAAGACGTACTGAAAGGTCAACTGGACCATGTTGTGTTAATATTACCACATAAGACGCACTGAAAGATCAACTGGGCCATGTTGTGTTAATGTTACCACATAAGACGCACTGAAAGGTCAACTGGACCATGTTGTGTTAATGTTACCACATAAGACGCACTGAAAGGTCAACTGGACCATGTTATGTTAATGTTACCACATAAGACGCACTGAAAGGTCAACTGGAACAGAGTTAAACACTAACAGGTTGTCTAGGCCAGTGTTTCCCAACCTTTTTACGCTCGCGGACTGGTGGAAAAATTTATCGCGGACCAGTGAAAATAGGAAATATTGTTCGCGGACCAGTGAAAACAAAAACAATTGTTCGCTGATCGGTGTAAATAGAACAAAAATTGTTCACGGACCAATGAAAAAAGTAACAATTTTCCTCGGACCACTCAGTCCGAAAAAAAATCGAGTTATTCATATAGTATTTTGACTATTAGTTTTTAAAGCTGATATTATAACATGAAAATTCTATAGCCATTAAAAATAAACAGAATTCGAGCAGTAAACAGATAAGGGGTTCAGCATCAATTTCTCTTTTTTCGCGGACAGGCAGGAAATTTCTGCGGACCGGTAGCGGTACGAGGACCGGCGATTGAGAATCACTGGTCTTGACAATGTTATGTTAATAAGTTGGCACAGAGTGAGAGACTTGGCTGGTTGTGTTAATAAGTTGGCACAGAGTGAGAGTGGCTGGTTGTGTTAATAAGTTGGCACAGAGTGAGAGGTTGGCTGGTTGTGTTAATAAGTTGGCAAATAATGAGAGACTGACTGGTTGGCTAGACAATGTTGTGTTAATAAGTTGGCACAGAGTGAGAGACTGGCTGGTTGGCTGGTTGTGTTAATAAGTTGGCAAAGAGAGACTGGCTGGTTGGCTAGGCAATGTTACGTTAATAAGTTGGCACAGAGTGAGAAACTGGCTGGCTGGTTAGACAATGCTGTGTTAATAAGTTGGCACAGAGTGAGAGACTGGCTGGTTGTGTTATTAAGTTGCCACAGAGTGAGAAACTGGCTGGTTGGCTGGACAGTGTTGTGTTAATAAGTTGGCACAGAGTGAGAAACTGGCTGGTTGGCTAGACAATGCTGTGTTAATAAGTTGGCACAGAGTGAGAGACTGCCTGATTGTGTTATTAAATTGGCACAAAGTGAGAGACTGGCTGATTGGCTGGAAGTGTTGTGTTAATAAGTTGGCACAGAATGAGAGACTGGCTGGTTGTGTTATTAAGTTGGCACAGAGTGAGAGGGGATGGTTGTGTTATTAAATTGGCACAGAGTGAGAGACTGGCTGATTGGCAAGACACTGTTGTGTTAGTAAGTTGGCACAGCGTGAGAGATTGGCTGGTTGTGTTTATAAGTTGGCACTGAATGAGAGATTGGCTGATTCTTTCTTTGTCCGAGATTGGCTGATTCTTTCATTGTCCACGGGATTTTCAGGACTCTTCTGTAGGACTTTTAACATCGCGTATTTTAAAAAGTTGTATTTTGAGCGGCCACTTAACCTTTCACTTTAGTCCAAACAAGCTCAATGGGATTTAAATATGAAGGGTAAGATGGAAGTCTTGATACGAAACAGTCTCGAAGCTCAACCCTATGCAGACTCGAATGAAGCAGATCCAACTGCAGTGGTTTGGTCATGTCTGTAGAATGGAAGCAGATCGGATATAAAGGCGATCATGGGAGGCAAACCGCCAAAGACACAGACTCCCAGGACATCCCAAAATACGTTGGGAAGACAACATACGACAGTCCCTAAGTGACCGAGGGTTGGATTGGAAAGAGGCCAGGAGAAAGACAGAGGATAGAACAGTATGACTTTCTCTCTGGCAAACCTCTACACCCCACGGTAGAAAGGAGCAACTAAGTAAGTAAGTAAGATGGAAGTCTTAAACACATATGACCATGTTCTTGTATTATTTTGTCAATATAATATTTTCTTGTGTGCATACTTAACAAGAGTCAGTAGTTTCAGTTTTAAGCTCCATGATACCGTTGCACACGAGTTTTACGTCTTCCTCTTTAGACCAACTTAAAACAAACAAATGCTGTCACGGCGGTTTATATTTTCATTGTTGAGATCCACCTGGACTGATGAATAAAGGCTGCTCCTCCCTACAGTCGCCTCATAATACATTTATAATTATTCATCAGACTTTCCATGGCTAATCTCAAGTAGTCTGCCACGCGAACAAGATAGTACGTGCGTCCTCATTCAGTCATGCCCTGTATCTGCAGGCATTAAAGCATAGCACTGCTGAATTTGACTTCTTACCCTAACCCATTTTAAGGAAGCCTGCATACAATCAACTGCAATCGCAGTTTCGAAGCAATAGATGTTACATAGTTTTTGCTATCCTCATATCTCTATTTAATTACCTATAAAGACAAAGATGACAGTGGACCTTTTCTTTCCACCCCAATACCACTATGGCGATATTTAGGCGCTGATATGATCAAAGGTTGAAAAGACTGACCTCTTATGAACAAGACAACACTGTAACAAAGAGAACAGATGCAGAGCAGTAAATTCATTAAATTAATTCAAACGTTTAGAAGTATTATTAAATGATGGTTACACGGGACAGCGTCAGACAAGTATCTGAGACAAAAACTTGATATTTATAAACTAATTTGTACATACTGATCACGAATATGAACTTTAAAATCACGTATTGGCTCTAGTTTTCAAGGTGGATGAGAGAAAGAGAGAGGCGCGTTGGTTCAGTATGCTGGTTGGGTCTCCTTACTGACACAAATGACTCTGAACTTTCCTTGTCTATAGCACTGGTGCATGATTTCCTGCTAGACGGGTAGCCATGAGCGCCAATTGGATGACACAATCGGCAGTAGTTATTGCAACCACATCTCCTTGTCATCATTTGTGTTGTAGATTATGTGAGTGCAGACGGGTCGTTCAAGCTGCCTCATGAATGTACAAATAGTGCGGATTATTTTTGCTATATTTGCGGACAAATAACTTTGCTATCACAAAGGCGACACTTTACACCGATGATAAAGCAAGATTACAGCTTTTATTTTGTTGTGGAACCGGTGACCAGGACCGGAATTGGATCCCACACATGTATATCAATTATGTGCAACGAATCTATGCTGCTGATTGAACACAAAAGGATGATCGATGTGTTTTACAGTTCATCTTTACATAATTTTATACCCTAGCTGATGAAGATACTTATGCCAGTGGACATCCGTCACCCGCGAGAGCATCTGCATCAAGAAATTCTGATTTAATTTCTATTGAAGAGTCTGCACAGCCACCCACAATGGCAAAGAATGAATTTATTGAGCTAGTGAGATATCTTGAAGTGCCAACAAATAAAGCAGAACTGTTGGAGTCCAGACTGCAACAATGCAAATTTCCAGAAGACCATGTGCATGTTTCTATGTTTCGTGCTCGGCAAAAAGATCTGCTTCTATATTTCAAAATGGCAGATAACCTCATTGCTTGCGTTCTTATAGTGGCTCTGCAAAATTGCCCGACATACGAGGACCAGAGAAAGCACATGTGACCATCACCAGTGGCAATACTAGACAAGCTCTATGGCAGTGTCGACAGCCTCAGGATGACAGCTGCTTTCTTCGAACAAATTCAAGTTGACGTCTGACAGCGTTCGAAGAAGAAGAAGAAGAAGATATAGTGGCTCTAATGGCGGCACTACGTGTCAACTACACAATTGGCGATTGGGGGCTGTTCGTTGATTCATTCAAATTTAGTTTAAACGCTGTGCTGCTCCATAATGGTAACGGTTTACCATCTGTTCCAATCGGGTATGCAGTCCACATGAAAGAAACGTGCAACAACATAAAACAACTGTTACACGACATCAACTATAACAAGTGTAAGTAGCAGATTTGTGGGGACCTGAAGATCATTACCATATTGATGTGGCTACAGTATGGTTGCACAGTGTTTTGCTGTTTCCTCTGTCTGTGGGACAGCCGTGTCAGCACTTACCCCTACAAGAAAATGGATTGAGCCCAACGACAATCACTTGAATCGGGGAAAATAATGTACTTATCGAACCTCTTATAGAATTCCACACAATCCTGCTCCTTCATCTCCACATCAAGCTTGGACTAATGACGATTTTTTAAAAAGGCCATGCATCGAAATGGGGTAGGATTGTTGTACCTTTGTAATATATTTCCAAGACTTAGCTGCAGCCTAAATCAGGGAAGGTGTATTCGTCGGTCTACAGATACGTCAGCTCTTCTGAGATAGCGATTTGAGGATATCCTCACAGGTGATGGAAAGTTAGCTTGGGATGCTTTGCAGCGAGTGGCCACACACTTTCTAGGAAATAATAAAGCTGATAGTTACCAGGAACTTATAGAACCGTTGATGCAGCCCTCCGAATGACTTGGGTGCAACATATCCTTGAAAGGACACTTTTTACACTGTCAAGTGGGTTTATTCCGTGTTAACTGCGGCGCTGCTAGTGACGAGCATGGGGAGCGATTTCATCAGGACAAAGGCACCAAGAGAAACACAGTGCAGCAATGCTATCAGACCATTGTTTGATACTTGTGCTAGATGCTCCAGAAACGCATTACAAGCAATAGACAACAAGGCGTCGCTGTGAATCATTTCCGATATGAACTTTATTATATAGTATGTATATGCAATTGTGCAAGCAGTGTTTTATAGATATTTTAGAAAAGAACATGAGCTAATCTGTATTTTAATGGGAATGTTCATTTTAAGCAGCCCAAACAACATAAATGTAACTTGATTTAATCTCTCTCTCTCTCTCTCTCTCTCTCTCTCTCTCTCTCTCTCTCTCTCTCTCTCTCTCTCACGCACGCACACACACACACACGAACGAGTCAGCATTTCTTGGCCATTGTTATTTGTGTGTGGCATCAATTGATTCAGAAAACAATAATTATAAATCTTGTGCCTAAAAGTGTTTTCTGGCTATCTCTGACACTCCTAACTTTTCTTATTCTTTCTCGTAATCTTAGATGTTGTGTTGATATCTGTGTGTAGTCACCGTCAGTAGCACAAGATTGTCAATTCAATGTTCGTTATTATTTAATGCCCACAATGAGTATGTTTACTCTTTCGTGCGCACTGAAAAGGATGTTAAGTGGCGGGTTGCAATTGCTTTCCTCACATCCCGAGCGTGCTGATGATGGTGGGCCGCTGTCACACAGGCTGTTGTGCTATGCTTGGCTTCATCTGCGTGACGTTCAATACTACGATTCTTACTTCTATCCACACCTCGTTAACTAGACTGTCATGGAACAGTCTGTTTTCACGGAGAACCGCATGGAAGTGAGGCGGGGGTCTTGGTCAGTATGTATCAACTGACCGTGACTAATATTGTCTGATCAGTATGTTTTGCCTGACCAGGCGAAAGTCTTCTCTCTCAGACATTTGAATAATATCGAAGTATTTTTAGAATAACATACATCTCTTCCTTTGATATAATAACACGACTTGTTTCATTCTGCTTGTATGTTTTGTTTTTCACAAGACTTTCCTGTTGGACTTCACAATGCAGACCTTTCTTGACCTTTTCTTTCTGTTATTGTCAAGTGATGGGAACTGACGCCATCAAGTCACGCAATACTCCCATTATCACGAGATGCGAAGAGACAGACTAGCCAAAAATTGGAATCAAAACCAAACTGTAGACCAGCGACGAAATGAAAACGATGGTAAAAATCACTTCAAAGACAGATGTCAGATAACACAGAAACATACTACTCTTTGCCAGAAAGAAATCATGTGACAATATTCAGACTGTGTACAGCCCACTCCATCTGTTCAACAAATTACACCTCGGACGCACATGCATGTACCGGCATAGGGAGGTCAGACACACAGAAGAACGTGTGTACTTACTTACTTTCCGTGTCCAAACACCATGTCACACAGCATCCGTCCAGTAGAGCGTGTACTCTTAACTTATCGAGCTCCACGGGAGGAGCAGCATTACAGCCTGACCTTCTGCAACCTACTTGAGGGATAAGCCATGGTCCACTTTAATAGAAGGCCATCGGACTCATCGGGAAAATACACATGGAACCTCACATGTATATGCCAACTAAATTACAAAACTCATATTGTGCCAAGGTTTATAATCAATCCATACATCATCCACACAGAGAAGTATAATAAATTAACCGTACAAAACACAACAAATCACTGTTGAGTGATCCTTTCACATAATCCTGCCCTGAAATGAATACTCGTCTTTGTTTTCTTGTGCTGTGTCGCAGTTTACAGCTTGACTGATATTTGAACCTTTCGGTCCAACACATCTGACTTTGGCAACCATTTTTTGAGTACTGAGTTAACATTCCCTCTTCGATCCCTTATCAAGTCTGCCCTACTGCAGCCTGTTATCCAGGATCACCGCGTGGAGGTGTAGAATGGTCTTGGTAGCTCTGGTCCTGACGCTAGCAGTCAGCTATGGGTCGCTGACAACTGCTGCTCATGCGCTGCCCAGCATCTTGATCCCCAAAAATATAATATAATGAGTACTCCCCACTTAATTCATAGCGCTGGATTTGTTAGTCACAATTTTAGCTTATATATATTGTAATTATCAAAGAGAAACAGTTTTGTAAAAATTTTGAGAAATAAAATCGTGTCGTGACGCGAAGATAAGAAAGAAAGCTAATAGGAAACGTAAGTTCTATGGTGATAGGTCTATCAAAATAGTAGAGGTCGAACAATGGGTCAATTTAATTAGTGGACTGTAGTTTAGGCCTGTGATTACGTTCTGGTAAATTTGACATCAACATTGGTAATATACATCATTTTCTTCATGTAATCAAATATATATGGGTAATGTGTGTGTGAATTCTATAAACAGGTGGGTTGTATTATCATTGGGGTATGTTGGAGGAGGGCTTGCAGACCTGCAGATGTTCTGTGGTGTTATGAACTTGTCACTACCAAATTAGAAAAACAGCCACAACAAATGGTTTCCCAATAAGAACGCTGTACCAGATGAAACTGTTCATACAGACACACTGTTCATACAGACCAGTAACCTACCCACTGTTGTTATGGTTAATATAAAACCAGTATTTTAGGACCATGATAGTAATGAACTACTAAAAAAGTGTTTTGAAGGAAATACACAAAATGTCAATGATTGACTAAACAGTACTATCTTGAAATTATGTCTCAAGAATAAGAATCATGGTCTAACTATTGTGAAAGCTGTTGTTGCTATTGTAGCTTCTGTTTATAATGGTGAGACAAAACCTCTGTTGGTAATGGAGGAAATGGAATTACATTCTTGCAGGTATCTGAGAGAGTCCTGTGAACACAAGAACATTTTGTCGCAAAAAAAAAACAAAAAAACACTCAGAAAAGTTATTAATGCATCCTATGATGCCAGGATGGCAAAAAGGAGGAGATTTAATTATCAGAAAATGGTGAAACATAGTGTCCTAAACTTTTCGCAGAAAACTACAATATACATATGGTTTGTGTGATTAACTTTTTTGTTTGTAAAGCAAGCAACTTTGCACATATATTCTAGATAACCATGGCTTAGTTGTGAATTATGGAAATTAAGCTATCTTACAATGTGTAAAAGTAATTATAATTTGGAATATCAACTTTTAAAAACAAAATTGAGTAAATATTTGAATTTTCATAAAAACATAATAGTAAAAGATGTAGCTTTGGCTGTAGTCTATAATGAGGGAATATTCTTGAATAGCATTATAAGAAAAAATGTGTGTATGATCAAGGACACACGATATATTGCATGCAGAGTTTTGTCACTTTTTCTAAGATAAATTTTCAGTATTTTCTTTTAAATTATCTTTTAAATTAATATTTGGAATGCTATATTACAATGAATAATATCATGATGTAGAGTGATCCTCTTTACAGTACCTGTCCGACTTTTATATGGATATATACATTTTAAATAAAGTTTCAACAATTATAAAGATAATACGCTTCGCTAGGTGGTATTCATTAAAAGACAAGTAGCAGCTGAAAATAAAATTTCAAAGTATGCGATGTGAAAGAACTAAAGTATGCAGCCTTCTTAAATATAGATAAATATTATTGAGCTAAATGTGATGACCATGTCTTGAAAGAGGAAGAGGGCTATTGAAAAAAAGGTGGACATCGATGTGTTGAAATCATCCGACTGATTAAATAAATAATTAACATTTATGTTTGCTTTCCAAGAAATAGACGTTTCCATCACCTTGGCAAAATAGTCCTATTCAGGGCCACCCCAATCATCTAGAAGATGGATCTGAGAACTGAATTATAACCATTTATTGTTTGCTCCAGCATCTAAATATAAAACTGAACTAATCCATCTGAAGTATGTACTTTTTATGTTCTATATATCGTGTGCTTTTACATTTTCACACCTTTTTTGTTCAACGAAATACCCAGTTACTTCTTACAGCTCCTAAAACACATGAACTACATCACAAAATGGCATTACGTGGAACCTAATGTAGAAAATCTCATTCACATTAGAGAGACACCTATGCCTAAAAAAAAGACACTTACAAAATAAATTTACAGTAAATTATTTTCTCAAGAGACAAAATAATTCCTTTGCTAACAAATATCAAAGGAACTAGCCACTTTCAGATAACGGCATGCACTACCTGCCACAATGTAAATTATTACGTCATTGTGAAATTGAAACGATAAGTTCACTTGCAAACAATCACGCATATCGGTGTAAGGGTTATTGAGATATTAGGCGGGAATTGGCGGCAAGCATTGTGAAACGGACAATAGTTGACACATGAAAGTTTCGTCATTTAGTCGTCGGTCTTTCAAGGGGGTTTTCTGTGAGTTCGAAGGCCTTTTATTGATAAAATGGTGGCGAAATAAGCATGCTACCTTTTAAGAGGGAAATAGATACATTTTTTGTAGATATAAACTGTATGACGACGAAATAAACCTCAGACAAACCGCCAGGTTTATAAGGGGGAATATATGTTAATGAGAGAGAGAAAAAGAGAGACAGTCGCGTGTTGACGAAAGAACGAAAAGAGAGAAAGAGAGAACACCATTTATTAGAGGGTAACAGGTTTTGTTAGTTGAGAGAAATATGAGAGAGACCGCCAAGTCTATGAGGGGGAATCTATGTTATTGATTGAGAGAGAACCGTACGTTGTCTAGAGAAAGAGAGAGAGAGAGCCAGAGAAAGAACACCATTTATTAGATGGTAACATGTTTTGTTAGTTGGGAGAAGCATGGGAGAGATCGCCAAGTCTATGATGGGGAATATATGTTATTGATTGAGAGAGTGCCGTACGTTGTCTAGAGAAAGCTGAGAGAGAGAGAGAGAGAGAGAGAGAGAGAGAGAGAGAGAGAGAACACCATTTATTAGAGGGTAACAGGTTTTGTTAGTTGAGAGAAACATAAGACAGACCCCCAAGTTTACGTGGGAAGTAGATATAATTATCTGAGAATGAGCGACAAAGAAGAATACTCATTTATCTTAACCCACTGTTCACTAATTCTCTGCCGCTCTATCCCTCAAGGGATATCTTTCGTCTGTGCACTTCTCTTCTTTCATGAATTATTTCCGTAAGTCGCAGTCGTTTTTCCATTTGCGTTGTGTCCCCTGGCTGCGATCTTTATCCTGTGTCGCGCTCGCCTTCTTCCACAGACAAGAAAGTAAATCACACTCTACAACGATTGATCGTAAAGTGATGGCCGGGAAATTTTCTGCCTGGCTTTTATTCACAGGCCACGAACTGGACAATGATAGGCTCTATAATCCATTATGATTACATCCTTTCCCCGACCCCACTCATCACTCGAGGGATGTTATATCGTACTTAGAATCGTTATTTCCAACCCATTTGCGGCATCAATGTTAGACCTCAACTAGAGGATATATGCAGTCCTGTGTATGGCATGCACACTGACTTCCTGCTAGAACTTCAGCATATACACATACTGCTGAATAAGTCTGTTTCGGCCCTGGAAACGGCATTGTTCGTGAAGTCTGGCTAAATGAATAGGGATCGACCAAGGAAGGCAAATGCGGTCTCAAAAATGACGTGCTGAAACTGCATGTGTCAGACCGAAATGCGCATGTGTCGGATCCTCGCTGTAAACTACGACACAACGTTCTTTACGGGACGAACGCCGAAGAAGAAGAAGTAGTAGAAGAGATCTTGATGTGGGATCGTTTGTCCCATCCTGTAGAAACTGTAAACACATAAATATAAAACAAGACCTCTGCATCTCATAGTAGAAGAGATCTTGATGTGGGATCGTTTGTCCCATCCTGTAGAAACTGTAAACACATAAATATAAAACAAGACCTCTGCATCTCATAGTAGAAGAGATCTTGATGTGGGATCGTTTGTCCCATCCTGTAGAAACTGTAAACACATAAATATAAAACAAGACCTCTGCATCTCATAGTAGAAGAGATCTTGATGTGGGATCGTTTGTCCCATCCTGTAGAAACTGTAAACACATAAATATAAAACAAGACCTCTGCATCTCATAGTAGAAGAGATCTTGATGTGGGATCGTTTGTCCCATCCTGTAGAAACTGTAAACACATAAATATAAAACAAGACCTCTGCATCTCATAGTAGAAGAGATCTTGATGTGGGATCGTTTGTCCCATCCTGTAGAAACTGTAAACACATAAATATAAAACAAGACCTCTGCATCTCATAGTAGAAGAGATCTTGATGTGGGATCGTTTGTCCCATCCTGTAGAAACTGTAAACACATAAATATAAAACAAGACCTCTGCATCTCATAGTAGAAGAGATCTTGATGTGGGATCGTTTGTCCCATCCTGTAGAAACTGTAAACACATAAATATAAAACAAGACCTCTGCATCTCATAGTAGAAGAGATCTTGATGTGGGATCGTTTGTCCCATCCTGTAGAAACTGTAAACACATAAATATAAAACAAGACCTCTGCATCTCATAGTAGAAGAGATCTTGATGTGGGATCGTTTGTCCCATCCTGTAGAAACTGTAAACACATAAATATAAAACAAGACCTCTGCATCTCATAGTAGAAGAGATCTTGATGTGGGATCGTTTGTCCCATCCTGTAGAAACTGTAAACACATAAATATAAAACAAGACCTCTGCATCTCATAGTAGACGAGGAACGACTGTGTCAAGTCACACACTTACATCCTTCTACTATAACTTCAGCATTCACTCATGCAAAACAAAGAAGAGAGAGAGAGAGGGAGAAAGAGAGAGAGAGAAAGACAGAGAGAACTTGAGTATTAAACCATACATAGATATGCACATCCTTCTCGTAATAACTTTAGCAGTCACACATCCACAGTTAAGCCGGGAAATATGAGGCGTGTTCAAATGAAACCGGACCAAACTGCAACAAGTGAACATGCGTACCTTGCGCCTGATGTCGTCACTTTCGTTAACTCACGTCCTTCTTTAAACATCGTTGTCCATTTCTTCACTGTTGTCTTCGACACACTTTTGTCACATACACTGCCTGCATTCTGCGATGAATGTCAACTGGTCGACATCCTTCAGCTGTTAGAAACCGAATCACCGCTCGCTGATTCATTCTGCACGGATTCCGTATCACACCCGCCATGTTTTCAACGGTTTTCTGAGGAAACTGAGTCGCAGGATAATGAAAATTTGCAGATTTGACGGTTGGTGTGTGCTGTTTGCACCAGCAGTGACGTCAGCATGCGCATCGTACTTATTTTCACTTGTTGCAGTTGGTCCGGTTTCATTTGAACACGCCTCGTACATGACCTTTAAATAATTTCTTACAAACTCGGGCAAAAAGCACCAGATTGTTATGATATTTTGTAACAGACAACACTATCTTTTTACGAATTTCGAATCTCAAATGTAGCATTTCGCGTTTGAGTTTATAGCCATGCAGGCCCAACCGATAACAATAATCCGTAAGCTGTAAAATGGCGTTCACTGAAGAGGAAAATATTTCTTCGACAAAACAAACATTATGGTACAAAACGACAGCTACAGGTGTTTCCAAACATAGCATGAACTTCAG
Source organism: Ariolimax columbianus (assembly GCA_036924085.1). Taxonomy (NCBI): domain Eukaryota; kingdom Metazoa; phylum Mollusca; class Gastropoda; order Stylommatophora; family Arionidae; genus Ariolimax; species Ariolimax columbianus. Next base: position 145,360,672 of record JAVGWX010000001.1, read on the forward strand.
TTGGTCTGATATCTTTTGTGCAAGCATATACCAAACAAACACCGCTGAACGTGTTAAGGCCATGACTGAACACTACTGACTCGCCGGTGACAATACTAACCAATGCCTTTAAGGAGCTTGCGCGCAACGTCAAGAAGGGCTTCCACGATGATATTTTTCCCAGCGTCAAATTACTCGTCAGATAGACGCTTCTCAAAGATCGCTGGGCAGAATAATCAGAAATGAACGAACTTAAGTTAAAATGTTGCAGCTTTTTTGGGGCCAAGATATTTTGGGTCGTTATAATAGATCATACAGGAAAGGTGAGTGAGCAAGTTAAGGTAGCAGTGAAAAAGGCAAATGCAATGTTAGGTATGATAAAAAGAAATATTAAACATAGGAGCAAGGAAGTGATCGTCAAACTGTATAAAGCTTTAGTTAGACCTAGCTTGGAGTACTGTGTACAGGTGTGGAGTCCTTATCATAGAGAGGATACAACCATGCTGGAAAGAATACAAAAAAGAGCGACAAAGATGATAGTGGGATTTCAGAATTACAGTTATGAGGAACGACTCAGAAAAACCGGCCTACAGTGTCTCGAAGAGAGAAGAATTCGTGGTGACTTAATACCGGTTTATAAGATGATCAGAGGAATGGATAAATTAGACTATAACACGTTTTTTTAAAATACAGCCACCCACAATAGCACGAGGGCATAGCTACAAGCTGACTAAAGAGAGGTCCAGATTAGATATTAGGAAAACATTTTTTTAGTCAGAGAGTGGTGTCTGCTTGGAATGCATTGCCAGGGGAGGTAGTGGAGGCAGGGACAGTTAATGCATTTAAGAATAAACTGGATGCGCATAGCTTTTAAAGCAAGATGATGTAAATGTAACTGGTTGTATACAGACTCTGCAAGGTCTTCTAAATCAGTATAAAGACGTTAAGTTAAGTTAAGTTTCCCAGAGCACAAAGTGAGTTTCATATTTTTTACGAATGAAAAAATGTTTGTTGTTGCTGGACCTACTTAGTAGACAGAACAATATGGTTGTCACCAGACAAATATCTGCTAATCAGTTGCTTCGAAAAAAGCCAAAGTTCAACAAATCAATGAAGGTTTATGTTGGTATCTCATCACTGGGCCACACTGGAATTAATTTGGTTAAACTTGATGGATGACGATTATTCGGATTATTCAATCATTCAATCAATTAACTAAGCCTGTCGCTCCTCTTGGTACACAGGCCATTGACAACATCCCGACAGCATGCACAGTCCTGGGCTGCTCTTTCTGCATCTCTTCAGGTGTAATCACTTTCTGCATCTCTCCAGGTGTAATCACTTTCTGCATCTCTTCAGGTGTAATCAAATAATCTTAGTTCCTTCTCACATTCTTTTCTCCATGTATTTTTGGGTCTACCACTCTTTCTCTTACTCTCAATATTCCGTGTAAGAGCCTGTCTGACTATGTTGGACGGTGCCTTCCTTAGTGTATGTCCTAACCAGCCCAACTTCTTCATTTAATTGGTTGTTTCAGTGGCTTTGTTAGCTCCTTTCTTATATGTCTTCATTCCACACCATGTCCTGCCATTTGATGCTTATTGTCATCTGTTAACCAAGGTCTGGCGTCTTTGTTGTATTGCCTTGGTCGTTCTCTATGTTCCACCCAGCAGCACCGGCTTGACGCTGGCATTGAATATTCTAACTTTAGTGGGAATTTTGATTTCTCTGGATCTCCATATTTTGTTTAGTGTCAGGAATGTCATTCTTGCGTTTTCTATCCTGGTCCTTGCATCTGTACTTCCTGATGTGTCGATTATGCTGTCCAAATAGGTAAAAGTATCCACTCCTTCTAGCGGCTATCCCACCAGCATGATTTTTTCTATGTTAGTTTTGAGTTTTAGGAGCTTGGTAATCTTCATGGTTGATATTCAGTCCCAATTTGGCTGATTATTCTTGTACCCTATCAAGTTTCACCCTATCAGGTTTCTCTAGCATTTGGCTATGACAGTTTGACAAACGTTCCAGATCATCTACATAGTCCAAGTCCTCCAATGGGAACTAAATAAAGTTTTTTCTCTCCTCGATTTATGCCTTCATTATCCAATCTATAGCCAGCAAAAACAGGAGGGGGGGGGGGGGGGGGGGGGGTTACTAGTACTACAGCAACTAATTGTTGATGAAATGCCTTCTTATTTGACATGAAAGGAATTATTCATCTTTCAGTAAGCTTGCTTATATTTTGGATACAGCTGCGTTGCTCACTCGGGACCCACCTGAATTCATTGAACCGAATTTATGGCCACCAAATAGTCTAGATACTAACTTTGTGAACTATAGGATTTGGGATGTTTTGCAAGAGAGTGTCTACTGAAAGAAAATTGACAACATGGTTGAGCTAGCAGAGCAGATATAGCAGGCATGGGATGAGCTAGAACAGCGCACACTTGATTCATTAGTGATAAAAATATGTCATATCCGACTATTGTGAATGTGTTGCAGCTGGTGGTGGACATTTTGATCACAAACTGAAATTGGCAAAATGTGGGTAAACATAATAATCAGGTCATTTCCAGCCAAGTCATGAATTTCAAACCTGCAGCATATACACGCAATATACACACAGTATGTCTCAATAACTTTGGCTTTCACACATATACCATATACGTACCTACATAAACATGCAGTTCAGGCACAAACACGCACGCACGAGAGAGAGAGAGAGAGAGAGAGAGAGAGAGAGAGAGAGAGAGAGAGAGAGAGAGAGAGAGAGAGAGAAAGAGAGACAGACATACCTCAATAGCTTTCATTGACTTTCACACAAACGAATAGTCACTGTTCATCAAAATAATGATGCCACATATACACAAACACCACAACTATTTGAGCATCCAAATATACACTCGCACTCATAGCATTCACTTACAAAGTCTTCATATATCCTATCATTTTAATATTGACAGATTCTGAATGGCGGCTGCTGCTGATCAAACAACGGACCCTCGCCAGCAAGCTGGCAGGACAGCATGTCTACAAGATCAACAAGATTGCCGTCCTACCTCTCACATCGACAGACGTCGCCACCGATCTGGACCTGGAGGTATTTATCAACCTCGTGTCCAATGTTGGAGTGCTTGGGTCGAGGTATCAAGGAACGGGCGATAAGCCTTTGTTACTGGTTTGGCCCTGGAGGACAGGGGCGACCGACCCCAACGTCCACAGGTGGCAGATAGTGGAACGACCGGCCCCAACGTCCACAGATGGCGGATAGTGGAACGACCGACCCCAACGTCCACAGGTGGTGGATAGTGGAACGACTGACCCCAACCTCCACAGGTGGCGGATAGTGGAACGACCGACCTCAACGTCTACAGGTGGCGGATAGTGGAACGACCGACCCCCAACGTCCACAGGTGGCGGATAGTGGAACGAACGACCCAACGTCCACAGGTGGCGGATAGTGGAACGACCGACCCCAGCGTCCACAGGTGTGGGGTAGTGGAACAACCGACCCCAACGTCCACAGGTGGCGGATAGTGGAACGACTGACCCCAACGTCCACAGGTGGCGGATAGTGGAACAACTGACTCCAACGTCCACAGGTGGCGGATAGTGGAACGACTGACCCCAACGTCCACAGGTGGCGGATAGTGGATCGACCTCCAGATATGGAGCGTCAGCTGCGATATAAGCCAGGTATAATAACTGGACGAATAAGCAGTTGTGGACCAACCGGCGGTGTATTCCAGCAGGATGGGGTGGGACAACCGGTGACACTGCTTTCCCCACAGAAATACCCCATGTGTCCTATGACGGGTACACCAAGCGGGTAAGAGCCGCTATATGCTCTAGCCACGGGAAGGAAACCACGGTAGACAAACCAACCTACTGCCTTGCAGGTACTATCGGGCGATGGAAAGGCTATGGGAGACAACCCAAAACAGAAAACTCAACCCGACCTGCCGAAGATGGAGTGTGTCAGCTACGGCGCAGGAACCGGGAAAAATCAGGGCACACACGCACCAACAGGATATGGTCATGCGACAGTCTACCCTATCGTTATGGTGTCGCTCCTACAAGTTACAACCGGGGAGGAACAGTGCGGGCCCCCAGCCTTGAGGTGACCCATCCAAGCAACCGGTGCCTCTGCTAACCTAGTGGTCAGGGGGAGGCAGAGTAGTGCGACTGATCAACAAACAAGGAACCTAAAAGTGGTACAATGGAATGCAGAGGGCGTGAGAAACAAGAAACCCGAACTGCAAGAATTTCTCAAGGAAAACGAAATAGACATCATTTGTATTCAGGAAACACACCTAAAAGAAACTCAAAAATTTTCCATCAGAGGACATGAATGTTTCCGCCAAGATAGGGAAAAAAGATCCAAAGGAGGAATAATAACACTAGTAAAAAATTCTATACCAGCAGTAGAAACAAATAGATCTGGACCAGATGAATTAGAATACATCACAGTAAAGATAATCCTACCCAGTGGAGACTCAATGATAACAAACTGCTATAGTCCACCAGCCACAGCTCTGGCAATACACAAAGTCAAAATAGAAGAATCGAGACACCTCATAGTGGGAGATTTTAGCAGTCACTCCCCAAGCTGGGGCTACGAAACAATGGACCAGAGAGGCGAGGAAGTAGAAGATTGGGTGATAGAAAACAAACTCATCCTAATAAATAGGCCAGACGATAGGCACACATATTACTCTAGAATATGGAAAAAAATGAGTACTCCAGACCTTGCGATAGCAGCGGACGACCTTCACCGTCTAATAGTAAGAACAGTCAACAGCCAACTGGGTGGGAGCGACCATGTCCCAATAACTTTAGAAATATGCAGCATGGGACAGAGATAACAGATATGCACCGAAGTTGGAATTTTAAAAGAGCAATCTGGACCCTATTTAGAGAAAATGTAAATAAACTCTGTCAAGATATATCCGATGCCAAAAATGTAAATAAAAATGTTACCATCATGATAGAGGCTATCATCCAGGCAGCAAAGAAATCAATTCCACGTGGAAAACTAACAAATCATACACCCTATTGGAGCAATAAACTAGGGAAAATGCATAAGGAACTAAGTGAGGCAAGAGATACTGTGGAAAAAAATCCTTCCCCAGAAAACATAAGGAAACACAGCAACATTAAAAACACATTCATAGAGCAAAAGAAGGAGAAGATCCAAAGAAGTTGGCATAAAAAGGCTGAAAGCCTCAACATGGACAGGGATACAAGTAAACTCTGGAACCTGACAAGAGCCTTAAATGAGGAAACCAGAGGGAGCCATGGAAAGACAGTCATTAAGGAAAATGAGAAACATCAGGGAAAATGGCAGCAAACATCCTAGCTGAATTGTTTCAGAGATGAGAGTACCACAACATTGACACGAAAATGCAAACTAGAAGTCAAAAAAGAGATAAAAGAGAACCTGAAGACACAGAATGCGGATCCCTGCATGAAGTCATCATTCAAAATGATATAGTTAAACACTGCTATTCAGAAACTGAAAAAACAAGAAAGCTCCAGGAAAAGGTGGCATCACAAATGAAATGATTAAAAACCTAGACCAAGGGTCAAGAAGAAAACTCCTGAAAATTTTCAATCAATCATGGAGCACGGGTAAGATCCCAGACCAGTGGCGGGAGGCTATCATTATCCCCATCAGAAAACCAAAAAAGGACAAGACAAGCAAGGAAAGCTATAGGCCAATAAGCCTGCTCAGCTGTGTTGAAGTCATGGAAAAAATGGTAAACGCAAGACTAATAAAACATCTGGAAAAAAACTATCTCCTACTCAATTCACAGTCAGCCTTTAGGAAAAACCGCAACACAGAAGACCAACTAGTGCACCTAACCCAAGAAATCGAAAATGCATTCTAAGGTAAGGAAAAAGTACTTGCAGTCTTTGTGGATATGGCAAAAGCTTTTGACAAGGTATGGAGAGAAGGACTCCTCCTAAAACTATTAAACAACAAAATAGAAAGGAGAATGTACAGCTGGATACAAGACTTCCTCCGATACAGAACAGCAAGAGTCAAATTAGATGGACCACTGAGCCATAGAATAACTCTCCAACAAGGCATACCCCAGGGAGGAGTCATCTCTCCTACCCTCTTTATCCTGTTCATAAACGACATATCGAGAAAACTTCAAAGGAAGTATCCAGTGCCTTACACGCTGATGACTTCGCAATGTGTAGTGCTGCAGAAAAACTACCAACAGCTGAAAATAGAATGCAGACAGCACTGGACACTGTTGGAAAATGGGTTACAGATTGGGGATTGCAAATTAACATCTCAAAGACAGTTACAACATGCTTCTCACTGTCCAACACCAAGGAAGTAACAAAACTTATTCTAAATGGCAAAGAACTTGTACAAGAAAATACCCCTGTGTACCTCGGAGTTAAAATGGACAAGAGACTCACATGGAGGGAACACATACAGGAGATAGAATAAAAAGCAACCAGAAAACTATCCCTCGTGAAGAAGTTGGCCGGAACAAGCTGGGGTGCAAAAAGCAACATCCTCAAAAATGTATACACTGGCACAGTCAGGCCAGTACTTGAATACGGCATGACAGCCTGGACCACAGCATCAAAAACAAACACGGAACACCTAAACAAAATTCAAAATTCAGGCTTAAGGATAATAACAGGAGGAATGAAGACTACACCAATCCAGAAAATGGAAACATACACAAATATAAGACCCCTAAATACTAGACGAGAGGAAAGAGTGCTGACACATAGTGAAAAGATGCTACTCATGCCTGATCATTCCATATATACCAAACTAAAACACCCAGTTAAAAATAGGCTTAAGAGAACCAGCTTCATCCATATATCAAACCACCTACACCAAAAATATGGAGAACTAATTCCCAACTAACCTACAGAAATAGAAATGCTTATTAACTATGAAGAGCCAAGCTGCAACATAAACAATATCGAAATAAGTACAGAGATCCCAGGAATAAGAAGAAAAGACCAACACAGTGTCCACGAGCTGAAAATTTTAGCACAAACAATGATTGAGGAGAAATATAATACCAAGGAATGGACACAGGTGTACACAGATGGTTCAGCAGAGGGGGCAGGCCGAAATGGGAGAGGAGGCATATTCATAAGACACAAAAGAGGAAATATAATAGAAGAGGTGCTCTAAACTGGAAAGTTGTCCACAAATCTTAGAGCAGAATCGATGGCCCTCCTGCATGCACTGAATATACTTCAAACAGAAAGGCAACCTCCAACAAAAATAGCTGTATTCACAGACTGCAGAGAACTATTACAGACAATACAAAAAACAAACAACGAACCACTGTTATCAGAGATCAGAGCAGAACTGGGAAAACTCCAGAGATCCTCAACAATAGCGCTCCAGTGGCTACCTTCCCATTGCGGAATAACGGGAAACGAGAGAGCTGATGCTCTGGCAAAAGAGGCAGCAAAAAGGCACAATTTAATCATCCATTACCATACAGAGAAATCAAGAACATCATCAGAAATCAGTATATACACCAACGGAGAGAAGACAGAAACATAAGCAGTATGCCAGACCCAATTCACCAACTCAAAAGAAATCAACAAACAACCTTTTTTCGCCTGAGAACTGGACACTGCAGACTACTAGAACATCTTAACCGACTGAAGATCTCACACACTGATGAGTGCCCATGTGGGGCAGCAGCTCTGACCTGGCGAAGACTACAGACTTCATCATGGCGACCGGCCTGCAGTTATAGCATGACCAGAAGATCCTGAACGCAAAGACGAAGAAGACTGGTTTGGCAGAAGATCTTGATTTGACAGATTATATATATTTGTTATTGTATAAACAACAAGATATACAAACACTGTTGAAGCAGTATACAAAACAGAATTGTAGGACAGAGCGAACACAACAAAATAAAGGAGATGCAGTAACAAATAAAGTAAAATTAAGATTATAAGTTAGATACTTAGAATTGCACAACTCAACCTACTTAGGCTGCCCCATTGACAATGGTGAAGATTCATATCCTTATGTTGATGCCAGGATCAGCAAAGCTGGATCTGCTTTCAACTTTATTAGCCCAATATGAAACTCAGCTGTATTTTGTCAGGAGAACAATATTAAACTGTTGAAATAATATATTATTGTTTAGTTTTAATTAGGAAGAAGTAGGTAGTTTCATATATTGCCATTGGACCATATTTAAAAAAAAGTGTTTTGCTGGACAAATATAGACAAGTGTTATATGTTTGAAGTTTACAAAGCCGTGACAACCACAAAATAAAATAAATTTCAAAGTTCTGACCATAGACCTACAGAGGATGAATGTGCCTCACTGCATAAAAGATGTGACAGAGGATTCAGCCAACTAGACACTTCAAAAAAAGTGTCATCATAGGCCGAACCTGTCTCTCTCCATAAATATTGCATATATAGACTTAGTTGTTACCAGACATTGTTATTGGCTCTTCTTTTTCTTCTTCTTTTGTCATCTCACTTTCTACCGGGTTGTAGCCCAGTGTCGTGGTATGTATTTGTCTTTTGCCTATCTTGTGCCTCGAGTGACATTTTCCCCCATTTTACTGCAGGTCTCGTTTATTATCCACGTTTTCGTCAGTCTACCTCTCGCCTTTTTATCCTGATATTCTTATGTAGAAGGTTACATGAACAATGTGGTTTGGTTGCATTCTGACAATGTGACCAAACCAATTCATTCTGTTGTCGATGTACTGTAGGCAGAGTGGGGGCAGAGAGAGGGTGGGGCGGGAGGGGTGGTATGGGCTAGTGGTTAAGTGATACAGTTCACAATCTGAAGGTCATGTGTACGATCTCCAATCACAGCACCGGCCGTTACCCCGGGAAAGCAAACCCTTAGAAAATGCAGGAGGAAGTAGATCCTTACTACATAAAGTGCATGATGAAGTTGGATGCACTGGGCCGACAAGTGCAAAATTAAAAAAAAAGATAATGCAACGCACAAAGCCTTGGGAAATAGAGAAATAAGGCAAACGCAAACAAAATAAAAAATAAAACTGTAGGCAGATAATTGTTCCAACCTTCTGCTGAATATTCATGTTAATGATTCTGTCTTTTCTGGTGTTAGTGACCTTTTGTAGCCAGCACACTTCACAGGTAGCTAACTTTTGGGCCCTATTAAATGGCCAGGTTTGGCACTGGTAGCACAGAGTAGGAATGAAGACACTATTTATCATCTGCTTTTTTGCTTGGAGGGAAATGTTTGGGTGTCTTAGTAGTGGAGAGTACCACGAGTTAGTGAGTCTTCTACCCTACAGCGATTAGACCACACCATTAGTTGCCTCTTACAGCACATACTCAGTGTGGCAGAGATCTGTATCACACACAGAGTTCTTCCAGAACCCATTCAAAGTGTTACAATTGAAAGATAATATTTTATTGTAATATTAAAAGAGAAATTGATAAAGAAATTGTGATATTTCTGTGTATTTTCAGTCATGTTAAAAAATGTATGTAATTTTGTTATATGTCTTGGCTTTCAGCTGTGTAAAAAACACCATTTTGGCATGAAGAAACCCGAGAAAATCAGCCAATCAAATGACGGTTCTGCCATGTCCCTGCGAGGCACTTGGAACACTATCAAGACAGCTGCAGAAAATGTGAAATCAAAAAAGGTGACCTGCATTGAATCACATTTTGATGTTGCTATCGTTTTTGAGTGGCTACAATAGGAATAATTGTTAAATTTTTGCTCCATTATGACCATGGGACCTTCTTTGTAGGTGATCTGTACCAAAACATGTATGTGTTCCTACACATAGGTGGCTTCTGTAACACTTTGTTATACATGATAAGATCTTCATCTTGATACAAACTTTGTTCTACACAATAAGATCTTCAGCTTGATACAAATTTTGTTCTATATGATAAGATCTTCAGATTGATACAAACTTTGTTCTACATGTTAAGATTGTCAGCTTGAAGCAATTTGCTTACTTATCTGAATAGATGTGTTAATAGTGGTTAGTAATAGTGCTGCTACTCTGGCGATTATTGTGGTCCTTGCATTGAATGTTTATCGCTTACTGTTATTGTATATGTAACTGAAACTATAATCCTGATATTCTTCTTCTTTGGCGTTAGTCCTGAAAAAGATGTTGTCGTAGTTTATAGTGAGGCTGCAAATGTGGTCTGATACATCCAATTTCAGCTGGAATTTGTTTGTATTGAATATGCCATTCCACTGCAATCCCTATTCTCATCCAGACTACACTAGTGCAGCCTGTTTCCAAGGCTGCCGCTTGGATGCAGAATAGAGTCTTAGTCAGCTCTGGTTTACTGACCCTGAAGCAAGCAGCCAGCAACTCATTGCTGGCTGCTGCCAGCTCATTCGATGCACTGCATCTTCAACCCAATCCTGGTATTCAGTGAGGCATAACAGTGCCTGTTGCCAGGTAGTCAAAAGCTATCCATTTATTCTGAAAATCCATTTGGTCAACCCTTAGAAGATTCAGTCTTTCCTGGTTTGGCTTTCTGACTTTCATTTGGCTGCCAGTAGTAAGTGCAGGTGTCTCCTTCCTAAGCCCAGAGAAGGTGGGATTTCTAGTGGCCAGACTTTTTCCTGTTGACATTAAGCCTACCCAGCAATATAGGTTCTGTACTCTGACTTTGGTGGTGCTGATAGCAGTCATACATTCGTTCTTGTTATTAAGAGTTCTATTTCTGTTTCTAAGAATCAACGTCACTGCACTCAAGACATACCCATAGGTGCCCAGTCTCTCTTAGCAAGTGGCGCAGGGTATGGATGCTGATAGTCCCTGTTGCACTGTCTTCTCATGCGCCCTTCTCTGCTCGAACCTTGTTTAATGTCAAAGCTTTGAAGCCTGTGGATTGCTTTCATCTATTGCAGGGTCCTCATCTAACAGGCGGTCATTGATTGATTTCAAAATATCATTCCTATCCATCACTTACATACCCATGATGGGAGCTTGTGAAGCCAAGATGTCAGGTCTTTCGTTGCCCTGAACCCCAGCATGTCCAGTAGATAAGTAGTAAAGCAGATCCATGTCAACCACTGAAGGTTTGAGGCTTCAACAGCTGCTATCCACTCATACCTAAGCCATCCCTTCTGAAGTAAGACTTGTGCGTCTGTAACGATGACTGCCCTTGTTAAAGAATGTCAAGAGTTACTTGTGCTGAATGTTAACTCTTGACGATGTTTCTTTGGTAGCGAGTTATAGTAGAGCTACTTACATCCTGAGGCATACTTGAGAAGGTGGGCTGGGGTCCTCTTAGCTGTAGTGCAATGTGCGGTTCGTCAGTAAGCTCACCACTATGAGGATTACAATGTTGATCCCCCATCTCTTAGACCAGACTGCTGGGACGCAGGAGCATGATCGAGGACATAAGGTAGGGTCTTGAACAGTATGTTTAACCTGACCCTGATTACTCTTTGCTCCCAAGCAGTCATTGTGTGAGGTCTTACTACTGAACATTTCCCACCGTCACCTCCAGGAGATACGCCAACTGAGATGACTAAGTTTAACTAGTTCCAGCAATATGGGTCAGCATTTGAATTATCGGCATGTTTATTTTGGCAACTGTGAAGGGCAGCAAAGAGTAGTACACTGTAACCCACCAGGCATGTCACAAGATGCAACTGTGGAGGGTTGGGCATGCGACTGGCTACCTCATCCTGTAGAAACTTTGAGCCACAAAAAGTTTCAATAGATACAGGTATGTCAAATTTGTTGGTTTGGTGTGCATTTACTGAAGAGCTATGCTCCACAGAGAACTGGAAAGGTTTTGATTGATTTGTTGATTGAAGTAAACAACATAAACAATTATCTTATACATGTTGCTTATAATGGGTTTGATTATCTTTATATTCAATTCAAGAGCAGTTCATTGCTTTCAGATTCAACAATAATTTAGCAAAATTCTTTCCTGACTTTATAACCTCAGTCTTAGTTCAGGGTCACCACTGCTGTTGGCCTCCATGCACCTAAGTAAAGTATTTATCTGCTCTTACTGTGGAGCTTTCTAACAAATGCTTTGATGAGGTTTCTAAAAAGAGCTTTAATAAGGTTTCTACAAAGAGCTTTGAAGAGGTTTCTAAAAAAGAGCTTTGATGAGGTTTCTAAAAAAGAGCTTTGATGAGGTTTCTAAAAAAAGCTTTGATGAGGTTTCCAAAAAGAGCTTTGATGAGGTTTCTAAAAAGAGCTTTGATGAGGTTTCTAAAAAGAGCTTTGATGAGGTTTCTAAAAAGAGCTTTGATGAGATTTCTAAAAAGAGCTTTGATGAGGTTTCTAAAAAGAGCTTTGATGAGGTTTCTAAAAAGAGCTTTGATGAGGTTTCTAAAAAAAAGCTTTGATGAGGTTTCTAAAAAAGCACTCTGATGATGTTTCTAAAAACACTTTGATGATTTCTAAAAACATTTTGATCAGGTGTTTAAAAATCAGTTTGATGAGGGTTCTAAAAAGCAGTTTTATGAGGTTTCTAAAAGCACTTTGATGAGGTTTCTAAATGCACTGATGAAGTTTCTAAAAGCACTTTGATAAGGTTTCTAAAAGCACAGATGAAGTTTCTAAAAGCACTTTGATGAGATTTCTAAAAGCACTGATGAAGTTTCTGAAAGCACTTTGATGAGGTTTCTAAAAGCACTTTAATGAGGTTTCTAAAAGCACTGATGAAGTTTCTGAAAGCACTTTGATGAGGTTTCTAAAAGCACTTTGATGAGGTTTATAAAAGCAGTTTGATGAGATTTCTAAGAACATTTTGATGAGGTTTCTAAAAAAATTTCAATGAGGTTTCTAGAAAACGGTTTGATGAGATTTCTAAAAAGGACTTTCACCATGCTTTTAGCTTCTTAACACTTTCAGTCCCAAACAAAAAAGCAGGTCTGACCCAAGCAAAAATGGCTACCACTGAGTGTGTTGATAGTTAGCCTTTATAAATTAATGCTTGTGATGCTCATGTATATAAAGACATGTGTTGTTATATATGAAAATAAAGGTAAGTGGTTGTAGATTACAGGTATGCATAATGTAAACATGATTTCATAAAAAAATATATAGTTATGCCAAGTAAAATGTAGGCAGAAAGAAGGATGTGATCAAATTTTGCTATATAAAATTACACTTTTTTTGTTCTGAATGCTTGCAATGTCAATATTCTTGTAAAAACTGCAAAAATGTCACAAACAACTATATTCTCATAACATATATGGAAAATATTAAATTTCTCAGAATACAAAAGTAGGTCATTAGGCAAAAAAAAACCATGACATTTCATAACATATCAAGACAGTAGAATGAACATATAATTGTGATGTTTGTGTGCAAAATCCATATCTTGTTAGATATGAAAATGATGACAAATAGGTGTTATTTATAATGTATATATGTTTTCAATTTAAAAAATGTTAGTTAATCTACATAACTTGTTTAAAGTAAAAGTTGATTTCAGTGAAAAATTAATTGTTTGGCATATAAAATTGACAGTGTAAACATGTTTTCATGTATGGTTATGTATTATAAAATTGATACTCAAAGAAGATGATGATGAGACAATAGTACAAAGTGTCTTACCTTGTTGTTGAACTGCTATATCCATATCCAGAACAAATATCACAAAGCTGCATACAATGATGATCCAAGTAAAAGATGCACACAATAATAATCTAAAGTCCACAACTCAACTAGCTATCAATACTACATGCTATTTCATTTAAACTAATCAGATCAAGCTAGCTGTTTTGCTTATGGAAAACCAGAAAGCAATTTTTAGGGCAAAGGTGAGGTCTGCCTGTGCAGCCTGAACACACATAGCTAGATCTTCGACGCCCTTTACCACGGCCTTGGCTGCAGTGAACACAATCTCTGTCCTTCCCAACAAATTCCACAAGATGTCTAGCGCCAGCTGTCCTTTCCACTTCTGTTCCTTTCATGGAATGTTTGAAGTTTTTTGATGGACAATTTATCAGTCCATCAGGTGTCAGCTTCGCAGCTTCAATGACCAGATCATTAATTAGCCGCTGTTTGAATTCTTGAAGTGAGAGCTTCTTTTTTCCATCACCTTCCTGGCACAAACTGTAAATAATGTGGGCATTGATCTGGGTTATTTCAATAACCCAATAGTAAATTTTTTTCCACCATTTTCGGCTTTTACGGTTGTGCATGCCATAATAGCCAATTCATGCTCATATTGTAGTCATCAACCACTTTCGGCTTTGTTGTTTTATTCCAGGTACCCTTCTCAACAGTTGATACTGTGGCTTTTGTTGAAACAAGTATGCAGGGCTTCTTTGCCTTTTTATTCTTCCAGGCAATGCATAATGTTTTGTCCACTGAGTCCAAAAACCACTTCATCTCTTAGTGTCCAAGCTTCAATGTCTTTATTTCTGGGGGAAAGCCGACGCGGTTGACATTTAGTGTTCCTGTATAATTGTAATTGTGCGAAAGCAGATAATCAATTACAGCCTTGGAAGAATAAAATCTGTCTGCAAAAATATGATGTCCAGGTCTCAGCGGCTTCAAAAGAGTGCTGACAACTTTCACAGCATGTGCGGAGCTGGGATCAACATCCGGATTATAGACAGTATTCTTACCAAAATAAATTTTTTAATTGAATACATAGCCCTTGGCGGAATCACAAAGTCCAAATGTCTTGATGTGGTACTTGTGTGGCTTACTGGCATTGTACTGCTTATACTTGAATCTCCCTTTCCATCCAATAACCATTTCATCAATGCACACATTCTCAAAAGGGTAGAAAGCACTTTGAAATCTTGTCAGTAACAGATCCACAAATGGCTCAATCTTACTTGATCTTGTGACTCTGGTTAACAAACATGTAGCATGCTGTGAAAAATACACTGGAAGCGGTTTCTTGAAAACATTTGATGGAACCATGGTGCATAATAATTTCCAACAGTACGCCAGTAGTCTTTCATTTTGAGTCTTGGATCAATGCCCATGGCGATCATCACAGCTGTAAACTTGAGCCATTCATAATGTGTTAGTGGTGTCCATGAAGCAAATGTAGAGTACTTCCTTGGTGGGTTATTGGCTTCAATAACCTTTGCAGCATAAGCATTTATGCTTGCAATTAAAATGCCAACAACAGCATTATCTAGAAAAATCCAAAAAAAATCCAAGGGTGTTTGTTTCCATTTGATAGAAAACTGGATTTATATTATTTCTAGTCTGGTGAAAAGTAAAATTTGAGTTGGTCTCATCAGTTTCAACTGATCGCCAAGCTGATATGTTATTATTACCCTCATGTCCATGGGTAACATTGTTGTTACTAACAACGTTACGATCCTTCCTCATTTTCTTCCTTCTTGGTTCAGACACAGTCGCTGATGTTGTGGCAATCTGACTTGGTTGTCCTGTGCTCGTAGTCGAACTATCACTTTCTGTATCGTCATTCGGTTCGTTTTCAGACTCCTCGTAATGATAATCTGACAATTCTCCATCGTCAGAGCTACTGTCATCCATATCGGAATTAGATTGTTGACTTCTCATCTCTTTAAACATCTTTATAGCTTGATCTGCAGTAAATCGACGAGGCCTATTACTAGTTTTACCTGAGGTGGGCGTTGCCATTTTAAATACTGTCAAATACACACTGAATATTTGTATAAATAACAGTAAAATTTACCAAACTTTCAACAGCGATGTGAATTTCTTACCTTGCTAGTTTTGTATTTAGTAAACGGAAGTGGGAAACAATGTCTGGTGTGTATAAAAGTGACAATATAGCGATAGAAATGAAACAAAATGTAAGCGCCGAATAATCGGCCCAAAGAGAAAAAGTGACCGCACAAATGTCCGACCATTCGGCACCCGGGGCTTATTGTGTTAAAGTTCTTTTTACTGTCTGCATATTGATCTGATTATCTCTGGAATCATGTTTTGTTCTGTGATCTTTAGGTCTACAATTGAAATGTTACAGATTTCTCAAGGATAACATTGTGCAGAGACGTGTTTTGTGTGCGTTTTTTCAATTGGACTTGTGCCCGACAATGCACATTGATGTGTTTCGGTTGAAATGTAAGTTGTTATTCAATCCAATTACAAACTGACCTCTGAACATTACGAGTCACAGTTCTAGGCTAGGTCAGGTCAAAGGTCACGTTCGCAGAATCGTCTCTCTGTGCTGTGGTGTTCACTTTCAGGACCGTTTGGGTTAACAAGAAGGTCCTGCAAGGTACTGTGCCTGGGGAGCATAAGAGAGCGAGGCAGAAAAAGAGATGGGAAAACAGCATCATAGAGTGTACTGGACGGTCAATAGCTACAACACATATCCTGGCACAAAACGGAGTGAGTGGTGGGATTTAGTCCAACAATCTGCAGTATTGGTGCCCCAATGACCTGTTAGGTTACGGGACTAATGATGGTCATATTGGTGGAAGAGAAAGTTTCATTGAACACATTTTATAATATGCAATATTATCAAACATCAGAAATGACTAAATTTGAGGATTAGTTCAAATTACCAAATTAGATAATCAAGGTTCAATAAATAATGATTTGTTTTTCTCCTCCTCTGTAGAAAGAAACGAAGGACAAGGAGAAGTTTGAAAAAAGGGTACTGGAGGTAAATAGAGGTTGTTCTTGTCAGTGTTTGTGATTTCATTCACAGGGATTGCTCAACTGATTATTCATGTTTGCACTGTCACAAGCATTATCATCATTTTTGGAATCAATGTTTTTTGCATTATTTAAAAAAAAAAATGTAAATGATTATGACAGTTATGAATAATGCATATGGGTGATCTCAGATAATGTTGATTGATTTTTTGTTCTCTCATACAAATATGTACACATGCACATTATTCTGCATGTGTTTCTATTTCCTTTTCTTTTTAGATTGTTTCATTTTCATCTGATGTTACCTAGTTTAACACATCAGTATAAATGATTAAGGTAACAATAATAATGATATTCTAGTGGTCACAATTATATCATCTTTAAACATCATTGTCCAGTTCTTCACTGTTGTCTTTGACACACTTTTGTCACTGCATTCTGCGACGAATGTCAACTGGTCGACATCCTTCACCTGTTAGAAACCGAATCACTGCTTACTGATCAACTCTGGACAGATTCCGTACCACATGTTTTCAATGGTCTGCCGAGGAAACTATGAGTCAGAGGATAATGAAATTTTGCAAACTTGACGGTTGGTATATGCTGTTTACACCAGAAGTGTAGTCAACATGCACGTCGTACGTATGTTCACTTGTTGCAGTTTGGTCTGGTTTCATTTGAGCACCTTTGGTATATAAATATATATATATATATAGATATCTATATATATATAAATCCTTTCAGTATCAGAGTCAACTTCACATTCTGAGTCTGATTCTTCTGAATCACTTGTTGAGTCATTGATGTCTGTTTTATCTCATAATATATAGTCCTCTTGACCCATAGGAGCTTTTCATGAAAATATGGAAAGACTCATTTCTTAAACAATAAACATTTACTTCACTAATGTTAAATTTGTGCCCTGCTGCACAATATCTGTGTTCTTCTGTATATATAACCTTTATTTTGAACACAGCTTTGTAGTAAAATCTTTTTGGCAAAATTTGTAACATCAGCAACCAATCAAAATGAACAAAACTTAAATGATGCTGCAACATTATGATAAGACGAGTATGGGAAGGTTCTGTATCAAATTTGTGTATTGTGTCTAAGTGGGAAAACAAGTGGGTCTTGAAAGTTGAAGAACAAATGTAAATGGTTATTTGAGAATGAACAAGGACAACATCAGTGTTCACATCATTAGATCATCACTAAGGGGTCACTGTGGTCAAGAGGTAAGGCACTCGCCTCTCAAAGCAATGAACGGAAGCTGTGAGTGATTGAATCCTGCAAGTTTCAATTGACCCCTGGTCTCAAGGGAGGGGTGGAACCAGTGCCTGCATCCTGAGTTACTTCCAGTTGTCTCGACTTAATGTCTTGCCGCTGGGCCAAGGTAGCTCGGGATCAGAGAGTGATGTTGATGACCAGCACATTTTCTTTCTCACCTATAATCCTAATACAGTGCAAATGACATCATCAAGACAAAACTGTCTGATGATGTCGCCATCATCGCTTGCGATGGGCAACTAACAACACATATCATCACTATCATTATCATACTTACTCTATTCATTGGGATCAGCGGAGGACATTCGTTGTTCAGCCTCAATAAATGGTGTTTGAAATCGGCTTATTTTTCTAGGAGGTGCTAAAGATGTACAACGACTCAGACTTCTTCTACTACAGCGATGATTTTGATCTCACAAATAGTTTACAGCGACAGAACAGCCCTGATTATGATAGGATGCAGCCGCTGTGGAAGAGAAGCGATGATCGCTTCTTCTGGAACAAACATATGCTGTTAGAGCTTATGGAAGCAGATGTGAGTGTATTCATAGATTTATCTGATCTCTTTTGTAACGGAGTAGCAGCTGTTATAGAAAACCTTATAGCAGAAAGTTCTTCACAGTTCCGATTAGTATTCTTTGTTGCCAAAACAATTTGAATTTTTCCATTTATGTGATGGTCTGTTTCCGGTTTTTTGCTTTCAGGTCTATGTGATGTCTGTCCATTTTCTTCTTGGATATCTTCTTATGCCTTTGTATCACTCTCTGCTGTCTTTGTCAGCATCACTTTCTTACCTTCCATTTGTTAGACATATCCAAATCATCTCCACATTTTAATACTCGTCACATAATGTATTTTCTTTACATCTTCTTCTTCTTCTTCGTACGCTGTCAGACGTCAACCTGTATTTTTTTGAAAAAAGCAGCGGTCATCCTTAGGCTGTCGACACTGCCATAGAGCTTGTCTAGGGTGCCACTGGTGATGGCCACATCTGCTTTCTCTGATCCTCGAATGTCGGGCAGTTTTGCAGCAAATGTTCAGCGGTCATTTTCCCGGTACCACACGAGCATTCGTCAGTGCCACCTATCTTCAATTTATTGAATAGGTGGTACCTCAGTCTATTGTGGCCTGTGCGAAGCCTGAAGACCACGACCTGCTCTCTTCTGTTTAGCTGGTAATAGGCATCGTTTTTTGTGTAGCCAGTATGTTCTGTTTCCCATTTGGTTCTTGACATCTAATTGGTCTTGCATTCGCGCTATATCACTATTTGTCTCTGTATTGATGGTCTATCTCTATTTGAGTCTGTATTGATAGTCTATTTCTATTTATATCTGTATTGATGGTCTATCTCTATTTATATCTGTATTGATGGTCTATCTCTCTTTATGTCTGCATTGATGGTCTATCTCTCTTTATCTCTGTATTGATGGTCTATCTCTATGTCTGTAATGATGGTTTATCTTTATTTGTGTCTGTATTGAAAGTCTATCTCTATTTGTGTCTGTATTGATGGTCTATTTTTATCTATGTCTGTATTGATGGTCTATCTCTATGTCTGTAATGATGGTTTATCTCTATTTGTGTCTGTATTGAAAGTCTATCTCTACTTGTGTCTGTATTGATGGTCTATTTTTATCTATCTCTGAATTGATGGTCTACCTCTATGTCTGTAATGATGGTTTATCTCTATTTGTGTCTGTATTGAGTCTGTCTCTATTTGTGTCTGTTTTGATAGTCTATTTCTATTCATATCTGTATTGATGGTCTACCTCTATGTCTGTAATGATGGTTTATCTTTATTTGTGTCTGTATTGAAAGTCTGTCTCTATTTGTGTCTGTATTGATGGTCTATCTCTATGTCTGTAATGATGGTTTATCTTTCTTTGTGTCTGTATTGAAAGTCTATCTCTATTTGTGTCTGTATTGAAACTCTATCTCTATTTGTGTCTGTATTGATGGTCTATCTCTATGTCTGTAATGATGGTTTATCTTTATTTGTGTCTGTATTGAAAGTCTATCTCTATTTGTGTCTGTATTAAAAGTCTGTCTCTATTTGTGTCTGTTTTGATAGTCTATCTCTATGTCTGAAATGATGGTTTATCTTTATTTGTGTCTGTATTGATGGTCTATCTCTATGTCTGTAATGATGGTTTATCTCTATTTGCGTCTGTATTGAAAGTCTGTCTCTATTTGTGTCTGTATTGATGGTCTATCTCTATGTCTGTATTGAAAGTCTATCTCTATTTGTGTCTGTATTGATGGTCTATCTCTATGTCTGAAATGATGGTTTATCTCTATTTGTGTCTGTATTGAAAGTCTGTCTCTATTTGTGTCTGTATTGATGGTCTATCTCTATGTCTGTATTGAAAGTCTATCTCTATGTGTGTAATGATGGTCTATGTCTGTATTGAAATGATGGTTTATCTTTATTTGTGTCTGTATTGAAAGTCTGTCTCTATTTGTGTCTGTATTGATGGTCTATCTCTATGTCTGTATTGATGGTCTATCTCTATGTCTGTAATGATGGTCTATCTCTATGTCTGTAATGATGGTTTATCTCTATTTGTGTCTGTATTGAAAGTCTGTCTTTATTTGTATCTGTATTGATGGTCTATCTCTATGTCTGTATTGATGGTCTATCTCTATGTCTGTATTGATGGTCTATCTCTATGTCTGTATTGAAAGTCTGTCTCTATTTGTGTCTGTATTGATGGTCTATCTCTATGTCTGTAATGATGGTTTATCTTTATTTGTGTCTGTATTGAAAGTCTGTCTCTATTTGTGCCTGTATTGATGGTCTATCTCTATGTCTGTATTGAAATGATGGTGTTTATATTCTGATGACAATTTTGTAAAAGGTTGTCTCATAGCAGCAACTGCCATTGGAGATTGGACTTTAGGCTCTAGACTTCAGTTTAGCATTTCTCAGCTTTTGTAAGATATTTTCTATGGGACTAACTGCTCTGCCATTCAAACGTAAATCCTGTAAGTTTTACTGTGGGATGCAAGCACTTTTACTACTCTGCCATTCAAACTTATACAGCCTGTATAATTGTGTTATTGTCCGTAGCGAACTTTGAGCATTGATTTAATAGGACTTGTATATCTGTCTCCGTCCACGCTGAGCTAACACAACTTTTGTAGCTGGTATCCATTTTTTGTATCTGAGTAGGTTGAAGTGGATTGGATAACCTTCCAAGCACGTTGTAAATCACGACTAAAGCATATTCAGTACGGAACTAGCAACCACATTATGTCAAACCTTTTGCTATGAAACAGCCACTACAAATACTAGAATACAGGTTTTCTGTAAAGAGCTCAGCTGTAGTGGTGGCAGCATGCTTCACTTGGAGTATATGGTCAACCAATCAATCAATCAGTTAACCATTCAATTAATCATTCAGTTAATTAATGTAATCTAATCAATCAGTCAATAAATCAGTCAACCAGTTAATCAATAAATCATTCAGTTAATTAATCAGTATTTCAATCAATCAGTAAATCAATGTCAATCAATCAGTTATCAGTTAAACAATCAGTTACACAATTATTCCGTTAATTAATCAGTCATGCAATAAATCAGTCAATCAATCAATGCCCTTAAAAAAATATGTATTTGTATGTCCAGCTATAAGTTAAAACATTGAATGTTTAGCCTGTTTTGGCCTAACTTGTGAACATTGACATTATATTCTTGTTTTAGGAACCCCTTGGTGAGCACTGGATGATGCCTGTCATTCAAGGCTATGTTCAGATGGAGACATGCGTTATGGACTTCGATGAGGATAAACGGTCAAGCCCATCAGAAATGTCATCATCAGTTGATTACATTAGTCGCAAACTGGAACCTCTGGGATATAAAATTAGCATCATCTCCCGCCGAAGCAGACACAGGGCAGGTCAGTACTAAAGTTGTTATTTGGGTTGAAGATACAGCACAGGGAATTACCTAATGGCAGCCAGCGACTTATAGCAGGTTGCTTGTATTAGGGTCAGCCAACCAGAGCTGACCAAGACCATATTTCGCCTCCAAACGGTGGCCCTGGAAACAGGCTGCACTAGTGTAGTCTGGCTAAAACAATATAGATCGTAGTTGGATGACAAACCCGATACCCAAAAAAAATCCATGTGAAACTGGATTTGTGAAGTGGAAGGCCGCAGATATTGTAGCCCTGCTGTAAACTACGACACGTTTTTTTTAGGATTAACGCAGAAAAAGAAGAAATACAGTCTTTATGTACGTAGTCCTGTAGTTTTGGCTCTAGCATGTTGTTGTTTGTATAGGTGGCAGCAGGGCACACCCTTTTCAAAGAGGCTGCTGTAGAGGATGAAGTGTAATGAACTTTTTTATCAGGTTGACTGGCTGATAGGTTTCTGTCCTCACTGACATGCCATCCACAGATTTGGGCATTTGTAAGAACCCCTTATTACATCAGGCTATATTTATGCGTGTCATAAATGGGTCACAAACCTAACCCCTTTTCTGTGATCTTATTGTTTGAAGTTAAGTGTGCTCAGTTAACTCTTGACTGCATTTCTTTGGTAGTGTATTACAATGGCTCTTATGATATTCTGTGACATACTTTGGAAGGTGGCCTGGGGTCCTACTGGTTGTAGTGGAAGACTCTTCAGTAAGCTCACCACTATTGGGATCACCACAGTGTCGATCCTGATTTCATTGGTCAGACTGCTGTGACACACCCTATTTCCAGAATCATGACAGAGGACATCAAGTTTATCTGTATGTTAAACCTAACCCTGATTACTTTTCGCTCCCATATTTTTGTAATAGACAAGCACTCAAACCACTCGTCCAATCATGCTATCATTGTTTATGTAGAAACAAGAAAACAAACACATAAGACTCGCACAGTTTTTGATTTGTCTGCAGAACTGTGTACTAGTTTAATTTCTGTTTCAGTCTAAAGATATTATCTCACTATGAATAGTTAGGAGTCAGAAAAGTTACAATTAACATTTAACCAGTTGTTAATTGTGCTGAGGTCAAAGTTGAGCATACAAGGATGCAGCAGTCATATCTTGTAACACCCTATTGAAGCCTTCCAGCGTATCGTTTTTATTGTTTTATGTACACATTCTGGTTTGCATGCAATTTAATATATAACTGAACTATTTAGTATTTTATTATATCCGTCTGCTTTAACATAGTAATATTGAAATTGCGGAGAAAGAATACCAAATTTATTTGTATTGTGTATCAGAAGTCAATTCTAGTTTTATATTTATATCACATATATAATATATGCAATCGCTGGCATCGCACCACCAGAAGTCAGGAGATGTGTTGTGTCAGAAGTCCAAAGGAAAAATAAGTCATGTGATCAGAGACTCCGCCTTCTTCTTCTTTTGCGTTCATTCTCAATCTCCAGATAGCAAGCCCTTAACAGGGCTTTGCAAGTAGCAGAACGTAGTCCGGAGAACGGAATGCGTTGTGTAACTAGTTTACAGCTTGGTTGTGATATTGACTCGTAAGACCAATCGGGGCAGAGAAGCATCTTCCCCAGTGTGTGCAAGAAAAATCTGGACCGTTTGCGGCATCGCATGGTGTGGCGTGTCTTCTCAAACTCTGAGTCTATAGCCTATCAGCAATCAGTATCTCCTTTGTCTGTATTCCATGTTTAATCCTGCCCCTCCATGTAACACGATCCATGGCGTCCTGTTCCCATGATTCCAAATCGATGCCTGCGTCATTCATATCCTGCTTGCATACATCCTTGTACCGAAGTAGTGGCCGGCCCTGAGACCTTTATCCCAACTGTAATTCCCCATAGAGAAGATATTTTGGTATTCTGCCATCCTAAACTAATTAATCATAATATATATATACTTATACTAAACTACCACAGAAGCTATAAGCAAGTGCTAATGATCTAACTCCTGTAAACTACATAAAACCCAGATTCTATGTCTCATATGAAATAACATAAATCTTAAACTAGCCTAATGCAATAGTATTATAAATCAATGGTTCTATCTAAGTCGTCTTCTCGATAGTCTACATTGTTGATGAACTGTCGTTCCTGTCAGGGTTGCTGCTTTAGGTTGTCAAACATCTCAACATAAGTTACCACATGAGCTATGTTTCACCTACAACTGTGGCCAGTTCTCAAGTGTTTGAGGCATACCCTTTTGGTGCCCGTGTTACACCTATGTCGATCAATTTCGTACTCTGAGGGCTCAAGTGATGCACCTCTCTTTCTGAACTCACATACTTTTGAGATCACAGTCCCTAGGATTCGCTGAATCCTAAATCATGCTGAACTCTCTTACCACTGAGATCTCGAAGGGCCACCATTCTTCCACAAATACCAAATGCACTGGTTCCTTGGAGAACAGTTGGACTGCCTTCTAGATCCGCACAATTTGTACTGAGGCGAATCTGCTCACTCGATATGATCAGATCTCTATCTCCTTTTGTTTACAGGGTGTCCCACACACACAAATGAGCAATAATGCAAGGCTCTAAGTGTATGTTGGGTTAGCCACCCTGTGAACGCTCTCTCTCTCTCTCTCTCTCTCTCTCTCTCTCTGGCTCCCCCAATCCTTTTTGTATTCTTTTATATCTTATTTACCTAGCTCTAGAAACAAATATGGCTGACCAGTGGCGCTCATCTGTTGGCTGACCAGTCATCCTCTAATTTATTCCATCCCAATCTAGAGTCCCATTGGTCCTTGTCCCTTTTCTGTGCCAGCCTAGTTGTGGGCATTTTTTATCTTCAATCAAAACCCTTACCACTTAGAGCCAATACTAAAATTGGTCAAACCGACACCTACCCCCAAGTTAGCCAAGTTTCTCACATTCGTTGTGAACCCTTTGCCTCTCGTTTCCTTTGTCTACCTAGTGTCGAAATGATGATTGACCCTGGCGTGACCTTCGTTCGTCCAATGCATTCAAGCAACCTTTGTTTCCTATAGTCGCCACCCCAATCTCCCCTGCCCTAAACGCCCATGCTCAAGCTGAAACTGTCATAAAATAGTGCAGATTTGAGCAACACATACAGACATCTATTGATATAATTGGGGAAGGCCTTCTTTTCACACAACTATCAGAGAGCACGTGAGAGAGTATTCTGATTTGCTCCTTGCCCTGTGGCACATAAAGCTTCTACAAAGACTTTCCATGCCTTTCTGTCTTGGGCAACCTTTTGTGCAGAGCCCCTTGTCAGAGATGCACAGCACAACTCTTCCATCATTTGTCTCCAAGTAGTTCTTGGTCTACCTTTCTGAGAGAGTATGTAATTAATTAAACTGTCCAGAGACTATAGAAGAGACTTATCTATGATGCAAATTGTAGAAGAGACTAAACTATCTAGAGAGTTTAGAAGCGATACATTTATCTAGTGAAGACTTAGCTATCTAGAGATTATAAAAAAGATAAGTCAATCTAGTAGAGACTAAGCTATCTAGAGAGTATACAAGAGATAAATCTAACTAGTAGAGACTAAGCTATCTAGAGAGTATAAAAGAGACTAAGCTATCTAGAGAGTATAGAAGAGACTAAGCTATCTAGAGAGTATAAAAGAGACTAAGCTATCTAGAGAGTATAGAAGAGATCAATCTAACTTGTAGGGACTAAGCTATCTAGAGAGTATAGAAGAGACTAAGATTATTACAGACTTATGGAAGAGAATGAACTGCCTAGAAGCTACATGGAAAACTAAGCTATCTTAGTTCTTAGTCGATCTGTATTTCTACAGGGGCAGATGCCCCTATGCAGGTCCCAGCTCTGGTATGAGCTGGATATATCCGGGAGAAGGATTTCCTGCATACCGGGCTAGGCTTGAGCAGCTTAATACTCCGCTGCGTTGGGTGGTTAACCGAAGTGCGAGGTTATCTTAATAGACTCAAACACTAGAGCAAAGTAGACCCGCAGCCTGTTAGGTGCCATCTATGCTGCTCTAAACAAACCACCAAACCATGGCCGGTGTTATGCCATGTCACACAGTTAGTCACCTCTTATGACATGCTCTATTTGGGGTGGTGTGGCTATCATGTCCATGTCATACACAAAGACCACAGCGGACCACTCGGGTTGGGGAAAGATAGTGACATATATCAAGTAAATTGTTTGCGAGTGTAATAGATTAGTGATAAGAAAATGGAATAAATGAATGAATCAAATATGGTTTGGGGAACGATGTGACATAGACTTATGGTTTGGGGAACAATGTGACATAGACTATGATAATTGTTTGCTAGTGTCATAGATGAGCTCAGCAAACACGACTTTAGATCATAGGCAGAAAAATAGTAACATGATCCACTTGAACAAAATCTAGTGTTTTGGGTGATTGATGAATGAAGAGACCTCATCAGTTAGAAATACAAAGAAGTTTTGCTGTACATGGCTACTTTTTCATTTCAGGAACAAGGTCAAGAAAAAGGGGAATTAACTCAAATGGTGCCTGTGCAAATTATGTGGAAACTGAGCAGGTAATATTTATGATATGTTGTTGTTGTGAATGTCCACAATGAGTTTACTCTTTTATGCGCCCTGAAAGAGCGCTTAGTTGCGGTTCACAGTCGCTTTCTTCACATCTTGATCATGCTGATGAAGGTGGACCGGGGCCTCCATGCGGTTGTGCTATGCTTAGCTTCATATACATGATGTTCACTGCTATGGAGAGGACAGCCCATTTTCAGGGAGGATTCAGGGAGGACTATGTGGAAGTCAAGATGGGGGTCTTGGCCATTATATTTTGCCTGACCCTGACTAACATGTCTGATCAGTATGTTTTGCCTGACACTGACTAACATGTCTGATCGGTATGTTGTGCCTAACCATATGTTAGTCTTCCTCCCCATATTTATGATATAAACTTATAATTTAATTTACTGTTGGATGACATATGATTAGAAGGTCTTATATCATGACACAGTGCTGAAGATACAGCACAGTGAATAAGTAGACAGCAGCCATCAACATATAACTGGCTGGTTGCATCAGGGTCAATGAACCAAAGCTAACCAAGACCCTATTCCGGCTCCGAATAGCAGCCCTGGAAACAGGCTGCACTAGTATAGTCTGGCTAAGAGAATAGGAATCGCATTGGAAAGGCAAACCTAGTGCATAAAAAAAGGCTAGCTGAAATCGGATGTATTGGGCTGAAATGCACAGACAGCGCAGCCTCGCTCTTAACTAACACATCTTTTTCAGGATGAACACCGGAGCAAGAATATGATAAAAGAGCTTCATGTCAAGTGTGATATTCTTGATGTATTGTGAAGTTTATTGAGCTAAAGTGAATCTGATTCTGTTTATTGATTGAGAGATATTGAACAATGAATGTAATATCATGGAGTGTGTTAGTTTCTGAGAGGTAGAGTGCTCGCTTTTTGCTGTAAAGGTGTCAGAATCAATCAGCTTTTTTGATGTACACCAGTCACAAGTAAGTGGTTAGTATCATGGCTCTCAACTTGCTTATGTTCAGACTTATGATACAGCAAGGTCGTATTTTTATGAGAAGTCCACCATTAATAAAATGCATGCTAATTTGAGTGTACTGGATCGCACCAAAAAGGGTAGTGGTGCAGTGGGTTCCATCTCACTGCAACATCCAAGGCAACGAGGATGCAGACAGACTGGCAAAAGAAGGTGCAAAACTACCATAACCTGATACTAGTATGACATACGAAGAGTCAAAACGGCTTATTAGAGCTAGATACATGACCAAATGGGAAACCGAACATACTGGCTACACCAAAAATGATGCCTATTACCAGTTGAACAGAAGAGAGCAGGTCGTGGTCTTCAGACTTCGCACTGGCCACAACAGACTGAGGTACCACCCATTCAACAAATTGAAGATAGGTGGCACCGACGAATGCCCTTGTGGTACCGGGAAAATGACCGCTGAGCATTTGCTGCAAAACTGCCCGACATACGAGGATCAGAGAGAGCAGATGTGGCCATCACCAGTGGCAACACTAGACAAGCTCTATGGCAGTGTCGACAGCCTCAGGATGACGGCTGCTTTTTTCGAAAAAATAATGGTTACTGTCTGACTGCGTACGAAGAAGAAGAAGAAGAAGAAGAGTGTACTGGATCACAATACAATGCACTCTGCCTTAGGATACGGGTGAACTGGAACAAAAAAAGAAAAATTATAGTAATTGATGTTATAAGAGCAAACTGCTGCTGGGGCAATGGATAAAAAAACACCACCAATATTACAATGTTTATTCTCATTGCTGAGGAATAAAAGTTACTTGCCACTGCAGTCACCAAGAGTGTACAGGCTAGATTTCCGATAGCATAAAACCTAAGCCATACCAGGGTTTACTACCCATTTCAGTTTAAGAGACTAGGATTATAACCACTTTGTGAAGAGACAGGGATTATAACCATTTGGTGAAGAGACAGGGATTATAACCAGTTGGTGAATATACAGGGATTATAACCATTTGGTGAAGAGACAGTGATTATAACCATTTGATGAAGAGACAGGGATTATAACCAATTTGTGAAGAGACAGGGATTATAACCATTTGGTGAAGAGATGGATTATAACCACTCTGTGAAGAGACAGGGATTATAACCACTCTGTGAAAAGATGGGAATTATAACCATTTGGTGAAGAGACAGGGATTATAACCACTCTGTGAAGAGACAGGAATTATAACCATTTGGTGAAGAGACAGGGATTATAACCACTCTGTGAAGAGACAGGAATTATAACCATTGATGAAGCGACAGAGATTATAACCACTCTGTGAAGAGACAGGAATTATAACCATTTGGCTAATCATTAATAAAATGTATTATGTGAGGTGTTGTTTCATCTCATATTTCATGCAATGATAAATATGTCTTGTTTAGTGAATGTTAGGATTAATACTGGATATGACTTTCTTGTAATGCTCAGGTCAGTCAAGGCTTATAGCGCCAGATAGCACATATCTTATATGTAGCGTCAAGAGTTGTGTAAAAGTTATATAAGTACATATACATTTTACTTAGATTATTTTATACTGTTTTACACATTTTAATGGCAGTAGAAAATTTTGATGATACAAATTTGCTACTATTATTCATAACTAAATTGAAGCAAAATCTCTTACTTGAAATCCTAATATTTCCCTGTTTGAGGACTCCTGATAAATGGTAAATAAAGTCCTATAGATGAAACACTAAGGGAAACAACAATGGTTTTATTTTTCAGATTATTGAGTTCAGTCCCCATTTAGTCTCCTTTGTGCAAGTTCGAGGATCTATCCCAGTGTTCTGGAGTCAGTCTGGATTAAAGTATCGTCCCCCACCTCGACTTGATAAAGGTAGGTTGCTCTGTTTAGCTGTCATCTGGAAGGGAACTTTAAATCTTCATGCTGTCTCTAAAATACTTTTAGGTGTATTACAAATACAAAATATTTATTATATTCAGTATGGGGTCCATCAATTTGATTGTGGAAACAAAATATATAAAAAAAACTAGCAGCTGGACATGACACGTAAGAAGATAAACCTGATAAAGAGTTTATCAGGAGCGAAAGACAACTAGGCTTAAAGAAGCACAAAAAAGAACTATAGAGCCATAGTAGAAAGAAGGAGGTGAGATGTAGCGTAAGCAAGGTTGACTTATACAGGTTTGAGCCTGATTGGGATTAGTTTCTTAATGTCGTAACCTGCAGAGGGAGCTAATTGAGAGGGATTAATATCAAGAAATATTTAAGAGTGCTCTGAACATTCATTTCTTATCCTTCCATAATGTGAGCTAATTAGGTTTTGGAACAAACATACTTTCTTCTTGTCTATTGCCTACCAAGCATATTTTTCCAGATCTGTTCATTGTGCTGTCCATTTGTTTCTTCACCCAATCTGATACTTTCCATTTGTTTTGTGTGACCTGTTTTGTTTCTAGTTATCTACATGACATGACATAACCAAAAGAGTCTTTTACATTACTATCTAAGTCTATTTCATGGTTCTGATAGTAGATCCATCTAAGAGCATCCTAAAGACAACATTGATGGTCCAAAGGCTGCATCACATTAAAGTCTTCATAGACCATTAATATATAATGTACCATTTTCTTGTCTTATCTTTAATCTTGTATCCCACTCTGTAAAGGCAATCATGTTGTGGGCCACAGAATACTACTTGGTGGGCCAGCAGCATGAGACCCATGTGTTTGGGATCCCTGCTCTAATATACTATTAGGACTAATTGTTAGAGTGGAACTTCATAAAGTTCTATAACTTATGTTTCTTTTGTTTACCTGTTTTCTTCTTCTTAGGTCTTTGATAAATGACTTATATAATGATCAGCAACTATTATGTCTGATAGTGTCTTTAAATGCAGCAGCAAACTCCTTCCATTTCACTTGGTCTGCAACTATCTTCTGTAGCAGTGCCCCAGCTTTGGTTCAAGCTGCTATGGTTCTTCACCAAGTTGTCTTAAGTTGACATCTCTTTCACCTTCCCTCTGGGGTATTAAAGGTGGTGGTTCTAGTGATTGTATTAGGTTATTTTCTTAGGTGGTCACATTTGTTGGCTGTTCGTTTACAGTGATCTGTTCTAAAAAGTGTGTTGAAAGTTTAAGCTGTCGGGGCTAAGTGTCTGGTAATTACTGTGTGCTATGTTTTTTTCATGGTTGTTGTTTTAGATAGTTAGAAACATTAGAGAAGATGAGAACATTAAAAGTTTTGATCAATTTACGATCGGCGGTTGCGAGATTCCAGAGTTACCATATGTAGATGACAGTGATGCTATCTTGAAGTGCAGAAGGACTAGAGCAGCTTCTTTCAGCTGTAAACAGATACAGTAAAGATCAAAACCTGTTTATACACAAAACAAAGATAATAAGCCACAAGAGATAGAAAATAGGATCTCTATACTACGTTGCAGATAAGGAGCACCTAAGTCAAGTCAGTGTATTGGCTGTTGTCCAGTTCACTTCCTGAAGTAGTTGTATACAGACTCTGCAGGGTCTTCTAAACCAGTATAAAGACGTTAAGTAAAGTTAAGTTAAGTCTATGTTTGTTATTTATTGTCAGTATTTGATTCAAAGACTACTAATATAAGAGACGTCATTCTCATGTAAGGTATATACACAATCTCTTTGTGTACTTTCGATCATATACAGTTGCTAAGTGCAATGTGTCTAGTTTACAGGAGATGGTCTGCATGTCACACTCACACTTGAATCATTTTATTTCACTTACATTTTCTGAAAGTAGTTTTGTGTTTTAGGAGTTTGTAGAAGGGTGAGTCAGCTATCATTTTCTGAGAGTTGTTTTGTGTTTTAGGAGTGTAGAAAAGTGAGTCAACTATCATTTTCTGAAAGTAGTTTTGTGTTTTAGGAGTTTGTAGAAGGATGAGTCAGCTATCATTTTCTGAGAGTTGTTTTGTGTTTTAGGAGTTTGTAGGAGGGTGAGAAAACAAGTGACCTTCATATTAACATAAATATTC
Source organism: Ariolimax columbianus (assembly GCA_036924085.1). Lineage (NCBI taxonomy): Eukaryota > Metazoa > Mollusca > Gastropoda > Stylommatophora > Arionidae > Ariolimax > Ariolimax columbianus. Next base: position 145,391,944 of record JAVGWX010000001.1, read on the forward strand.
ATATGAAAATATTACGGCTAGTTTTTGACTCCTTGTTGTATTATTAAATATTTGTAATATCTGTTTTTGTTGTTGTTGCTGTTATCCCATAGATACTGAGCATGCCAGCTCTTGGCAGCCCAATACAACTCTTAAATAAATAGTTGTTCCACTGTGCCTTACAGTGAATTGATGACTGTTTGTGGTACGTGTCAAAATCTGTTCATCATGACTGCTAGCACTTTGCATTCAATGTGTAGGGTCTAACTGTTTCATCTTGGTGAGAGCAGTGTCTGCACAAGGGCAGGTTCTGAGAGTTGATGCGGTTTAAGTGGCTATTGACTCTAGTGTGTCCTGTTCAGAACTGAAAGATGAGACTATGTTCTCTTCTGTGTAGTCTATTTATGTCATCAATATTTTTGGGCTGTGACATTTCACTAATATGCTGTTGTTCACCTGCTCAGTCAGATTTCCCTGGTGTTATTCCTAAGCATGGTGCTGAAGATGCAGCACAGTGAATGAGTTGACAGCAGTCAGCAACTCATAGCAAGATCCTATTCTGTCTCTAAGTGGCGGCCCTGGAAACAGGCTGCACCAGTGTAGTCTGACTAAGAGAATAGAGATCGCAATGGGAAGGCAATTCCCAAAAAAGAAACCGAATGTGTCGGCTCGAAATGCAAAGATATCACAGCCTCGCTGAAAGCAACATTACAACGTCATTTTCAGGATGAAAGACGAAGAAAAAGAAGAATTCCTAAGGATCTGTTTAACTGTATAGTTGCTGCATGGTTGATCTTTTTGCTGTTTCGAGTCTCCTGTTTTTGCCAGTATGTCAGCTGTTCATTTCCTGGTATCTTGCTCTGTACAGAAATCTATTGCAAAGTAATCTCGTGGTCTGTGAATATGTTGACAGCCCTTCCTTCTGAGAATATCTGTTTCTTTTTGTATGAGATGTGCTTCAGTGCCTCCAAGACCGACATGGAGTTACTAAACGTCTAGTGGCACCAATTCCCTTAAGTCAAACTGTTCGTACATAACCTATATGCCCGTTTTTATAGCCTCAGCCTGCACTTCATTTGAACGGTTTTTGCAGCATGAATCACAAAACTCATTTAAGGATCCATCCAAGTATTTCATATAGATACCATAACTTGTAAGCAAGGTGGATTTGAAAGCTAGTCCATTCGTATAGACCAGGACTGCTGATGCTTGGAATCTATAGACTCTCTTTGTAACATTTATTATATCTGTGCATCTTAGTAGTGGAGAGGTTAGAGTTCTTGCCTCTAGCTGCTAAGGGTCGAGGTTTGATTATTTATCTAAACATGGCCTAGTCTAGACAGTCGTAATGGATACCTAAAATACAAATAGAGTGTGCAAGGTGGCAGGGAAGGGAACTGGTAGTACCAACTTACAAAAAGCAAAACTCCTGTACAGTAAAGTCTCTTATACTTCATTCCTAAAAGCAGTGCCTGATATCTGGCTTCATTTGCATAGAGCAGGGAAGAGAGAGAGAGAGAGAGAGAGAGAGAGAGAGAGAGAGAGAGAGAGAGAGAGAGAGGGAGGGAGGGAGGGGGGGAGGGAGGGAGAGCTGTAAAAGATGTACCTCATCAAATAAGTAAAACTTATGCCAAAGTTTTGGCTGAGTAAAAGAGTTATTTGTCTGGTTCAAGTGTGCTAGTAATGTCTCCCAGAAATAGGAACAAAATTGATTAGCTACTCAGACTATGGATGTTTTTAGTTTTGTACAACGTGAACCCTGATAATATTATTTGGTGTGAAGTGTGATATTTATCTGTGCTCTCATAATGTATTTTTATGAAACAGTAGTTAATTATATTTGCCCCATCATTTGTATCTTTCGTAAATGGTTGCCTGTATAGAATACAAGGGTGGAAATGGTATGACAAGAACACCAACATAGAACTGATGGGAAAAGTGGGACAAATAAATGAAATATGGAGGTGGTGATGTGGGATAGATAGACCACACATTACAGATAGAAGTTGATAACATTACCAGGCAATCTCTGTATTAAAATCCACTGGGCAAGATTAATAAAGGAAGGATGAGACAGTCATGAAAGAGGAAACTGGATGCCAATGTCAAGGCAGCAGTCACGACATGGACAGAATTGGCTCAGATGGCTCATAATAAGAAGATTTGATGAATATTTGTTGAGGACCTATGCTCCACAAAGATTCAACAGGTTTTTGATGGCTCCCAGACCTTCACAAATACATGCCAACTCCTCCTGTTTATGTTGACCTGCCCATACTTGTGGAAGATTTTCTGACAAAGTTTTTCTACAGGATGAAGTAAACCGATTCATTCACATCCTTCCTTAGTTGCCACTTAAACATGAACTTTCAGGTTATAGCGCTACAATTCTTTATTCCTCTTTTTTTTTGGTCTGTCTGTCACTATGTCTGTCTCTTTCTCTCGTGCTATATATATATATATATATATACACACACACACAGTCGTGGCCAACTGTAATTTTAGGGCACACTAAAAGCGATCATTGCAGTCTATTGCATCATCCTTACATTAGAAAATGTGGAAAATATGACTGTATTGAGTGCCTTTTGGTTGTTTCAAGGATGTTATCTCTGTAATTTATGTTTGTAATAAAGTGAGCAAAAAAACCGACACTTTCTGCCATTCAAAGAACTCAAATAGTGATATTATGTGTATAAGAGTACACAGAAATGATATTTATGTTTGAATTAGCTGTAGCAGGGTGACGATTCACAATGCGATCACCAGGTACCAATTGGATGTTCCTTTTTGTAACCGAAAGAGAAGTGGTCATCCTAGAAAAACAACCCATAGAGATGAACGGGTAATAAAATCCATCGTTTCACACTCTCCAGCAGTTTCGTGTAAGAAGATATGATCTGTTTTGCGCTCTAGAGGTGTTGATGTGAGTCGGAGGATACGATCTGCTTTACTTTCTAGAGGTGTTGATGTGGGTCATAGTAGTGTGTCTCATAGATTAGTGGATCACACTCTCCAATAGTTTCATGTAAGAAGATATGATCTGCTTTGCTTTCTAGAGGTGTATTTGATGTGAGTCAGAGGACTGTGTCTTGCAGGTTAGTGGATGAGTTTGGACTATAATCACAGAAACCTGCCTGAAAACCAAGATTAACGCCAGAAATGAAAAAGAAGCAGCTGGAATTTGCTTTTAAGTATGAACATTGGACTGAAGAGCAGCGAGGAAATGTTTTCTGATGAATCAACATTTCAGCAGTTTGGAGTACGTTGACAACATATAAGAAGGCCTCAAGGAAAGGGATATGATGAAAAATACACCAGACAATGAAATACTCACAAGCCAGATGATTTGAGGTGCGATATCAAAGTTTCGAACTGCTGGTTTATATTTCTTGAACCTTGGAACGACTGAATCGTACCTGGAACTGCTGAAGTACAAACTGGTGATACACATGGACAGATTCTTGCATAATATTCATTGTTGTATTCTTAATAGATTGTAAATAGCCTTTGTGTAAAGAAAACGTTTTGACAGCAATGACAAAGACAAGTATAGACAAACTCTTGCAGATCACCTAGTTTAAAGACAAAGTTTTGACAGCAATGACAAAGACAAGTATAGACAAACTCTTGCAGATCACCTAGTTTAAAGACAAAGTTTTGGCAGCAATGACAAAGACAAGTATAGACAAACTCTTGCAGATCACCTAGTTTAAAGACAAAGTTTTGGCAGCAATGACAACTTAACTTAACTTAATGTCTTTATACTGGTTTAGAAGACTGCAGAGTATATAAACAACTAGTTTAATTTACATTTCCTTCCTCTAAAATATCTGCGCATCCAATCTATTCTGAAATTCATTAATTGTCCCAGCCTCCACTACTTCCTGTGACAATGCATTCCAAGCATTCACCACTCTCTGACTAAAAATATTTCCTAATATCTAATTTGGACCTTTCTTTAGTTAATTTTTAGCTATGCCCTCTTGTTCTTGTAGGTTGTTGTATTTTGAAAAACTTGTTATAGTCCAATTTATCGTTTCTTTTGATTATCTTATAAACTTGTATTGTCACCTCAAATTTTTCTCTTTTATAGACACTGTAGGCCAGTTTTTCTGAGTCTTTCCTCATAACTGTAATTCTGGAATCCCACTATCAGCTTTGTTGCTTTTTTTTGTATTCTTTCTGGCTTGTTTATATCCCCTCTATGATAAGGACTCCATACCTGTACACAGTACTTCAATCTAGGTCTAACTAATACTTTATACAGTTTGACTATTACTTCCTTGCTGCTATGTTTAATATTTCTTTTTATCATACCTAACATTACATTTGCCTTTTTCACTGCTACCTGCTCACTCACCTTACCTATATGATCTATAATAACCTCTAGGTCCCTTTCCTTATCTATCTTTCTAATATTGTTCTCTCCCATTCTGTAATTATGTTCCATATTGAATCTACCCATGTGGATGACTGTACATTTATCTACATTAAACTCCATTTGCCAGCTTACAGACCATTCTTGAATTTTATCTAACACTTTAGTTATACGAACCATATTATAACACATGACATGAGACAAGTCAACCACTAGCACTTTAGTTATACAGACCTTTCTATAACACATAACATGAGAAGAGTCAACCATTAGTCATCAGCACTTTAGTTGGTTTATGGTTTATTACTTATCTGAGGAGTGTGTGGCCTAACAGTTGTATATCTGTGTCTTCACCAATGCGAGCAGGGGTTCAAATCCTCAGCAAGACAGGTGTTTTTTTTAAGTAAAATAAAAACCTAACCTGTGCACTCCAAGGTGACTGCATGAGCAAAAGGCCTTTATGTTTTCGAACAATCTAATGAATCCCCTTCAAACCATTAAAATGAAGGCCGTAATAATATAATTTTGTATTTTTATAACATATCTCATACTTTCTATATAATATAACATGAGAGGAATGTCCTATTTGCTCTCGACATGTTAGTTAAAGAAAGTTTCTCTTGGACACAACATGATAAGAAAGGACATTAGTTAAGAAGCTTTCAGTAGCACAGAATATGTGAAGAGAACCATTAGTTAAAGAAACATTTTATAGCCCATAACATGAGAGAAGAGGGCTATTAGTTAAACAAACTTTCTATAAGACACAACATGTGAAGAGATAACCATTAGTTAAAGAAACTTTCTGTAGGACACAACATGTGAAGAGATAACCATTAGTTAAAGAAACTTTCTGTAGGACACAACATGTGAAGAGATAACCATTAGTTAAAGAAACTTTCTATAAGACACAACATGTGAAGAGATAACCATTAGTTAAAGAAACTTTCTGTAGGACACAACATGAGAGGAGTATTAGTTAAAGAAGATTTCTTTTGCACACAAACATGAAAAGTGTGAGAATTAGTGAAACGTTCTATAGGACACAGCGTGAGAAGAGAGGACCATTAGTTTAAGAAACTTTCTATAGGACACAACATAAGAGGAGAGGAGCATTAGTTAAAGAAAGTTTCTGTATCACACATCATGAGAAAAGAGGACTATTAGTTGAAGAATGTTTGTATATTACACAACATGAGAAGACGACCATTAGTTAAAGAAAGTTTCTATAGAACACAACATGAATATTAGTGAAACATTCTATAGGACACAACATGAGAAGATAGGACTATTAGTGAAATATTTTATAGGACACAACATGAGAAGAGAGAACCATTAGTGAAACACTTTATATGACACAAAATGAGAAGACTGGACCACTAGTTATCAACATGTGGTCAGAACCGTTTCAAAGCCTGAGAGCTTATGAAACCTGTGCATAATTGATGCCATTTGGAGATATGTAGAAAAGATTTCTTCTGCTTTATGCATAAATATAATATTTACATTATGAGTTATACATATATATATATATTCAACCAGAGCATGGCCGTGATGGCTGTGTGGGCTATTTTGATTTATTGATTTTGGCTTAGTTTGTTCAGACCGCAGCTTTAAGAGTGGTGAGATCTAAGGCACGCCCTCAGCAAGGATGAATTATGAAAATGTGACAAAAGTGCAGAAACTATTCCAGACACACTTCACAGATTTTTAAGTCTGGCAGCTGGTAAAACAAAAACAAGTATACACAAAAATTATAGAAACGGGACTGACAATTCGCCTTTTCATTCAGACTGCTGTTTCTTATTTCCCACTACAACTTGTTTTAGTTGTTACATTTTTATCATTATATATGTATGTTTGTATGAGCATAGATATAAAGTATATAAAAGATAAACTGTATAGTTGTATAGTGACAATAACAATCTGAGAGACCACCAATTTTTTATAAGGTAAATCAATGTGATTATTTAACAAAATGATCATAAAGAGGACGATTAAATCTTCATACTACTGAGTCCTCAATGTTGTTGTTGTTGTCCCATAGCTGCTGAGCAAGCCTGCCCTTGGCAGTCTAATGCCATTTTTGTATAGATACAGGCTTTCTTCAGTTGTTTCACTGCTTTGTACAGTATGTTGGTAATTGTCGGCAGTGCTTGTAAGAATCAAAAGCCTTGCACTCAATAAGTAGGTGTCTGTTTCATCAGAGTGAGAGCAATGCCTGCACAATGGCAGTTACTGGGGATTGATGCGGTTTAAGTGTCTTTTGACTCTGGTGTGTCTTGTTCAGAACTGAAAGATTAGACTTTGATCTTTTCAATGTAGTTTGTTTATGCCATCATTACTTTTTGTCTGTGACATTTTGCTAAATACACTGTGACCTCTTGTTCCAGATTTCCCTGGTATTATTCTTAATAATTAGACTTGGTCCTCAATAAAGCTGATACAGTCTAGGCTAATTTGTCTTACTTCCAATGTTCATAATTTGATAGCTCTGATACATAATTTGATAACTGGATATATAATTTGATAACTGGATATATAATTTGATAGCTGGATACATAATTTGATAGCTGGATACATAATTTGATAGCTGGATACATAATTTGATAGCTGGATACATAATTTAATAGCCAAATACATAATTTAATAGCCGGATACATAATTTAATTTGCAAGTACTGCAAAATATATAAACTATCTGTATGTCATTTGTTTACATGCCTGCATGTCTGTATTCATGTCTGTATGTGAGTATTCATATTTGTCTGTCTGTCTGGTGCCTGTCTGTCTTTCCTGCCTATAATCTGAAATCTTGGAATTTAAACATGCACATTTTGTGCCTGATGCAAAGCAGGCAAAAGTCATTTAAATTTAGCCAGTATTTGGCCTGCAGTAATATGATGGATGAACAAATAGTATATTTCTGCCAGCCTGTCTTTCTGTTTCCATGACTGCCTGTCTGTCTTTCTGTTTCCATGACTGTGTGCATATCTTTATGTTTCCATGACTGCCTGTATGTCTTTATATTTTCATGACTGCCTGTATGGCTCTATATTTCCATGACTGTCTGTCTGTCTTTCTGTTTTCATGACTGCCTGCCTGTCTTTCTGTTTTCATGACTACCTGTCTGTCTTTCTGTTTTCATGACTACCTGTCTGTCTTTCTGTTTTTATGACTTCCTGTCCATCTTTCTGTTTTAATGACTGCCTGTCTGTCTTTCTGTTTCAATGGTAGCCAATTTATCTTTCTGTTTTCAAGACTTCCTGCTCGTCTTTTTCTTTTCATGACTTCCTGTCCATCTTTCTGTTTTCATGACTGCCTGTCTGTCTTTCTGTTTAAATGATAGCCAGTCTATCTTTCTGTTTTCATGACTTCCTACCCGTCTTTTTCTTTTCATGACTTCCTATCCGTCTTTCTACTTTCATGACTGCCAGCCTGTCTTTCTGCTTTCATGTATGTCTGTTCTTATGTTCATGTGCTCATCAGCATTTTGACCGGCTGTCCACCTGTTATCTGTATTAGTTTCTTCATGCCTGTCAGTCTATAAAAATTTATGCCTGGCTGCCTGCTTTTCTGTATTCCTGTATGTCTGTTAATCTATTCTTTTATCCGCCTACATGTCTATGCGTATTTATGTATGTCTGTCTATATATATTTGTGTTTGTCTGTCTGTTTGTCTATCAGTATTCATGTCTGCCTGTCACTGTGTATTCATATCTGCCTGCCTATTTGTCAATCAGTATTCATATCTCTGTAACTGTGTATGTATTCATACTTATCTGTTTGTCAATTAGTATTAATGTCTGTCTGACTGCTTCTCAGCATTCTAGTCTATATATCAGTATTCATATCCACCTGTTTGTCTATCAGTAATTTGGTGTGCCTGCCTATTTGTCTGTCAGTGTATGTGAGCGCCTGTCTGTTTTGTATCTTATCAGTATTCCTGGCTTAATGTTTGTTCATCAGTATTCATGAATACCTGTCTCAGTTCGACTCAATATTTTCAGCACTATTTTTCACTAATAAACGTCAGATAATCAGATGATTATCAATTTTAGTACACGTTAAAGAATACAAATATGTTTTGTAAACAAATACAAATTGTTTTTGCACCGCTGCCTTCTTCACTGTAACAAATTGATATTTTTAGATTCAACAAGATTTCTAACATTTCATGATTTACTATACTTCTGTGAATAATCATCTTCCTGTCTGCAAGATCTATATAAGAACATACTTCTTGCTTAGTATATGAAAAAACAATTTTGTCAGAAGTATAACATAGTTATTATCATGGTCTCTTTCAACTTTTGGTGTTAAAGGATAACCAAGCTCCTTTTCGTTGTCTAGAGATTTCATAGCCAATTTTGTAGTTGGTATTTATCTCTTGGCCCAGGTAGATATAGAAGCTTCCATCCTCGATGGTTTCTTCTCCTAGCTTGATGTCCTGCTTTGGACAGTAAGGGTTTCTGAGGCTTTGTGTTTCACTTATATGTATCTTCAGACCAGCAGCTCTGCTGACCCTATTTAGGTCGTTCAAAGATTGTTGGACTTCTTCAATTGAATGACTGATGAGCATGATGCCATCTGCAAATCTGAAATGGGTGAGCCACTCGCCATCTAAATTGCACACCTCTGTTGATCCAATGTAATTTTGGAAAAAATCTCTTAGAGAGCCGCTATAAATAGCTTAGGAGAGATGGTGTCGCCATGTCCGACTACCAAGGCAAATGCACACACTTTCAATTTCATGATCATTCCAGAAATACTTTGTGGTTGCGAAGTGTGAAACTTGCAAAAACCATATAATGCAAAGCTCAGAGAGCAATGGATAGGCGCATACTAAAAATTTTGATATGAAATAAGATAGAAACAAAGAAATTCGATAATCAAACTTGTTTTGGGAGATTGTGGAAGCAGTGAAGTCGCACAAACATCGTTGGACTGGACATGTCGTACGCATGCCTGACAACAGATGGATATGTAGAACGTTTTGTTGGTATATGCCTATATGCGTGCACGGAGTCGCTCGCCTATGCGATGGCGAGATGGACTAACCAAAAACCTAGGCATGCATTGGTACAGCACTTTGAAATATAGGGATGCATACAGCATGGCTTCCTTGCATGCGGCACCTCTGTCGGACTGACACCAAGAATAATGTGGTAATATAGTTCTACTTTCTAGCATTTAATACATTCATCTTAAACTTAATGGACATTTAAATTTGACCATTGGGTGAATGCATCATAGCCTGCCCTGATTCGGCTGTCCTGAGCCTAACAAAACTATGTAAAGCTCCTTTTACTTTATGTATAATGTGCCATTAATGACGTCGTGACGAGAATCACGCCTTGAAGTGTCTTTTAATCGAGAATGAACATCATTGTATCTAAGTTATACAATCAATTAATTGTGAGACAACACGCTTCATCAGTGATTGCTTCATGAAATAATTTTGTACCCATTAAGCCGGATGGTTGCTTTTTCAATCATTTTTAGCTTAGCTGTTTCCCGCCCTTTTCAAATCAAGCTATGTATATATATCAGCTGTTCTTAAGCTGTATAAGGCTGGGGACATGAGTAGTATTTGTATTAGTTATTCTATCCTTGACAATATCCAAGTAAGCCACCTGGGCTCAGAGAACCTCAGCTTAGGCACTACTAGTATATATTACTTTTCTCTGGTCATTCGATACCACATTGTAGCATGTATCTGATCTTCATTATAATCAATCATTGTCTCCCTTCTCGTTATTCTGTTACTGTCATGTATATATACACTCTGTCTATCTGTCTCTCTCTCTGTCTGTCTCTTTATCAATGTCACTGCAAATCCAGAACTGGCAGGAAGTAGTTATATTTTCCCTTTCGTTTTACTGTTTTGAACAAGTATACCAGTTATTTTAATTGAAACATGGAATAGAATATGAAGTATAGATCCACATGTGATTGAACGTATGAATTTAGCAATACACCACACGACTTTGGAATGTTAGTTTAATATTAGCAATATGCGACACGAACTTGGAATGTCAGTTGAATATAAATTACAGATACACATGCGATTGAACATATGAAGATATCATTACGAGACCGCAGCATGAAATGTTAGTAGAAATGAGGTATAGATCCACATGTGATTAAACATAGGAAGATAGAACTACAAGACCTTACAGGCTACATGGAAAGAAATGTAATACAAACACGATATATAGCAATCATTTCTTGATACGGAGCAGAATAAAATGTATGAAAAATATAGAGTAGGTTTATAATCGTTTAAGTTTTTGTTCAAGTGCATTGGTGGTCAATATTCTCAATAACTTGTTGTTTCTATTGTTGTTGATCAGTTTTGCTGCACGCTTTCTTCAAATGTGTAAATGATCTTCTATCTTGACCATCATGTGAGTCCTTTCTCAGTTATTGTGCGAGTTGTCACTGTGCACCCTAGCCTCACAGCTTCTTATAACATGACAAAGAACAAAATCCCCCTCCCCTGCTACATCACATCTAGGATGACTTCACCTGATCTTATTTATTTATTGATTTCAATGATTTTCTTCCACGTGAGAGCATTGCAGAATATAAAAAAACCCTATTACATCAGACGATAGAGACGATGAGAGATAGCAGGAAAGAGAAGAAAAAACTCAGAGAGATTTAAAAACAAACTTTGGAAACTAGTTAGAACCTTCAACATTGAAAGATTGTATACCAAACAAATTACTATCAAGCATAATGACAATATTCTAAAAGGTACAACAAGCTGCAACTGAACTTATGAAACACTGTGCTATTGCAAACCACTTGTAGTTACAACATGCTATAAAAAAAACCATCATTGATGAACAAAAAAAACCAAAGCAACACAAATATTTTAGCAGTAAGATAAAGACTAAACAAAATCAAAATGGCCACAGGCTTATTAGTTTACTTAGCTGTGTGGGAAAGCAAGTTGCATATGATAAATATCAGACTGATGTGGCACTAAGGAGAAAAACATTCTAATTTTGACGCAATTTGGATTTAGACAACAGCCAAACACAAAAGGTCAGGTCACTAACAGTGCACCGGCGATTAAATATGGCTTCCAAGAAAAAAACGAGAAACTGGTGGTTTGGTTGGATTTGGAAAAAGCTTTTGTTAAAGTAGGGAAAGAAGGATAGAAAGTCAAGCTGCAAAGAAGTCAAGTTTGAAGGAATATGTGCAAATGGATCAGTAATCATTTTGAGAACATAACTGCTAGAGGAGAAGATAGCAGAAATATGCCATTAAAGCTCACGCATGATGAAGAAATCCTGTCGTCCACATTTTTAAATAAATGGTATAACAGAGAATATTCCCAAAGGTGCACGCAGCTCTGTCTTTGCTGATGCTTTAGACTTGTAGATCTCCAAAGAAAACATCACTGCAGCAAACATTCTGATGCAGCATCCTCAAACATCATTGGATGAGCGGCCAAGGGATGGTTGATGAAGAGGAATTTGGAGAAAAAAAATCACATGTACAATCTTCTTCCTCACAAACAAACCACAGAGCTCTAATGTATGCTAAATGAACATACCACATCTAAACTTTTTTTCCCCTCAAACAAACTACAGAGCTCTAATGTATGCTAAATGAACATACCACATCTAAACTTTTTTTTCCCCTCAAACAAACCACAGACCTCTAAATTATGATAAATGAAAGAAACCACATGTACAATTTTCTTTCTTTCAAACAAATCACAGAGCTCTAAATTATACTCAATGAAAACAACCAATCTGTAACTTGATGAAAACTCAACCTATTTAGGTATTACTTTTGACCATCATCTGACATGGGAAACACAGAGATAAATTAAATGGATTCAATGCAAAATATGTCAGGAGTCAACAATCTGACACAACTTGGAGAACAGATTAAAGAGTATTAAAGAAGCTGTACAATGGCCGTATGTCTAGGCCTAGAAGATGGCATCGTAGCATGGGCAGCTCCAGCTAAATAAAACATTTACATAGTAATCCAAACCCAAGCAGTGTGAATCATAACAATGGACATGAAGACCTCGCCTATTGGAGAACTTGGAAAGGGTACGAACCTGCAAACAATGGAGGACAAAAGGGACAGCAGGGACCTACAACGTGGTGAGATATACAGAAGGCTGATAGACCACCCAATGTACCAGAAAGTAGATGGACTTGTGAGACGAAGATTGATACAGAGCAACATAACTGGCACATCACAAATAAAACCCATCCACACTACATATGCGTTACCACCTGGACTAAACAGAGCTTCCCAGAGCTGATAGAAAACATTTCCAGCATTGAAAAAAAAGAACAGTCAGACATAAGAGCCATAACTGAAAAGTAGAGAAAAACTACCCAGGCAACAGTTGGACTAATGCATGTACATATGGATCAGCAGCAAGTGTAACAGAATGGAGGTTGTAGAATTTTTGTGAGTCTAAATAACTGTATGGTACAGAAACAAGATTATCAGCAGCAACAGAAACATTTTCAAGTAACTTTACGGCAGAGGCCTTGAAAACTGCAGCAGAATTTCTAATGAAAAATGAAAACATAGGGATACAAGTGGTACTCTTCACAGATACTCTGTTAGTGCTTGTAGCCCTGATGAGTCAATAAAAAAATAAGAAATGCAGATCTAAAGGAACTAAGAGTGATATTCTATAAACTATGTCATCTATTTTAGAGAGTTGCGGTACAGTTAATTCCATCTCATTGTATTATTATCAACGATGAAAGGCTAATAGATTAAATGATCATTCTCCGGCTACGCACAGGACACAACAGACTGACATGTCATCTATACAATAAGTTTAAAATTGGCACTACGGAACTTTGTACCTGTGGCACAGCCCTTATGACAGCAGAACACATTTTGCAGTCCTGCCCATCGCATACTGATAAAAGAAGTAGCATTCGGCAACAGCCAGTGTCCTTTCACGAGAAGCTGTATGGAAGTGCACGCAGCCTCAAGTCAGCTGCTGTCTTTGTTAGAGTAATTGCAGTCGAGGTCTGACGGTGAAAGGAGAAGAAGAAAACACATGAAAGTGCACGACAAAGAAGAAGAAATGACTGTATTGACTATTCCTAATACTAATTACCTTCATTTCTTTCTTCCATTAGCAAAACATGTTTGCATATAATGCTTGTGATTTTCACAAATGATTGTCATTATCTTGTATGGAGAATTATGGTCTGCATTTCTTAAAGACATCTCTTATCCCATATTTGAAACATTGTTTTTTAAAAACTCATTCACTCCCACGCGCCTGTGATTCGGCTTACGTCATTTTTCAGACAACACAGGAGCCAATGTATCGGCTTTTGCGACTGTGTTTACAAAATTACATATTTTTCCATTCATAGTTTTCATAAATGTTATATTTTGGCTCTTGACAAAAGTCCAGATTTTGTCCTTTTCGTTTCCAGAAGAGTTAGCGTGGGTTTAATTGAAAAAAAATGTTTTGTACTTGAGATTCCTGAAATTTTTATCCCAGGTAGCCATGAATCTAGCCCATACCCCTTCAATGAGAGCAAAGAGAGTTTCTGCAGTACAAGCTTGTTAATAGTTAGATTATATTATTGCTAGCTAGCGGTAGTGAGGATGAAGATGTCGATAGTTCTGATAGATTACTTACTTACTCGCTCCTCTTTTACTGTGAGGTGTAGAGGTATATTTATGCCAGAGAGAACACCATACTGTTCTAGCCACCGTCTTTCTCCTGTCCTCTTTCTAATGCAGACCAATGCCACTTAGGAACTGTTGTATGTTGTCTTCCCGATGTACCTTGGGACGGCATGGGGCCTACGTCCTTGACTTTTTGTCTCCATGACCGCCATGGTCTCCGATCTTCAGTTCTGATAGTGACATTTCAATTTCTTTATCTAGTCTTAGTTCCAAGTTGAACGATGACACTGAAACTAAATCTACTGACGAGGGGGCCGTTCCCTCTATTTTCTCAAGCAATGGTAGTAAAAGTATAATATAAATGTGTGTGTATATATATTTTGTGTGTGTATATATATTTTGTGTGTGTATATATATTTTGTGTGTGTATATATATTTTGTGTGTGTATATATATTTTGTGTGTGTATATATATTTTGTGTGTGTATATATATTTTGTGTGTGTATATATATTTTGTGTGTGTATATATATTTTGTGTGTGTATATATATATTTTGTGTGTGTATATATATTTTGTGTGTGTATATATATTTTGTGTGTGTATATATATTTTGTGTGTGTATATATATTTTGTGTGTGTATATATATTTTGTGTGTGTATATATATTTTGTGTGTGTATATATAAATGTGTGTGTATATATATTTTGTGTGTGTATATATATTTTGTGTGTGTATATATATTTTGTGTGTGTATATATATTTTGTGTGTGTATATATAAATGTGTGTGTATATATATTTTGTGTGTGTATATATATTTTGTGTGTGTATATATATTTTGTGTGTGTATATATAAATGTGTTTGTATATATATTTTGTGTGTGTATATATATTTTGTGTGTGTATATATATTTTGTGTGTGTATATATATTTTGTGTGTGTTGTGTGTATATATATTTTGTGTGTGTATATATATTTTGTGTGTGTATATATAAATGTGTGTGTATATATATTTTGTGTGTGTATATATATTTTGTGTGTGTATATATATTTTGTGTGTGTATATATAAATGTGTGTGTATATATTTTGTGTGTGTATATATATTTTGTGTGTGTATATATAAATGTGTGTATATATATTTTGTGTGTGTATATATATTTTGTGTGTGTATATATAAATGTGTGTATATATATTTTGTGTGTGTGTATATATTTTGTGTGTGTATATATTTTGTGTGTGTATATATATTTTGTGTGTGTATATATATTTTGTATGTGTATATATATTTTGTGTGTGTATATATATTTTGAATGCAGCAGGAATATTGTTGTTAGATGTGAGTAAATTGTAAACACATTGATGTTAATTGGAGCTCTCATTTTGGAGCACTTTTTCAACTTCACATATCTTCAGTAAAATGTGAATATTATGAAAACAAATGCACCAAATTAGGTGTAACTTTTAGAACCATCTTCCCTTGATTACCGTCAATAAAAAGTTGTTATCTTATTCATGTATTGGTTTAGACCTGAATAATGTTTTGATGAGAAGGCAATTTTGTTTGATAATTTTCAAAAGTAACAAACGATTATGCAACTATAATTCATCATACTCAATTGTCTACCCCCACTTGTAAAATATGTTGGGCTCAATTATGAATAGTTTGCTATATAATGTGTGCTATTTAAGTTAACCTTTATTGAAGATAAATAGATCACAACTCAATGATGCTGTGTTTGAGTTTTAAATAAGAAAACAAGTGAACCTTTTGTATCCATTATATAAAGCAATCCGGTCTTCAACAGAGTTGAGGACTCCATAACACAATGCTTATACAGAATATGAATCTGGCGGTGACCATGTAAAATTAAATTTGTTGGTCTCTAACGGAGATTTTGTGGCCGTAACTTAGGTTTTGTTATGTTTCTGTCCAAGCGTAGTAACTCAGCCGCATCAATGAATGTCATGGTGTCCAAGCGAAGTAACTCAGCCCCACCAGTGAATGTCGTGGTGTCCAAGCGGAGTAACTCAGCCGCATCAGTGAATGTAATGGTGTCCAAGCGAAGTAACTCAACTGCACCAGTGAATGTAATGGTGTCCAAGCGAAGTAACTCAACTGCACCAGTGAATGTCATAGTGTTCAAGCGGAGTGACTCAGCCACACCAGTGAATATCATGCTGTCCCACCGCAGTAACTGAGCTAAATCAGTTTATGTCATGTAGTCCCAGCACAGTAACTCAACCACTCTAACACTACTAGGGCACATTTCTGACACTACTAGGGCACCACTCTAACACTACTAGGGCACCATTCTGACACTACTAGGGCACCACTCTAACACTACTAGGGCACCACTCTAACACTACTAGGGCACCATTCTGACACTACTAGGGCACCACTCTAACACTACTAGGGCACCATTCTGACACTACTAGGGCACCACTCTGACACTACTAGGGTACCACTCTAACACTACTAGGGCACCACTCTAACACTACCAGGGCACCACTCTACTAGGGCACCACTCTAACACTACTAGGGCACCACTCTAACACTACTAGGGCACCACTCTAACACTACTAGGACACCACTCTACTAGGGCACCACTCTAACACTACTAGGGCACCACTCTAACACTACTAGGGCACCATTCTGACACTACTAGGGCACCACTCTAACACTACTAGGGCACCACTCTGACACTACTAGGGCACCACTCTAACACTACTAGGGCACCATTCTGACACTACTAGGGCACCATTCTGACACTACTAGGGCACCATTCTGACACTACTAGGGCACCATTCTGACACTACTAGGGCACCACTCTAACACTACTAGGGCACCACTCTAACACTACTAGGGCACCATTCTGACACTACTAGAGCACTACTCTAACACTACTAGGGCACCATTTTGACACTACTAGGGCACCACTCTAACACTACTAGGGCACCACTCTAACACTACTAGGGCACCATTCTGACACTACTAGGGCACCACTCTAACACTACCAGGACACCACTGTGACACTACAAGGGCACCACTCTAACACTACCAGGACACCACTCTAACACTACCAGGGCACCACTCTAACACTACTAGGTCACCACTCTAACACTACAAGGGCATCACTGCGACACTACAAGGGCACCACTCTAACACTACCAGGTCACCACTCTAACACTACAAGGGCACCATTCTAACACTACCAGGGCACCACTGCGACACTACAAGGGCACCACTCTAACACTACCAGGTCACCACTCTAACACTACAAGGGCACCACTTTAACACTACGAGGACACCACTCTAACACTACCAGGGCACCACTCTAACACTACTAGGTCACCTCTCTAACACTACCAGGTCACCACTCTAACACTACCAGGGCATCACTGCGACACTACAAGGGCACCACTCTAACACTACAAGGGCACCACTCTAACACTACCAGGGCACCACTACGACACTACAAGGGCACCACTCTAACACTACCAGGTCACCACTCTAACACTACAAGGGCACCACTCTAACACTACCAGGACACCACTCTAACACTACCAGTGCACCACTCTAACACTACTAGGTCACCACTCTAACACTACCAGGTCACCACTCTAACACTACCAGGGCACCACTGCGACACTACAAGGGCACCACTCTAACACTACCAGGTCACCACTCTAACACTACAAGGGCACCACTCTAACACTACCAGGACACCACTCTAACACTACCAGTGCACCACTCTAACACTACTAGGTCACCACTCTAACACTACCAGGTCACCACTCTAACACTACCAGGGCACCACTGCGACACTACAAGGGCACCACTTTAACACTACCAGGTCACCACTCTAACACTACAAGAGCACCACTCTAATACTACCAGGGCACCACTGCGACACTACAAGGGCACCACTCTAACACTACCAGGTCACCACTCTAACACTACCAGGTCACCACTCTAACACTACTCGGACGTCGGTCTGTATAAAGGAATGCGACCTAAAGACGGGTGTCCATCTAGCCGAGCTACTGGGGTATGTTTCTAAACCGATGAGAAAAACAAAAGTGTGTTCTGTCTTTACCATCTGCAGAATTGCTTCATTCAATGGGACACTCCATGTTCAGACACTGTTTGAACTTAGGGAAAACAGGATCTGAGAGATAATCTGGTTTTCAGTGCTGCAGGGACTCGAAGGTGTTTGCTTGGCGGATCCCTGATTCGTTTAGCCTGTGATTGCGGCCGATGCTGATTTAATATACGGAGATCTTGATTCCTGGCTTAGTTAGTTGAGACTAAAAGTTGAAATGCAGATTGATTGATAGAGCATGGGGGTGGGGGGTGTGTGGAGGAGGAGGGGGTGATTTAGGGATTCACTGAACGAACAAATGACTGATGCTAATATCTGAGATAGAAGAGTTATCTATTTTTAGATTGTGTAGAAAAGGGATTTATATTTAGCTCATGTAAGAGGCACGAGTGAGTTTCTTTCAGACTTGAGTGCTGAATTATGATCTGCCGGTTGTAGCACTGAAGAGCTCATTGACTTTGATTAAGAACGTTTTTATTTTTGCATTTACAGGAATGCTGAAAAAATTGCGATTATATTTCTTATTTCCAAATTACGTCATTCTGTTAGGGTTGTTAGTCAATCTATGTAGTAACACATATGGACTTGCTTTACATATGTGTTCTTCACCACGATTCTGTCTTCTGGGAACTTTGTTCCTTAAAGAGCTATATTACTTCTGTCTTTTGCTATGAAAGATAAAGTCAGCATTTTATACTTTCTGTCACTGCGACATCGTTCCCAGGAAACCTATTTCTGCTTGTGACTATTAAGACAATTTCGTCAGCATATCGCGCAATGTACAAGATGCAGTCATTAAGTAACATCAATTATTGTTATAACATTTTTACAAGAGTGTAAATACAAAATTTGTGTTTTTTTTTTATACATAGTCCCCGGGCGACTGAAATCTACAATTGTTGTTCATTACATATATAGACCACATTTGTAAAATAGCCAACCCATATAAAGGTAGCAACATCGGTGAACCCTTGAATGAACTTCTTTTTCGATAAAGCAGTCATAACAACTTCAGAACTACAGCTACAACAACATATTGATAAACTAAATACAACAGGTAAAGAATACAGCATGAAAATCAATGTAGAAAAAAACTGATCATGAAAATATCTAGAATAGTCGGATACATCAAACAGGTGAAAGATTTCACATATTTAGGGAGCCGATATCATCAGACGGAAGAATTACAGCGGAAATCTAACAGATACAATAAGGCAAATCAGATCATTGAACAATTAACTCCAATACTTAATTGCAAGCACGTGACACTAACTACCAAAAGAGCTTTATACAACACGATCTTCGTTCCGACATTTAGCTATCAATGTCAAAACTGGACACTAACATCAAATGGAAACGCTACATCCTAGCAACAGAAATGAACTGCCTGTGACAAATATTTGGCATAACAAGGAGTCATGATAAAAGACAATGACATCAGGAGATTAGTGAGAACAATACCAGTATTAAACTACATTAAAAAACAGCAACAAAAATGGTTTGGCCACGTAACAAGACTACCACCACACAGCACCCCCAAAAAGCAATGCTATTTAGATACAATGGATTTAAAGGCAGATCACAAAAAAAGATGGCTTATAGAAATATCTGAGGCGGTCAAGGCTACTGTGAAAAAGGCACATAGATGGGCTCGTTCTAGAGATCTCTTCATAACCTGACGCTGAAAGGCATGACAGGATAAGCGAAAAGAAAGAAAGAAGTACCCGGGTCTGACAACACACTTTGACCATCTTTCCACTAGCTTGAAAAAAGTATTTTGGTGTGACCTTCAACCAATTTTTGCACCGCCCCCATTACCTCGTAGTCAGCTAGCTTGAGGCCCATCTGCTACACACTTTCCTATAACCGAGGTCATCATGTACAATTTTGCGCACAGCGCCATGCCTCATGTTGAAACCTACCGCAAATTCATTAACAGTGACTCGCCAGTTGTCACAGACTAGCAGATCGATCTGCTGTTTCACTTTGTCAGTTGTCACACGTGGTGGTCTCCCACGACTCGGTACATCAATGGCGTTTTGTCTACTTTTTTGAAATTCTTCTACTCATTATACACTCTCCTCTGACTCTAACAACTATCTCCATACTGAACCTTCATTCTTCTGTAGATTTCAGAAGTTTTCACACCCTCGGATCCCCAAAAATATATTTAAAAAACAAAAAACAAACGAATAACGCTTTGTTCTTCTGCAGTGAAAGTCGACAGTTTGGCAACCTTGTTGTACACCGTATTTGTCATGCGCATACTGCTCGATCGTCACAATATGGAGTATTGCTAAATAACCATTTTGTGTCTTGAAATAAGATTTTCCGTTGTACAATCTGTTCCAAACATTTTATAATAAAATTGCTGTTACTTATGGCTCATTTTTATTATGCACATCAACTGGCATCCCTGTCTTGCTATGTGTGGGCCTCGTCACGTTACAGTGTTCATATAGAATAGATGGAATGACAATATACAATGTGACTGTTCTTAACAATCATCTGCCATTTCCATGTAACAAGTATTTGAATATTCCCCACCCCATGTTCCGCCTGTGCGTGTAGGTGGAGTCCTAACGGAGTGTCTTCAATCCAGGGTGGATATTCCTTCTGTGATATCGATTCCCTTTTAAAATGCAGATTTCTCCTATATTGACTTCGCCATGTCTACGATCTGGACATTTGAAGTATTGGTTGCAGGCGTTATGGCTCAGAAACACCCGATAACTGTTTGCAATAAATATATGAACACCATCATCATCAAGTGCTCTGCCGGTTGGCAATCACGGATCACTATTTCCTCTTATCACGTGTGTCGGTTATCAGTTCCGCCATTGATTGCCACCCCTGCCATGTCTTCAAGGTATCTAATATTTTCTCTCTTTGTCTCCCTCTGTCCTTGTTGCCTGCGATTCTACCCGTTGTCACCATGTGTTCCAACCCATCTCTTCTCATGACATGCTCGAACAAGAATGACTGCCGTGTCCTTATTTTTGCCAGATGCTGTCTTTGTGTCTGCGCATCCTCAAAAACCATGTGGTTAGCTTTCTTTGCAGTCCATGTGATTTTCAACATTCTTCTGTAACACCCCATTTCTGCTGCCTACAATAATCCCTGTACTTGCCTGCTGATTCTCAATGACTCGCTGCCGTATGTCAGAACTGGTTCCACCAGTATATAGATATCATATATTATTATATTATATAAATACATGATATTATAAAACTGAAATATAGTATTGGTAAAATATGAACCGTGAAGAGATCACATGGGTACTCTTGGTATCTTGCTGGACCTTTGTTTTTTGTTAAATTTGGCGCTTTAGAATTTCGTTAATTGCGGTTTCTCAAATTTGGTTGTGAATTGAGAACTCATAACTCGAATACATAACTGTTCTTATTGTTCTATAGTCTGTCTGTTATGTTTATATTGGTGTGTTCAGTACAAAATCGTTAGTTAGAAGCTTGTATTCTATGTTTTACAAAAAGTCAGCTATTTCTACATAAGCGAATGTTATCGTAACATGCGCGTGGTCTCACCATCAATCTCTTTCGTTTCGCGTGGACCATAGAACTGCAACGACTGCTCTTCAACTATTTCTGTTCTGGGCTGTCTTGTTAGTTGTACTCATTAGGCTTCTGGTGCATTGATTTACTCTTGTGTCGTTATTTTCTTTGTTTCTTCAAGTCTTCTGACGCTTCTCTGTCTCTCTCTCTCTCTCTGTGTCTCTCTCTCTCTCTCTTATCAGCGGTGCGGACTAGAACAACTGTCGTCACAACAGCCACTGGAACAACTGTCGCCGTACGACTTTATTATCATTGTTTTCGATGTTATTTTTTTTTTAGACTGAGGACTACGCCACTTCGACTCTGCTGTCGCTTGCTGTTTATTTATTTCACCCGCAGCAGAAAAACAAAACATGCCTTACTTGGGATAAAGAACAGTAAAGCCGTAACCTGCCTGACATGCCGAAAGAGGCGTCTAAAGAGGTTTTAGAACGTAGCCGTCTACCCAATCATTTTGATACTGAAAGCCACAAATAAAAAAAAATAAATGAGGACCTCTACATGCCATTTAAAAAAATAATTGTAGAAAGGGAGGGACTAAGTCAAGTCAACTTCTAAGCTTGGCCTGACAAATATATAATAATAATGATAATAATTATAATAATAGTAGAAGTAGTAGTAATAATAATAACAACAACACACACATATGTAAAACATACATACTGCTGCATGTCGTGTCAGGGCAAACGAATGATGTGTTTAGTGAAACATCTGGGTACGATATGATTCTTGTGTTGTTCTGTCCATGCCACAGCCTAGATCAAAGTAATTACAGTCAGAAGCCATGTAATAATAATACAAGTTATTATTAGTATTATCTCAAATGAACTCACTATGTTCTGACATATGTAACGCTGTAGACTAACCACTGATCACTGTGTCAAAAACTCTACAATCGCTCTTCAGTTCATAAGTACGGGGGAAAATAGTTTTAGCCAAAGCGGTAAAGCTGCCAGATTAGTTTCATTTTTGTTTGTTTGTGTGTGTTTATCATGTACATTTGATCTGGAAGTT
This sequence comes from Ariolimax columbianus, assembly GCA_036924085.1. Lineage (NCBI taxonomy): Eukaryota > Metazoa > Mollusca > Gastropoda > Stylommatophora > Arionidae > Ariolimax > Ariolimax columbianus. The sequence continues at coordinate 145,414,639 of JAVGWX010000001.1, forward strand.
TGACCTTGAGAGTGATTCGAGTGCATGTTTGCGGTGTTTGATCCCCTGTCTACCTAGTTGTAAATGTGTACCTTACATGCAATAATTGAAGACATCTCAACGAAGAATGAAATATCTAGCACTCCCCTTAAAGAAAAGAAACTGAGACCTAGTACTTTGAAACCTGTAACACTTCATCCCAGACGGCAGTGTCAACTATGAGACTACATATTAACTCTAATAATCACATACTGATATCCAATATAACACATCAATATTGAGCTACGTGAAAGAATAATCAGCAAACATATATGTCCTGTAGCACTGTACCACTCTCAATCACCGACTCTAAATGAACGGATGAAAAGATCATAGTAGCTTTTTTTTCTTCATGTTGTTCTATCGCAGGGTGCATAGAATGTGATTGACAGAAAAAAAGTCAAACAAGAAAGTGCTTAATGATATAGTGCCGCATGGATAACTAATGAAAAATATACAAAAAAGGAGATTATAAGTATAATATGAGACATGCACATATTGGAAAGCAAAAATTGGGGGAGGGGGGGGATTAGGGGGAGGGGGGGGGGCAGAGAAGAGGAAGTCCAAGAAACATGACGTCACAGACGTGCAAGACCATCGTGGTACAAACTAAATCATGAAGAGATCTGCCGATAACAGAGGCGTGACATGAGCAGGCAATTTCAACACGAGTCTCCAGACTGACTAACAGAGGACAGAGGTGTGACATGAGAAGACGATTTTAACACTAATCTCCAGGCTGACTAACAGAGGACAGAGGTGTGACATGAGCAGACGATTTTAACACTAGTCTCCAGACTGACTAACAGAGGACAGAGGTGTGACATGAGCAGACGATTTTAACACTAGTCTCCAGACTGACTAACAGAGGACAGAGGTGTGACATGAGCAGACGATTTTAACACTAGTCTCCAGACTGACTAACAGAGGACAGAGGTGTGACATGAGCAGACGATTTAAACACCAATCTCTGGACTGACTAACAGAGTGGTGTGACATGATCAGGTGATTTCAACACCAGTCTCTGGACTGACTAACAGAGGACAGAGGCGTGACATGAGCAGGCGATTTTAACACCAGTCTCTGGACTGACAAACCTGCTGATGATATACAAAACCAGATCAATGAGACACCTTGTCGATCCTCTGATTCCAAGCGGTATAACTTCAATGTATTACATTATTCATTCGATGCATAGATTAATCTGGCGGTTAGAATGGCAGCGAAATTACTCACAGCCCTGTCGCATTGTACTGCTCGTTTAAGCATAGAGCAACGATACCGAATATTCGCTCCGTGTTCACTTCAGAGCCGGAGTGAATTCAGAAAGTTACTTGTATTCGACTGAACAGTACGCTGCAATCTAATACAAATAGTGTTAAACTTAATTGAAGTACAGCAAATGAAATGCAGGAAGTACACATTATTACGTCAATCTCCTCAAGACGTCCACACTAATAATGTCAACATTATGAAAGTGAAATCTGAACATCCGCACAGGAAGAAAACTAGGATCGTATCAAATGATATCTTTTTTTGGATAGAGGTTGTGCTGAATTTTAATCCTGTAAATATTGTTCAGGAAATAACTATATTTTACCATTGTATTTGTAAAAAAAAAATACATTATAAAAAATATGTTGTTTACAGATTGCACTAATATAGTTTGCAATGAAAAGCGAGCTTAACATTACTCGATAAGCACAGGCGGGGTATATACTAAAGGGCTGTTGTGAATGCAAACGCCAAATTTATTTGTAAATTTAACATTAAAGTTACTGGTGTACACGTACAAAATGCGATACGAAGCAATCAATAGTTATGAATTTTTATAACAGTAGAGACAAAGTACATTGGCGTCATTGTAACACGTTATCCCTGTCGGCACTTACTGGTGTGAGATTACCTTGATCTTTTTATTTAACTTCTTTTTGTGTTCCGAGAGTCCAAATTTCCATAGTTGTGTCCATATTGACTTCTTATAGTCAGCTGCTCAAAGAAAGAAATTTAGTCTAGTCATCTTATGTTATGTGTATCAAGGAAGCCATGTTTATATCAGCCTTTATTTAACTTGACGTAACCGTTGTCCGTGTCAGTGGACTTCTATTTCTCCTATTTCAACTAGAGAGCTGTAATTGTGTGCACAGTCTCTACTAGTGTGACCTGTTCATCTATCATATGTTGACAGATCCTGGACAGGTCACTCAAAAGCATTTACTGAAAAACGTAGTTTATTTATACTTGCTTTTCCCCAGTCAGAATCAATAAGTCCAAACAAGTGACCACGTTTCGTTTGAATTTCGATTTATTTTTCAGCTACTTGCCGACCGGGTTTGACACTCAATTATTCGTTGCTGCATGAGAGACTATTGTAAAGCGCCGGCAACAACATCGTACTTGTAAAAAAGAAAAAAAAGAAACGTATAATTTAGAAATGTTTTGTTTACAAAATAATCAGCTAATTAGATCATTTCCTGACATTCAGATCTCATCGTCAGTGAAGTTCTTAAAATTGTGAAAGTTTAAAATAGTGAAATATGTCTCTTCACACCCAAAATGACTTAATGCGCCCCCGCATTTCTTATACGAATATTTAAGGTTTGCCACACACACCAAAAAAAAAAAACCCACAAAAAAACACAAAAATTAAAAGACCAGTATTTTAAACAAAATGCCAATGTACAAAATAAAAAAGTCACCAAAAAAAAAAAATATAATTTAAAAAAATAAAACACACATGTATTAGTATAAATAAAGGGCTGTACCGAAAGACTAGGGTTGTTTTTATATCTGCTTGTTAGTTATGTTACACTCGGTGCGCTACCTTACCATCAGCAGGCTGTAGGCCTGCGTGAATGACAGAGCGGAGATTTTCATGAGCTGGAGAGTGTTTCACCCTAGATGGGATATTACGGGCTTTACGTAATAATCGTTCATTCGGTCTATTGCTTTTCTATGTATACGCCCATTTTCTTTGAGCTTGAATGACAGCATAAGAATTTTTTTTGGATTTCTCCCACGCGCTACATAATGGTCTGCAGCGCTAATAGAAGCCGCTCTTTGATGTGATGTCCACTTCAGTGACAGGCAGTCCACACTTGACCGGAAATCCTTCCGAGTTTTGTGCCTGCCCAACAATGCCACTTTATGGAAATGAGCCCCCATCATCACGTTCTGTTTGACCTATAAAGCAGGGAATGTCCACTTTCAATCTGTCTGAATTTTGTTTCTTTATTAATCTGCTTGTCCATCAGCTTTTTAGCATGCATTGCTGTCATGCTCTTCCACCACTGAATCTTTTGATAGAATGACAGCAAACATTTCCAATATCGGTCAGATTCTCTTTAAGACCAAAATATGCTGTCATGTGGTTGAACAGATTGCTGTTTGGCTGCTAAACAGGATACACATTGGCAGATGTGTCAAATTGAGCGCAGGATACACATTGACAGATATGTCAAATTGAGCGCAGGATACACATTGACAGATGTGTCAAATTGAGCGCAGGATACACATTGACAGATGTGTCAAATTGAGTGCATGATACACATTGATAGATGTGTCAAATTGAGCGCAGGATACACATTGACATATGTGTCAAATTGAGTGCATGATACACATTCACAGATGTGTCAAATTGAGCGCAGGATACACATTGACAGATGTGTCAAATTGAGCGCTTGCAATTCTGTGTACTGCAGAAAACGCGAGTGAGAGACCTTGGGAATTATTATCCAATGATATCACATGTGAGCATCAGCATGTTTTCCGTGGTCCTATTGTTGAACATCTTTGATCACCACCTTTGATCCTCATTTACCTCCATAACTGGACTTAGTTTCTTGTCATTGCCATATAAGCTGTCCTCTTCACACATATTTGTCTTAGCCTCTCTGTGTTTCTTTTTCTCTCTCTCTCCCAAAACACATATTCTCTGTCACGTACATATTCTCACCCTCTCTATTTTTCTATTTTTTTCTCTCTCTCTCTCTCTATTCTTATATTTCTCTCTCTCTCTGTCCACACACATCCTCTGTCACATACACATTTTTTAAATTCTCACGCACGCACTAACGCACACACACACAAACAATCACACGATCTCGCCTCACACAGATGCACCCAATTTCCTCCTGCACTTCGTCTCTCTCTCTCTCTCTCTATATATATATATATATATCTCACACACACACACACACACACATAAACTGTGTCTCACTCGATCTCGCCCCCCACAGATGTACACAATTTCCTCCTGCACTTCGTCTCTCTCTCTCTTTCTCTCACACAAACACTGTGTCTCACTCGATCTAACCTCACAAAGATGCACACAATTTCCTCCTGCACTTCGTCTCTCTCTCTCTCTCACACACACAAACACTGTGTCTCACTCGATCTAACCTCACAAAGATGCACACAATTTCCTCCTGCACTTCGTCTCTCTCTCTCTTTCTCTCACACAAACACTGTGTCTCACTCGATCTAACCTCACAAAGATGCACACAATTTCCTCCTGCACTTCGTCTCTCTCTCTCTTTCTCTCACACAAACACTGTGTCTCACTCGATCTAACCTCACAAAGATGCACACAATTTCCTCCTGCACTTCGTCTCTCTCTCTCTTTCTCTCACACAAACACTGTGTCTCACTCGATCTAACCTCACAAAGATGCACACAATTTCCTCCTGCACTTCGTCTCTCTCTCTCTTTCTCTCACACAAACACTGTGTCTCACTCGATCTAACCTCACAAAGATGCACACAATTTCCTCCTGCACTTCGTCCCTCTCTCTCTTTCTCTTACACAAACACTGTGTCTCACTCGATCTAACCTCACAAAGATGCACACAATTTCCTCCTGCACTTCGTCTCTCTCTCTCTTTCTCTCACACAAACACTGTGTCTCACTCGATCTAACCTCACAAAGATGCACACATTTTCCTCTTGCACTATCTCTCGAAAATTCGTGCTCTCTCAAATACGCAATCTCACACACATACACAGTCTAGCTATCACACACACCCAGTCTAGCTATCACACACACCCAGTCTAGCTATCACACACACCCAGTCTAGCTATCACACACATACACAGTCTAGCTATCACACACACCCAGTCTAGCTATCACACACATACACAGTCTAGCTATCACACACACCCAGTCTAGCTATCACACACATACACAGTCTAGCTATCACACACATACACAGTCTAGTTAGCACACACGTATACTGTGTTTCCCTTCCCCCAAGTTCATCGTACATTACCACAATCAATCTTCTCATACAAATACCTAACCTCTTCCCGGTAAATCTCACACTTCCCACTACGTAAATGCATATTGCCCATGGCCACGCTTATTGTTTGCTTAATTTGCACTTCGCAGCCCGTCAAAACAAATTCCATTTGTCTTGCCCTGTGAACTTGTTAGTTTTACTCCTTCAGATGGCATTCTTCCAGATTGCTAACGTTCCAGGTATCACGCTGTGGCATTGTCGCTGAAAGAAGTGCTTCCAAGCAAGGAAATAACAAGACGCACGCGTTATTATATTTCCAAAAAAGAGTTGTCCTTTGAACAAATGTAACATTATTTCAGTTATCAATATTTATTCATCAGAGGCTTAAGACTTCCAGATACCGCTTCTTGGCCCACCAGACCTCCTCTTGAACCCCGAGACCTCTTCTTGGCCCACGAGACCTCTTCTTGGCCCACGAGACCTCTTCTTTGCCCACAAGACCTCTTCTTGAGGTGCCCCCGATACATTTTCGTGGCTACCTTATAGTTTTCCATAGACCACTAAGATTCCCTGATGTATCTTCGTAAGACTTCTTCTTAGTTCGCCGAGACATCTTCTTGACTCTCCAATACTTCTTCTTCTTCGTACGCTGTCAGACGTGAACCTGTATTTTTTTCGAAAAAAGCAGCGGTCATCCCGAGACTGTCGACACTGCCATAGAGCTTGTCTAGTGTTGGCACTGGTGATGGCCACATCTGCTTTCTCTGATCCTCGTATGTCGTGCAGTTTTGCAGCAAATGTTCAGCGGTCATTTTCCCGGTACCACACGAGGATTCGTCAGTGCCACCTATCTTCAATTTGTTGAATAGGTGGTACCTCAGTCCATTGTGGCCAGTGCGAAGTCTGAAGACCACGACCTGCTCTCTTCTGTTCAGCTGGTAATAGGCATCGTTTTATGTGTAGCCAGTATGTTCTGTTTCCCATTTGGTCATGTATCTAGCTCTAATAAGCCTTTTGGCTCTCCAATACATTTGATCTTCTTGATTCGCCGATACTTCTCCCATGACATCTCTTCTTGGTTCCTTGAGACCTCATCTTGGTTCCGCGATACATTTCTCCAAAGACTTTGCCTCCATTTCTTGATGTATTTCTTCAAAGACCTCGCATCCATTCCTTCACGATACATTTCTCCAAAGACTTCACCTCCATTCCCAGATACATTTCTCCAAAGTCTTCGCCTCCATTCCCCGATTCAACTCTCAGAGACGTCATCAAGACCTCTTCTTGATTTCCTGATACATCTTTCGATGACCTATTTTTGGTCCCAGATACCTCTTATTAGATTTCCAAAACATCTTTGAAAAACTATTCTTGGCTTCCTGAGACCTTTCTTGGCTATGGCGCATCGTTCCAATTCGTCTTCTCAAGACCCCTTTTTTGGCTTCTCTGGTCCTCTTCTTGGTTTTTCTAGACCTCTTCTTAGTGAATCTACACTTCTTCTTTGCTCCACGATACCTCTTCTTGGCTTTCTGATATCTCTTCTTGGCTTTCTGATATCTCTTCTTGGCTTTCTGATATCTCTTCTTGGCTTTCTGATATCTCTTCTTGGCTTTCTGATCTCTTCTTGGCTTTCTGATATCTCTTCTTGGCTTTCCAGAACTTCTTATCTTTCAATATCCGTTATTGGCTCCTTTATACATTTTCTTGACTTTCAGAGGCCTCATTTTGGCTATCTACTCATTAATACCTATTCGTGGCTCTGAAACCTGGTCTTCCTCAGACACATCGTGTTGGCTATCCGAGGTCTAATGTTGTCTCCCATAGACTTCGTGTTATCTCCCATTAACTTCGCCTTGGCACATCGAGATGTCTGCTTGGATTTGTAAGTCTTCCTCTTGACTTATCATCACCTCTTCTTGGCTCACAGACCTCATCTAAGTCCCATAGACCTCATCCCGATTCATCTTTGCTCCCATAAGGAGAAAGGATACTTTATTAAATCCGTATTTGTTTTAATAACGTTAGAATTGGTAATGAACATCTATTTGTAAATTGCTCAGTTGAAAATTAAAATGCTCTAAACATTGAATTTGCATGTCTTTCCAACTGTTAGCTAGTAGGTCATTCCAAGTTAATATGATAGTGGTCTCTGTGGCGAAGTCGTCATTGTAATGCTCCAAACATCTCTTAACTTAACTTAACTTAACTTAATGTCTCTATACTGGTTTAGAAGACTCTGCAGAGTCTGTATACAATCAGTTTAATTTACATTACCTTGCTCTAAAAGCTATGCGTATCCAATGTATTCTTACATGCATGAATTGTCCTTACCTCTACTACCTCCTGTGGCAATGCATTCCAAGCATTCACCACTCACTGACCCAAAAAATATGTTCTAATATCTAATCTGGACTTCTCTTTAGTTAATTTGTAGATATGCCCTCTTGTTCTTGTGGGTGGTTGTGTTTTTAAAAACGTGTTATAGTCTAATTTATCCATTCCTCTGATCATCTTATAAACCTGTATTAAGTCACCACGAATTCTTCTCTTTTCTAGACAATGTACGCCGGTTTTTCTGAGTCTTTCCTCATAACTGTAATTCTGGAATCCCTCTATCAGCTTTGTCGCTCTTTTTTGTATTCTTTCCAGCATGTTTATATCCCATCTATGATAAGGACTCCACACCTGTACACAGTACTCCAATCTAGGTCTAACTAATACTTTATACAGTATTTTAAATATTTCTTTTTATCATACCTAACATTGCATTTGCCTTTTTCACTGCTACCTGAACTTGCTCACACACCTTACCTGTATGATCTATTACAACCCCTAGGTCCCTTTCCTTTTCTATCTTTCTAATATTGTTCTCGCCCATTCTGTAATTATGTTCCATATTGGATCTACCCATGTGGATGACTGTACATTTATCTACATTAAACTCCATTTTATCTAAATCCGACCTAAATATATCCACTTCTGCTTTAGATGAGACACTATTGCATAGTTTTGCGTCATTACCAATGTTTGCAATCATGGATCCCATATCAATGTCCAAATCGTTTATATATATATATATATATCTCAAGAACAAAATTGGTCCCAATACCGAGCCATGTGGCATTCCACTTTTCACTTCACACCACTCAGAGTACTTATTTGTGCCCACCCTCTGCCTTCTTACCGTTAACCAATTTTAAATCCATTTGGCTACTTTGAAATAATCTTTGATGAGGTACTCTATCAAAGAATTTTGCAAAATCTAGATAAATAACATCCACTGGCTCCCTTTTATCTATCATTTTAGTAACCTCCTCCATGAATTCTAATAGATTTGCTACACACGATCTTCTTCTAGTAAACCCAAGATGACTATTTCTGATTAGATTAAACATGTCTAAAGCATTACAATGTTTTCTTTGATTATTGACTCTAACAATTTACAGACTATGCTCGTTAAACTCACCGGTCTATAATTTGCTGAATCTGATTTTTTGCCCTTTTTGAATAAGGGAATCACTCCTGCATCTTTCTAATCCCGTGGAACAATCCCTTTTGTAAGTGATTGAGAACATAATATAGCCAATGGTTTTGCTAGTTGGTCTCTAATTTCAAGCAGCAATTTTGGATGAATACCATCTTGGCCCTTTCATTTATTCACTTTCAACCCCTCCAATTTAAAAAAACAACAACTATTTCCTCTGTAATACAGATTGATCTTAATCCCGCTGTATCCATGTATCTTTGAAAGATATCTGTAGGCTCTGGGATCTTAGAGCAGTCCTCTTTTGTGTAGACTGTGCCAAAGTACTGAATGAGTAGATTAGCTGCCTCTTTATTCTCACTTATTATTTTCCCTGTACTGTCTATGAGAGGGCCTAAGTTTGTCTTTCGTTCTTTGTTTATTTCTAACATAAGAAAAGATACTTTTACTAACGGTCTTGATTCTCTGAGCAAATTTTATTTTCGAAGTCTATTTTCGCTGTTGTATTCACTTTCTGAGCTATGTTCTGCCTGTCCAAATATTTTGAATATGTTTCATTTGATTTACCTGCTTTTTATATATTTTTCCATGCTTTATTTTTAGCTCTTCTGCATTTAAACGCTTCTTCTTATTTCATTACTATTCTGGTTCATCATCGTCGAAACAAGAACAGAGGCTTCAATATTGTGTGGCTTCACATTGTTAGTAATTCAATTTGAGATCTAAAATGATGCAATCAAGACACAGCCATTTTCATCGTAAACATGTTAATTTTTGGTTGACGTAAACAGATAAATTCGTCGTATAGTTTCTGGAAATAGCCAACCGCTTTGTCCTATGTGTCATTGTGGTTTATTCCCAAGTGTATCTTCAGCTTTGCTGGTCGCATACTGTCATTACAATGAATGTAATTGAATATTATGAACATATGCATTACGTAATCCTGTCGTAATTCAATGAAACCATAGACAAGGTACCCAGTGGAGTACTGACCACATTGCTTCTTCAGTGCAGTAACCATGGGTAAATCTAACATACCAATTTGATAACTGAAATGATTAAGATAAAATACATTCAAACAGCAAAACAATTTAACGGTGTATACGTATACATTTTATTTCTTTTTAAGAGATTTGTTTTTCTTTTGGTAAAACACAAGAATTAATTGATGAATGTCGAATTGTAAATATTATTTTTAAAATCAAAAGATATGAATGAAAAAAATAGCACTCATAGATTGAAAACTTCGCTGCATTATACAGAGTTCATCATTAGACTTTGACTGATTGTTTGAAATGTCATTAATGTATCTTCAAGGTTTCACGTTACTCCGTTAATTTGTGACTTGTGTGGACTTTCAAGTAAAGTGTGCATCAGACTTTAACAAAAATTGATATGGTTTGGCTAGGCTTCGTTCGTTCTCAATCTCCAGCTACCAAACCCTGACATGGGCCTAATTAGCAGAATGTATTCGAGAGAACGGAATGCGTTGTGTCGTAGTTTACAGCTTGACTGCAATATTTGCACCTTTCGGTCCAACACATCCGACCCCAGCAGGCATTTTTTTAGTACCAAGTTAGCAATTAATTTTCTATCCCTTCTTCTTAGTCTGCTGTTGCAGTCTGTTATCCAGGATCACCGCGTGGAGATGTAGAAGGGTCTTGGCAGCTCTGGTTCACTGGCCCTGACGCTAGCAGTCAGCTATGGGTCGATGACAGCTGCAGCTCATGAAAAGAGCACGTTTTCATTGTTTTAAACAATGCAGAAAAATGGTTAACACCGAAGCATTTTCACGAAGACACGGCACACACTTTGAGGACATCTTGTCCTTCCTGACTTAACACCGAAGAATGCTCATGGATACATGCAAACACTTTGGTGTCATCATGTCCTTCATACAGAATGGTTAACAAGTGGGCAACTGAATGTAAATATGGAAGGTAATTATCCCCTATACCGACCAAAAACAAAGACTATGTAAACAAAACAAAACAAAAAATAAAATATTATCTGTTATTGCGAGCGAATATATTTGGATTCTCTCTCTGGTCTCAAACATCAGTTCACTTCAGTCGCCGAATCGCAAATGCAGTGCAGTGATCACGAAATTGAATGTCAAGGACAAGGATAATGTTTACACTGTCTGTATTACATCCGGTGCGCGCGCAAACATGTAAAGATCGTCAATATTTGTCAGATCTGTAACAAACACCAGACGTGCATGAACAAAGATGTCAACACAAAACAACCGATGGTTGATTATCAGTGGTGTTTACCATACAAGTGCAAATTATAAAAATAAAAGAATGACATCGGTTAATTAGTAATATAAGAATAATGTTTTTTTCTTCCATTGCTCCCTTAATAGTTTCTAAGACACACCTCTCACATTTCCCCATAACCGCTCCTAGCATTCACGCAGTTTGTTGAAGTCACTTCTTGTTTGTTGAAGTCACTTCTTGTTTCTTAAGTCACTTCTTGTTTGTTAAAGTCACTTCTTGTTTGTTGAAGTCACCATGTATGTTGAAGTCACTTCACGTTTGTTTAAGCCACTTCTTGTTTGTTAAGTCACTTCTTGTTTGTTGAAGTCACTTCATGTAAATTGATGTCACTTCCTGTTTGTTTAAGCAACTTCATATATGTGTATATTGAAGTCACTTCTTGTTTGTTGAAGTCACTTCATGTATGTTGAAGTCCTTTCTTGTATGTTAAAGTTATTTCTTGTATGTTGGAGCCACGTGTTGTTTTTTGAAGTCATTTCATGTTTGTTGAAGTCAGTTCTTGTTTGTTAAAGCACGTTTTTGTTTTGCCATTAGTTTTGTATAGTCAGTCGCTCGTTAATTCTTGTTCTAATTGCTGTCTATGGAAATTGACAGAAATAGTCCAGAAAGATAAAACACTGAATCGACACATCCCTGTTTGGATAGATATTTTTTACGACATAACGTCACGTTGGTCCGTATCATGATTGCCCAACAGCAGTAAGAGGATATTATTTTTACTTTCTGTCTCTTTATTTTCCCTACAGACGTCGCTAACTTGACGAATCTTACCTTTCTCCTTAATCTACATGTCCGTAGTTGTCTGGGCCTGCTGTAGAGTGACTTTAGAGATTATTGAAGGGACTTTCCCTATCGATCACGTAACTATCGTGTCTCCGAATATTCACGTTCTCATATCCTGTTTTAACTTTACATTTTTTACTTTTATTAGAACTAAGTCTTTACTTTGGAATTTTCAAATGATCACGTCTGTCTTTACATTGACATGTTCAGAATATCACAACGTGATCATTTCTTTGAAAAGTTCAAATGTTCACACCGTAGTCGTTACTTTGTAGTGTCCACGGTTTCACGACTATTTCCTGGCTTTGAAATGTTCACATTACCAGAAATATGTTTCTTCTTTGTATTGTCATCATTTTGCACACACAAGTTTTTACTTAAGAGTGTTGACTTTTTCTCACATGCGTCTTTACTTTGCAATGGCTACTTTATCATTATAACAAGTTTGGGAATGTTCACATCATCGGGCCTATGTGTTTATTTAAGAATGTCAATGCTTTCACACCGACGTCTATTTAGGATGTCCATGTTGACTGACACTGACCTTACCTATATCCGACAAGGAATGTCTTCATTTTCACACATTTTATCTTGCGAGCAGTTTATGTGGAATGCCCAATTCACCACGCCGACATTGGTTGTGGACTGCCTATTTTGTCACACTGACATGGGATGTGGAATGTCCATTTTATCATACCGACATTTGATGTGGAAAGTCAATTGTATCATACCGACATTTGACGTGGAATGTTAATTTTATCATGCCGACATTTGACGTGGAATGTTAATTTGATCATACCGACACTTGACGTGGAATATTAATTTTAATTACACTGACATTTGATGTGGAATGTCCATTTTATAACACAAACATTTGATATCGAATGTCCACTTTAGCACATAGACATTTATTATGTTATGTCCATTTCAGGGCACGACCCGCTTGGCTTTCGAATGTACATGTTATTATACCAACTTATTTAATCGTCCTGTTTATTTACTCTTATGGTCCACTCCCAGTGGATGGTCACATTTTCACTTACATCTAGACTTATCCCATCCATCAAGGATCACGTGATCTAATGAATGTGTCTTTCTTCTGTAATTCTAGCCTTCCTGGAACAACCTCCAGCGTCGAACCATGCCAAGATTGACGTAGTGAGAGTGTCTTCTCTATTCTATACGAACGTGCCATTTCTTCTCACACTAACAGCAAAATGGCAGTTCCCTATTTTGGAGAACAGAGTCGAAACTACTCCCTCTCTTTCGCGTTCTCTCTCTCTATCTCTCTCTCTCTCTCTCTCACTCACTCTATTTGTATGTTTTGTGTTTCTCTGTGTTGCTCTATTACCCTCTCCTTATCTCTCTTCAAGCATTTCTCCGTTTCTCTGTGTTTGTATCTCTGTGTTTGAATCTCTGTGTTTCTCTGCATTTATATACGTGCGTCTCTGTCATTGTCACCCTGCGTCTCTCGTTCCCTGTCTCTCTCCCCGTGTTTATCCTTCTATATTTTGATGTAGGTGTCGCCTCTCTCTGAATGTAAATGTCAATGTGTGTCTCTGTTTTTCTTGTTGTCTCTCTCTCTCTCTCTCTCTCTCTCTATGTATCTCTGTGTGTGCATGTCTCTGTTTCTGTGTGCCTCTCTGCGTTGTATCTGTATCTGTATATGTGCGTCTGCCTCTGTGTGTTACTCTGCATTTATCTATGTTTCTCTCTGGGTCACTGTCTCTCAGCGTCGCCCTGTCTCTCTGTGTCACTCTGTCCCCCTATTGTCACTCTGTCTCTCTGTGTCGCTCTGTCTCTTTGTATCACACTGTCCCTTTGTGTCACTGTGTCCCTTTGTGTCACTCTGTCTCTCTGTGTCACTGTCTCTCTGTGTCATGGTGTCTCTGTAAGTTACTCTGCCTTTATCTATGTTTCGCTCTGTCTCTCTGTGTCACTGTCTCTCTGTGTCATGGTGTCTCTGTAAGTTACTCTGCCTTTATCAATGTTTCTCTCTGTCTCTCTGGATCAATCTGTCTCTCTGCCTTTATCTATGTTTCGTTCCGTCTCTCTGTGTCACTGTATCTCTAAGTGTTAATCTGCCTTTATTTATGTTTCGCTCTGTCTCTCTGTGTCACTCTGTCCCCCTTTTGTCACTCTGTCTCTCCGCGTCACTGTCGCTCTGTGTCACTCTGTCCCCCTTTTGTCACTCTGTCCCCCTTTTGTCACTCTGTCTCTCCGTGTCACTGTCGCTGTGTCACTCTGTCCCCCTTTTGTCACTCTGTCCCCCTTTTGTCACTCTGTCCCCCTTTTGTCACTCTGTTTCTCCGTGTCACTCTGTCTCTCCGTGTCACTCTGTCTCTCCGTGTCACTCTGTCTCTCCGTGTCACTCTGTCCCCCTTTTGTCACTCTGTCCCCCTTTTGTCACTCTGTCCCCCTTTTGTCACTCTGTCTCTCCGTGTCACTCTGTCTCTCCGTGTCACTCTGTCTCTCCATGTCACTGTCGCTCTGTGACACTCTGTCCCCCTTTTGTCACTCTGTCCCCCTTTTGTCACTCTGTCTCTCCGTGTCACTCTGTCTCTCTGTGTCACTGTCGCTCTGTGTCACTCTGTCCCCCTTTTGTCACTCTGTCTCTCCGTGTCACTTTGTATCTCCGTGTCACTGTCTCTCTGTGTCACTCTGTCCCCCTTTTGTCACTCTGGTCCCTTTTTGTCACTCTGTCCCCCTTTTGTCACTCTGTCTCTCCGTGTCACTCTGTCTCTCCGTGTCACTGTCTCTCTGTGTCACTGTCTCTCTGTGTCACTCTGTCCCCGTTTTGTCACTCTGTCCCTCTTTTGTCACTCTGTCCCCCTTTTGTCACTCTGTCTCTCCGTGTCACTCTGTCTCTCCGTGTCACTCTGTCTCTCCGTGTCACTGTCGCTCCGTGTCACCCTGTCTCTCCGTGTCACTCTGTCTCTCCGTGTCACTGTCTCTCTGTGTCACTCTGTCTCTCCGTGTCACTCTGTCCTCCTTTTGTCACTCTGTTTCTCCGTGTCACTTTGTCTCTCCGTTTCACTGTCTCTCTGTGTCACTCTGTCCCCCTTTTGTCACTCTGTCCCCCTTTTGTCACTCTGTCCCCCTTTTGTCACTCTGTCCCCCTTTTGTCACTCTGTCCCCCTTTTGTCACTCTGTCTCTCCGTGTCTCTCTGTCCCCCTTTTGTCACTCTGTCCCCCTTTTGTCACTCTGTCTCTCTGTGTCACTGTGTCTCTCGGTCTCACTCTACCTTTATCTATGTTTTGTTCCGTATATCTGTGACATTCTGCCTTTATCTGTGTTTCGCTCTGTCTCTCGCTACATCTCTTCTGTAGCTACTTCCATAGATCACTATCGTACACCTCACCTGAATGTTTAATACCTTAATCTGAAGGTAAGCCATTACTAAATACTTCTGAGAAGTATAGTGGTATCTGATTGTTTAGATGCAATTGTAGTATGCACGCGTCAGCTCTCTTGGCTATTTAGTCCACTCTATAAAGATAAAGATAGTCCCATAGCAGACGCTGATGTCGGAGATGAAGTGTCAGTCTTCATTGTACCCAGCCACATCTTTGGGAGGTAGGGTGGGCCAGTTCCCTTCCTTGCTGCCTTTTCACATTCCCTAGCCATCAGTCAGATACCCATTTACAGCTGTTGACTGGGGCTGCCAAAAGCGGGTTTTGAACCCCTTCTTTGCTATGTAAATCGAGTAATCTATCACTGCGCCAATCAACCGCTCTATTCCACTTTATAGATAGCTAACTACAAATGCTGTTTAATACTTAGTTGCATGCAATATACTGAATATTTATAAATAATAAAAAAATGTAGCCATATGTAAGCGTGACATATATATTATATTTGTAAAATGCCCGCTACCATTGCACGATTCGTGCTTGGAATCTGGTGTTGGTGTAATGATAATAATAGTGAGGATTAAGATGGCAGCGACGATGATGATTCTAATTGTAAGGATGCGAACAGTTGTGATTAAGGTGGCAGCGACGATGATGATTCTAATTGTAAGGATGCGAACAGTTGTGATTAAGATGGCAGCGACGATGATGATTCTAATTGTAAGGATGCGAACAGTTGTGATTAAGGTGGCAGCGACGATGATGATTCTAATTGTAAGGATGCGAACAGTTGTGATTAAGGTGGCAGTGACGATGATGATTCTAATTGTAAGGATGCGAACAGTTGTGATTAAGGTGGCAGCGACGATGATGATTCTAATTGTAAGGATGCGAACAGTTGTGATTAAGGTGGCAGCGACGATGATGATTCTAATTGTAAGAATGCGAACAGTTGTGATTAAGGTGGCAGCGACGATGATGATTCTAATTGTAAGGATGCAAACAGTTGTGATTAAGGTGGCAGCGACGATGATGATTCTAATTGTAAGGATGCGAACAGTTGTCGCAGTGATGACGATAAGTTGTTTTGTAATGATGACAAAAGTTGTGATCAAGATAGTAATGATGATAATAATGAGGCCTGCGGTTTAGCTAGGACACTATATATTCGATTGTAAGGGGATGCAGTGGCAATAATGATAACATTGATCATGACAATGTCGACGGTAATAATAGTGTTGGCGGTGGTCCTAGCCCTAATAAAGATGAGTGAGCTGGCTATTCCAAGCGCTGTCATCAGATTTGTTGCTAATGTGTGATCTGAGTTTTCCTCCGTCAGACACCGTTACCCAGAAGAAGCCCTCTTGTCCATATCTTTGATGGCCGCATTG
This sequence comes from Ariolimax columbianus, assembly GCA_036924085.1. Lineage (NCBI taxonomy): Eukaryota > Metazoa > Mollusca > Gastropoda > Stylommatophora > Arionidae > Ariolimax > Ariolimax columbianus. The sequence continues at coordinate 145,431,187 of JAVGWX010000001.1, forward strand.
ATAGTTCCTTTAGCTCTTGAACAAACTGTAATCACGGCTGAGATGACGGAGTTCGATGAATACCATCGTCCCTTTAGAAACTGAAATGGTCGATGGAATTGTCATTACCCCTGGTGGACGCTTTATTGATTCCTTCAGGGTGCTATAATTTAGTGATTAATTTGAGTTGCTGTGGATATTGATGATACGTCTTGAGTGTTTTGATGATCGTGTCCACTTCCTTTCAGAAATATGATTGTACATATAATTTGATGCGATATTAGGCATCATGGGGTTGTGCCGTGCCGACCGGCGTGGTTTACTATGTAATTAGTCTCATTCATTGTTCGCCGGACTCCTGACTTCGAAGGCAGGAAAAGAGCCAATGCACATCCTTGCATGTCATAAAGGTGACTGCAAAGAGTTGTGCATTTGACTAGCAACCTCATCGTGTAAAACAATTGCGACAGAAACCACTACCGCAAATGCACACATATAGATTTTGGCAGTCGTTGTAAAAGGGGCCAACTGTAGTGGTGGCCACATACTGCGTCTGGAGGGAACAGGAGATGAGATTGTTCGTCTCATTAGGTCTCTGACCTTCTGACTGGAGGGAACAGGATATGATATTATTTGTCTTATGAGGTCTCTGACCTTCTGACTGGAGGGAACATGCGATGAGATTGTTCGTCTCATTAGGTCTCTGACCTTCTGACTGGAGGGAACATGATATGAGATTGTTTATCTTATGAGGTCTCTGACCTTCTGACTGGAGGGAACATGAGATGAGATTGTTCGTCTCATTAGGTCTCTGACCTTCTGACTGGAGGGAACAGGATATGAGATTGTTTATCTTATGAGGTCTCTGACCTTCTGACTGGAGGGAACAGGAGATGAGATTGTTCGTCTCATTAGGTCTATGACCTTCTGACTGGAGAGAACAGGAGATGAGATTGTTCGTCTCATTAGGTCTCTGACCTTCTGACTGGAGGGAACAGGAGATGAGATTGTTCGTCTCATGAGTTCTCTGACCTTCTGACTGGAGGGAACAGGAGATGAGATTGTATGTCTCATGAGGTCTCTGGCTAGAGGGAACAGGAGATGAGATTGTTCGCCTCATTAGGTCTCTAACCTTCTGACTGGAGGGAACAGGAGATTAGATTGTTCACCTCATTAGATCTCTGACTGGAGGGAACAGAAGATAAGATTGTTCGCCTCATTAGGTCTCTGACCTTCTGACTGGAGGGAACAGGAGATGAGATTGTTCGCCTCATTATGTGTAAATCATTGTACCCAAGGCAAAATACCGAAATCAATTTAAACAGCATTGGCTACCTGACCTCAGCCACTTTTTACGCCTGATTGAATATCGAGATGACAGATTACGTACAGGTACGCGACTTTCATGGATTCTCGTGCTTATTTAGTAACCAGAAAGTTGTGTACTTTCACCTGTGTGGTACCTGAGTCGACGGGAATATCACATCTCTAATCTTCCAATCATGTCGTAAAAGGCAGCTAAAGAGGATTGTGCTTGAGGCTAATGAGCTCATCACGTAAAACTGCAAGTGAACATTTCCAAAAAATAAATGCTCCTTGTAAGGAGTCCAATTATAGTGGTGGACCAGCTAAAGCGAGCCTGTAACCAACCAGTCAAGTGTTTTATTCTTACGTCATAAATGGGAGCGAAGAGTAACACTAGGGGCAGATGTAACATATTGATAAAGATCCAATCCACCACGTTCGTGTTCGTGCTGCTGGAAACACGGCCGTGTCATAGCAGCTTGACCAATGGGGTGGGGATCAACACTGTAATAACCATGATTATGAGCTTACTGAGGAGCCTCGCATTGCACTAGAGCCAGATGGATTCCCGTCCATTTTCTGAAGTAAGCCTCGGGAACAAGAAGAGCCAATGTAACCCTCTTGTAAAGAAACATCGGCAAAGGTTAACTCACTTCAGCACGAGTGGCTTTCAACAACAACAACAACATCATCATAATATCATAGTCTTCTTTGACTAGTTGCTTTCATGTTTATAGGTTCATCTCGTTTATCATCATTTCTTTGCTTGGTATTGATTTAGTCGTGCGAAATTTCCCATGGGCCATATGTACAAGACAATTAATAGCAATTATCAAGGATATAGACTACAAAAACTTGGAAGATGAGACGTGGAGAACAAATTGCCGAGACGCAGTAGCGTACAATGTCGTTTCTTTCTTTAGACGTGCCATACATTGATGGAAAGAAAGTCTGGACTGTCTCCTGTCTGTATAAAGTACACGACGATGTGTCTGGGTATATATTAGCCCTCTGCCAATTTACATTTACCGAACATTGTTTGGGAGGGGAGTAGACGACGAGATTATTGATGCCCAGATATTGGTCAGGCGAGACTTCAAATTGAAACCTTCAGGTCCTAAACCGGAAGACCCGTGGGGCTATAACGTCTCCTTTTACTTAAATCGTGTTCAGGCGTAAGAGTTTCAAATGCAATGTTCCTGGTTTATCACGTTTGTAATTTCTTTTATTGATTTCTTTATTTGCATTTTTGTTTACCTTCAGCATCTAAACTTATCTAATTTGTCTAGGACAGGCGAATCAAAGAGTGATCTACTCGGTTTCCTTGGTTAACACCCCGAGGCGGCTCACTTTCACGTCACTTTTTTTCTCCATTCAGTGGCCTATAAAGTCTCCAACGTTCGATTTGTATATCTAAGCTAATCTGGCACGTACCCATCACGCACGACTGCTCACGAACTCCGCTTCGCTTGATAGGGCTTGTAGGAAATCTTCCTTGCCTAATTAGTCCTAAGTCCCGTCGTTTGGGAAAATCGGCTGCGTGTTGTGCTCGAAGCCGCAAGATGAGACTCATCAATATGTTAAATTATGTATAAATGTCAATATATGTATATATATATATATATGTTTATCTGTATCTGTCTTACTGGCCTGTCCATCACTGTCTTTATGTCCTCCTGGCCTGCCCTCACTGTCTTTATCTGCCCTCCTGACCTGTCCATCACAGTCTTTATCTGTCCTGGACTGTCCATCACTTGTCTTTATCTGTCCTGGACTGTCCATCACTTGTCTTTATCTGTCCTCTTGGACTGTCCATCACTTGTCTTTATCTGTCCTGGACTGTCCATCACTTGTCTTTATCTGTCCTGGACTGTCCATCACTTGTCTTTATCTGTCCTCCTGGACTGTCCATCACTTGTCTTTATCTGTCCTCTTGGACTGTCCATCACTTGTCTTTATCTGTCCTAGACTGTCCATCACTTGTCTTTATCTGTCCTGGACTGTCCATCACTTATCTTTATCTGTCCTCCTGGACTGTCCATCACTTGTCTTTATCTGTCCTCCTGGACTGTCCATCACTTGTCTTTATCTGTCCTCCTGGACTGTCCATCACTTGTCTTTATCTGTCCTCTTGGACTGTCCATCACTTGTTTTTATCTGTCCTCCTGGACTGTCCATCACTTGTCTTTATCTGTCTTGGACTGTCCATCACTTGTCTTTATCTGTCCTAGACTGTCCATCACTTGTCTTTATCTGTCCTCTTGGACTGTCCATCACTTGTCTTTATCTGTCCTAGACTGTCCATCACTTGTCTTTATCTGTCTTGGACTGTCCATCACTTGTCTTTATCTGTCCTAGACTGTCCATCACTTGTCTTTATCTGTCCCCCTGGACTGTCCATCACTTGTCTTTATCTGTCCTAGACTGTCCATCACTTGTCTTTATCTGTCCTCCTGGACTGTCCATCACTTGTCTTTATCTGTCCTCCTGGACTGTCCATCACTTGTCTTTATCTGTCCTAGACTGTCCATCACTTGTCTTTATCTGTCCTAGACTGTCCATCACTTGTTTTTATCTGTCCTAGACTGTCCATCACTTGTCTTTATCTGTCCTAGACTGTCCATCACTTATCTTTATCTGTCATCCTGGACTGTCCATCACTTATCTTTATCTGTCCTCCTGGACTATCCATCACTTGTCTTTATCTGTCCTGGACTGTCCATCACTTGTCTTTATCTGTTCTACTGACCTGCTCATCACAGTTTTTATCTGCTGTCCTGACCTGTTAATCACTGTCATTATCTGCCCTTATGGTCTCTCAACCACCGTTTACTGTTAACTCACTGACACACATCTCCATCTTATTTGCACTTGTTATCGTTCTCAATCATTCCGTGACTCACTTCCGTTTACGCAGCTGCTGCGTTTTCGAAGCCTGAACCAAGAGGGCAGGACTTTCTACAAAAGACACACTACATATCTAACCTCTTCCGCAAGCTTATATAACGGAACTGTCCTCACCTCCCTCCTTCAGCGTCTCACCCCCATCTCTCCCACCGACGCCTTGACTTGTTCCCACCGTTAACCTTCTGACCCGGAGAAACTGGCTCTTATTTATCATCACCGCTTCTCTTTCTGGGAGATCTTGTTTCACCATCTCCTTTTCCTTCATTCTGATATTACGGGTGGTATTGATCCTCTCTTTGGCAGCTTAAAGATGCGATAGAAACGTGCGTGACCTGTTGGTAAGAAGTCGACTCAAAACTCACCTAATTGACTGCCACGGAATCTTCCCTTGCGACAACAAGCCTGGATGCCTACGGTATCGCTATGTTATCCGAACACGTTCCGTGAGTTTCCCGAAAGCAGTTTATTTAGATAAGAGAACGGTTCACTGGCAAATCACACAATTATTCACAACTGCTGCAATATGAAATACATCGGACAGAATGGTCTTGAATTCCGTGTCCGCATCCGTCAACGACTGCTGCTCTCCAGTCACCAACCATTTCAGTAGTCACGAACAGCAGGATGAGGTAGATAACAGACTCAGTGATATCGTCTCCTGATCCATCAATAATCGCTACTGGCTTGAACTCGATAATCGTTCAAGCTTCCTTATGAAATGCATTAAACCGGAACTTGAAACTCAATGTCTTAATACGCCCCATACCTTTACATCGCCTACGCTGCACATATATCACTTTCACTATATCTTCCCTTTGCTCTCTTCCACATATCTTCTTTAAATCTCTTTCTTATTATTATTGTAATGCAGCAATTTATGTATCATTGTATCTGTATATGTTTCTGTACCTGCATGCCTTTTAAAACAAATATATGTATATACTCGTGTCTCTCGATATATGTGTACGAGTAGTGGTATGTGTTTATGCTTATAGTCATTAGTTCATGTATTTTCATTTCATGTTTGGCCTACTTTGTCCTAAGTGACATGCTGTGATTCACGTATTCTCGTCCACTCTCTAGTTAGTATACTTCCAATCTGGTTATTGAATACGAGTTGTTTTTTTGTTTTGTTTATTGTGTGATTTTTGTTTGTGCTTTGCTCCTAGTGAAGGTTTTGAGGCAGTAACATAGATTTCGTGTTGTGTCTGTCCCGGAGCGGTAACTCAGCCATATTGCAGATGTTGTTATTAGCTTACCTCATTTAAAATGTTCTGAACTTCATGTTTATACACACGTACGCACGCGCGCGCACACACCCACACACACAAACACACAAGCTGTAGTATCCGAAAATAACAGAAAATCACATCATTTTCAGTCCGGGTGGAATCAGCCGAAGTCTTGAAACGAAACATTATTATTTTCCTTTGTTAATACGCACAATTCCGTAGTATATACCTGAAGAAGAAAAAAATGCTCACACAATAAATAGACAGATATTTATATATTTGAATTTTGCATGTTGTCATAATCGGTTATGGTGTCCGTTCGTGATAAAAAAAAAACTTTTGTGCGACAGGGGTTTAGAACCGCTGCCCTCCTTGCCAATAGGCAAGTATTGAAACCATTGGCCCACACGTTAATCTCTTTATCATGTCCGTTTTTGGCAGTAATATATATACATATATATACCCATAACTCCTGATTGTTTAAATCCCTTAGACACACCAATTTCTTGCAAAGGCGCCCCCCCCCCCCCCCCCTTTCCAATTACAAATATACAAACTTTCAGAAATAGTAAAAATTATTGTTTAAACCCGTTCAACGCACACCCACCCCCACCCCCCCTTACTCAATCCGCCATTTTCTACTACACTCTAACATCACTTTCCTCTTACCGTCTCTTTCTCAGTCAACCTGTCCAAATCTCAAGTTTCTAGTACTTTAAATTACAATTTTGGTCTTGAAACACAATCTGAAACCTACATTTTAAGGTCGAAGTACGATTCTTTTACTTTTTTTAAATCGGATTCCTGCAGACTATGACGTCGACAAATTTAAGCGTCATATGATATGGTTGTATACAGACTCTGCAGGGTCTTCTAAACCAGTATAAAGATGTTAAGTTAAGTTAAGTTAAGTTCACGCAGGCCCAATTAAGGCCAAGTAAATTTGGTCAGCAGGTCACCATTTTTCTATTTGTCTGTAAACGATATAAATAATATGTAAATAACTCGAGAAGGAGATAACACAGAAATTTGAAATAAGTTGCACATATGTACATCTACAAATCGTCCATAGAATGTTCAGCAAAAATTTCAGCTTCATATCTTTTTCCGTTCGCGACGTATGTCGTATTCAAACATACAAATATGTATGCAAATTTTGAGATTTTAGTATTATATATAATACGATCTATAGCCACAGGTGGTTCAGACCAATCTATCTGTCTATCATCAATCCACTTGTGTCGTTAGACGCCATGGGGAGGTGTAACCTCCTTTGTTTCGTATCTTTTGGCAGGCGAAAATCCGCTGGTGACTTGCCACGTCCATCCCAGTATCTATTAGCCCCTGGAATATACAATCGCCTATTTTTTGAGACTGGTGGTGGTGGAAGCGAAAATTTGAGCAAGCCTGTCAGGTTATCTATGCCGCTCTGCTAGCCACACAGCGACACTGTCCCCTTTTACGACATATTCTCTGTGGACGAAAATCCCTAGAATAATTTTAACTTGAATTTTGTCCGGGCAACGGTCGTAAAACCTACTCTTTTCTATTTCAAACTGCCAAGAGATTTTCAACGTACGCGCCAATGAACGCGGGTGTCTGATCTCACTTCTCATAGATCAGGGGAAATTTATCCGGATGATCCACATGAAAATATCTCGATCTCCACCGTTATTTGAACCAGTGACCTCCAGCATCCGAGGCATACATCTTACCTCGAGACAACTGCTCTCCCCCTCCCCCCCCCATAAATATGTATATATATATATATATATATATATATATATATATATATATATATATATATATATATATATATATATATATATATATATATATATATATATATATATATATATATATATATATATATATAATAAATAGATCATTGTTACATCTGTAGACATATATTATTCTGCCCCACCTATAGGCATAGATTATTCTGTTACATCTATAAAAAAGTAAAGTAACCCATAACATTGCTAGGGGTGTGAGATGTTAGCGATCTCACATTTCAAAGGCTCGACTATATGAGTCATCTCTTCTCCCTCGCCGCTTTTACTGCCCTTACTGAACCGGTACCCATTTAAGACTGGGTCGACCTGCGGTCTGAAAAAACATTTCCGCCTCAACTGGGGAATGAACCCAGGACCGCTCAGATGCGAAGCCAGCTCGCTAACCACTACGCTATCTATAGACATAGATTATTCTGTCCCATTTATAGACATATATTATTCTGTTACATCTATATACATATATTATTCTGTCCCCTCTATAGACATAGATTATTCTGTCCCATCTATAGACAAATTATTGTTACATCTATTAACATATATTATTCTTCCCAATTTATAGACACAGATTGTTCGGTCCCATCTATAGGCATATATTATTCTGTTACATCTATATACATAGATTATTCTGTCCCATCTATAGACATATATTATTCTGTTACATCTATAGAAATCGATTATTCTGTCTCATCTATAGACATCGATTATTCTGTCCCATCTATAGACAAATTATTGTTACATCTATTAACATATATTATTCTTCCCAATTTATAGGCATAGATTATTCTGTCCCATCTATAGACATAGATTATTCTGTCCCATCTATAGACATCGATTATTCTGTCCCCATCTATAGACATCGAGTATTCTGTCCCATCTATTGACATAGATACACCATTGGCATGTGTCGATTAGTGGATCTCATCTAAACACCGAACATCCTTTCAAAAGTTCACATAAAAAGTCACAATATACCACAAGTCTCCTAAGAAAACACAGCTCGAGAACTACTAATAAAGATTTCTATGCTTGTCTTATATCTGCTTTATAAGCACCACTCTTCCGCTTGTTACATGGTCTTTATAACATTTTGTGAGTTTATTTTGTTGTTCTATCTGTTTTTAAACATTATTTCATTCATTTTGAAGATCTTTGTTTCTTGTTTCTGTCTATATTTTGTTTCCTTATTTCTTTCTATTTTTCTCTTCATCTGTTTGTTATCAATGGGAAATTCCTTGTCAGTTTACTTCACAGAATAAGTAATAACGATATAGTCGATGGAATAGAACAGCGTTCTGAATGAAAACTCTTTGCCAGCTTCTAGAAATGGAGTCGAACAGATTTGTAAACTTTGAGCAAATATATCTTTTACAAACTGTAACAAAGCACACATAAAGAATTGTTCAATGCTTATAACAGCCACATTTATTGGGGTAAGTAATACAATTACTTCCTTCACATATTAATGATACAGTTATTGTAACTGGTTTTCATAGTAATGTGATAAACTAGAGTAATCATTTTATATAAGGAGTGTAGCAGCTTTCCTTTACAATTGTTGCTGTTAGAACTAAAGATGATTTCGTTTCACTTCTCACACACCACATAGCATACCTATCTTCTTAAAGTAACAGCTTATACGAATTGAAACGTGAGTTGTAATCAGACAAATACACACAAATAAATCATGAAAAATGGATGTTACCAGTTAACCTTTGCGCCTGCATGCATATCTCATTCATGCAGACATTATACACGAAGACCTCATACATACAGACATCATACACGCATTCATCATACGCGAAGACCTCATACATACAGACATCATACACGCATTCATCATACATGAAGACCTCATACATACATACACCATACATGACGACCTCATATATACAGACGTCATACATGCAGTCACCATACATGCAGTCACCGTACATGCAGTCACCGTACATGCAGTCATCATACATGCATACCTCATACGTGCATACATCGTACATGCAGATCTCATACATGCAGACATCATACACCCATACCTTGTACAGGAAGACAGCATACATACAGACAGCATACATGCAGACCTCATACAGGAAGACAGACAGCATACATGTAGACCTCATACAGGAAGACAGACAGCATACATGCAGACCTCATACAGGAAGACAGACAGCATACATGCAGACCTCATACAGCAAGACAGACAGCATACAGGAAGACAGACAGCATACATGCAGACCTCATACAGGAAGACAGACATCATGCAGGAAGACAGACAGCATACATGCAGACCTCATACAGGAAGACAGACAGCATACATGCAGACAGCATACACGTAGACATCGCTCATGCAGACATCATACATGAAGACCTCATTATTGCAGACATCATACGTGTAGACATCATACATGTAGACATCATACATGCAGACATCATACATGCAGAGATCATACATGAAGACATCATACATGCAGAGATCATACATGAAGACATCATACATGAAGACATCATACATGAAGACATCATACATGGAGACATCATACATGAAGACATCATACATGGAGACATCATACATGGAGACATCATACATGGAGACATCATACATGGAGACTTCATACACACATACATCGTATATCAAGACATCATACATACAGACATCATATAGGCGGACATCATATATGAAGACCTCATACATGTATACATCATACATGCAGACAGCATAGATGCAGACAGAATATATGCAGACATCATACATGCAGACACCATACGGTCTTTAGCTTTCTTGCAAGAATGGACATGCCGTACGTAGGTAGCAGTTGCTTGCATGATATGCAGATTTATTTACCACAATAGGTCATACAGGTTTTGTGGTGCAAGCTATAGTAGTGTTCCATTGCACACAAAATGCACGTTTAGGACAGATACAAACCAAACCAGTCACTTATAGTTGTGTACGTGAAATGTTGCATGTACAATCTACACACCAATCAAAGAGCACAAAGAGAGCACATAATAATCATGTATGTAAGTATATATGGCTCTTTTCGTCTTTACAGACGTTTATAAGCGGGTAAAAGTCTCTTTTAGCAGTACATTTTATGGCTGATATCAGACAGGCATACTTGACCACAGTGAGTGCAGGTCTCCGATCAGACAGGCACACTTGACCACAGTGAGTGCAGGTCTCCGATCAGACAGGCACACTTAACCACAGTGAGTGCAGGTCTTGGATCAGACAGACAGGTACACTTGACCACAATGAGTGCAGGTCTTGGATCAGACAGACAGGCATACTTGACCACAGTGAGTGCAGGTATTGGATCAGACAGACAGGCACACTTGACCACAGTGAGTGCAGGTCTTGGATCAGACAGACAGGTACACTTGACCACAATGAGTGCAGGTCTTGGATCAGACAGACAGGCATACTTGACCACAGTGAGTGCAGGTCTTGGATCAGACATACAGGAATACTTGACCACAGTGAGTGCAGGTCTCCGATCAGACAGGCACACTTAACCACAGTGAGTGCAGGTCTTGGATCAGACAGACAGGCACACCTGACCACAGTGAGCGCAGGTTTCGGATCAGACATGCATACTTGACCACAGTGAGTGCAGGTCTTGGATCAGACATGCACACTTGACCACAGTGAGTGCAGGTCTTGGATCAGACAGACAGGCACACTTGACCACAGTGAGCGCAGGTTTCGGATCAGACAGGCACACTTGACCACAGTAAGAGCAGGTCTCCGATCAAACAGGCACACTTGACCACAGTGAGTGCAAGTCTTAGATACATGGATACATTGAGTTTTGCGCTTTTGTTGTTTGTTTTCCAACGTGTTATTTAGCGTTTCCTTGAAAGTCGCCACACCTCTATTTAATGCTATTTTCCCTTCAAATCTATCTTCAACCATCTGCTTCCACTTTTAAAAGTCTACGGAGAAGTCTTTCATTGAGGTCTTACATACATCTTTGATCTTAACATTGGTCTACCTACAGGTCTCTTCCCCACAGAATGTTAATTGAAAATAAGCTGTTCGGGTATGCGGTTGTTTTTCATTCTTCCCACATGTCCCAGCCACCTGTCTTCTACTACTGAGTGTTCCTATGACGGATTGCAGTTTGGCTCGATGCAATACCTCCGTGTTGGTAGTGTTGGTCAGCCACTCGATTGTCATTATTTTGCTTAGACGATGAAAATGAAAGATGTTGAGTCTCCTCTCGTGTCTTGAATAAGTCGTCTACGCCTCGGAGTCATACAGTTAAGTGCTAAGTACGCAGACCCGATATATGTGTTTTATTCTGCATCGTTATTTTATTATTTTCTCACACACTTTTGGATAATCTGTCAATTGTAGTAGCTGAATTGTCTATCCCTGTATTGATTTATTCGTCGAGTGAGTGGTTGGCTGTGACATTTGACCCTAAATAGCAGAATTGTTGTGTTTGCTCAATTTTGTTGTCGTTTAAAGTGATACTTGTTGGGGTGGTAGTTACTTGACTTAGAGGAGACTTCGTAACACGTTTAGTCAGAGAGAGCAGATCACAAGCATTGGCTAGATATTATGGACTTCAGGGTAGACTCACCGTGCACCACCAGGGCAGCGTCATCGGTGAAGAGGTCTCTTAGAAGAAATGATGTTGTTTCTGTCTTTGCTTTCAAGTGACCCGCGTGGAAAAATGAACCATCAGATCTAGTGTCAATGAAGACATCAACAATAGCACCAAGGAGGGCATAGTCCAGCCGAGTTCCGAATAAGATACCAAAAAGACTGGGAGCAAGGACACAGCTATGCTTGACTCTAATCTCAACGAATTTCAAAACTTTGTATAATCCAGGTCTGTAGACTATGTCAGTGATGAAGGATCAAAATGTGAGGTGTTGGCCAGAATTGAACAGACTATAGCGGCGCTTGCACGGCTTAACACAATCTGGCAAGATAAACGGTTAGCACTACGCACGAAAATCAGATTAATGCGTACACTGGTCCTGTCAATATTTCTCTATGCGTGTGAGACATGGACAGTTACAGCTGACCTTCAACGCAGGATACAGGCCTTGGAGATGAGATGTTTCCGAAAAATTTTAAACGTCACGTACAAAAATCGAGTTACAAACGAGGAAATCCGAAATAGAATTACAACGGTAATAGGGCCTTTCGAAGATCTCTTGGCAACTGTCAAAAGAAGGAAACTCACTTGGTAGGGTCACATATCGAGATCAAATGGTCTTGCAAACACAATCCTCCACGGGAAGGTGCATGGCAGACGACGAAGAGGCCGGCCCAAAAAGAGATGGGGGGGGGGGACAACATAAAAGAATGGACCAGTCTACGACCAGAAGAGTCACAGGCAGCGGCATCTGACAGAGAGGGATGGCGTGGAGTTGTGAGGATGTCTTCATGTGTACCCCAACGACCTCACCGGTTATGGGATGACCTGACCTGACCTGACCTGTAGACTATGCCAAACGCCTTTGTGAGATCAACGAACGCGATAAAAAATGGTCTTTCTTGCTCTGTGAATTTTTGTTTTTAAGTTCCAGGAGATTAAAAATCGAATCCGTTGTCGACCGCCCAGCTATGAAACCACACTGTGATCCCCCGGAAGAACACGTCCTGTAATTTTCTGTAGTCGCTTTAGTGTGACACGTGCAAAAGGGTTACATGTGGAGCTCAGAAGGGAGATGTTTCTGTAGCTGTTGCAATCTCCTGTGTCCCCTTTATTCTTGCAGAGTGTCACTGTCATAGCACCCTGTATGTCATGGGGAACTTGGCAATAACGCTAACACTGAATACAGAGCACATCTATATTTACCTTAACAACTTCGGCAGGTATGTTATCTTTCCCTGACACTTTGCCACAGGAAAGTTTATTTATGACTTTGGAGATTTCCAACGCACTAGGTTCGTCATTTAGTTCGGTCATTTCCGAATATTTCGGTATGCTCTAGTCTAAGGAAGGATCAGCTAGTGTGTCCACAGAATATATATTAGATTAACGTTCGACCCACCTTTCAAGTTGTGCATCCCTGCCTGTTATGGATACGGTCTTATCTGACTTTAGTGGGCCAACTTTAGCAATGTTTGGTCCCGGGGCCACTTTGATCTGTTCATACATTTCCCTTGTATTTGCCATGTCAGCAGCATTTTGGTTTGCGGAGTACAGGTTTGTCCAGCATTCGTTTGCCCATATTGGTGATTCCCTTTGAATCACTGATCTCATGTGACTTAAGTGGTCTTTAAGGGCTTGCGATGGGTTCTTTTTGTAATCTAGTAGAGCCTTTTTTTTTTAACACTTCAATGAGTGAAGTGAACGTACATGCATATTCTTCAACACAGTTCTGTTTGAGAACTTGTTAGTGCCAAAGGAGGATACTGCCCTGTTAGATATGATCGTCTGGAGAATGCTCCACATTTCGTCCGCAAGGTTTTCCCTCCCTGTCATTTCAGCCGACTAGAGAGCTAAAATTCCTTTCTGAATGTTTCCATCATTTCTGGAATGTTCATGCACGTTGCTGTTGAGCTTTGGTTTATATCGGGGAACTTGATTTATAGGTTTTGGGAGGTTGCACTTTGACCTTGCTCATCATTAGTGCGTGGTCTGTATTGCTATCTGCGCTATGAAATGCACATTTGATTTTGACTACATTGAGATGTTTCCTCCGTGTCAATATGAACTCAATCTAGTGCCAGTGTCCAGATCTGGGATGATACCAAGATACCGTGTGAGCTTCTTTGACATCAAAGAGCGTGTTTGTTACACATAAGTTATTTGTGTGCAGAATTCAAGCAGAGTCTGACCATTTTCATTTGAGTTTTCCAACGTCATATTGCTCTAGACATCCTGACCAGGAGCGGTTCTCCGACCAATGCGTGCGTTCAGGTCACCTAGTATGTAGAGTTGCCCTTCTGTAACAAGCAGAAACATAGTAGCTTCCATTTTGTTGGATTGTATTGTTTTGGTGTAGCTCGTCCAAGTTGAGACGCTGTACTAATAACTTTTAACAAATGAGAAGAAGAGTGCTTTCATGCTGACTTCTTGCTGGAGAGTGTAAGGTTAGGGAAGAAAAGTGCTTTCATGCTGACTTCTTGCTGGAGAGCGTAAGGTTAGGGAAGAAAAGTGCTTTCATGCTGACTTCTTGCTGGAGAGCGTAAGGTTAGGGAAGAAAAGTGCTTTCATGCTGACTTCTTGCTGGAGAGCGTAAGGTTAGGGAAGAAAGTGCTTTCATGCTGACTTCTTGCCGGAGAGCGTAAGGTTAGGGAAGAAAAGTGCTTTCATGCTGACTTCTTGCTGGAGAGCGTAAGGTTAGGGAAGAAAAGTGCTTTCATGCTGACTTCTTGCTGGAGAGCGTAAGGTTAGGGAAGAAAAGTGCTTTCATGCTGACTTCTTGCTGGAGAGCGTAAGGTTAGGGAAGAAAAGACATCGAGAAAGGAAACTGTTCACCCCGCCTTATAAAAAGCTTAGGTCTAATACAATGAAGTTGGTGACAATTCATCCCCGACGGCACTGTGTGCTTTGGATCTACCTTTACCTTAATCGTAAAAACTCGGACATCTTCGACAGAACTAAACAATTCCTAATTACTAACTTAACTACAGTAATACATGTTTAACAAAACATAGCATCTTGAACAACAGTGGAAATTATGTAATGATACCTCGCCCCTACCTCTCAAATTTTGATTCCAAAAGCTGTGAATTTGTATTTTAATGTTTCTGCTCGTGTCAGAATATCAACGAACATTGACTTTGTTCATGGTAGAAGAATGTTTTGCTGTTTCTGTGAAAACGCAAACGTACAGACACTTGATGTTTATCAGTACGCACAAAATATTGAACGATAAATATAATGAAACTGAAATGTAAATCTCAAACACAGGACAACTATTTGGATACGATGGGATATGATACTTCCCTGTGGATCCAGGGAAGCACAAAATGTGCCTACTTCCATCTTCCAAGCATTTTCTAAATACGAATGAAGTGTTATGCACGAGGCTATCAAGTGCCGCAGTTCATTTGTCGGTGAGCGTCGTGGAAACATTAAGTTGTCGATCGTGTCGTTGAAGGATTACTGGTATGTCACCTGTCCCATCTTCCGCGATGTCTACATCGTGCTGTGTAGCCGGAACCCGTTGTGTTATAGGCGTGCAGTTGGAGTTGATCAGTCATGCACATGCATCATGTGAAAGAAATTTCTACATAAACCACCACTGCGAAAGTACACACAGGATCTTGATACATGCTTTCGTTTAGGGACCAACTGCAGTGGTATCACTGTGCTTTGTTTGTTGTTGTACGTCCATCCCGAGTGATGAAGACCTTTTCTCTTGTCGTTCAATCAGTCGTTTTATTACTTCCGCGGTGAATTTGATTTAGAGTGAGCAAGGGTTGCTCAGTTCGTCGATCTCACTCTCTCGTCCGAGTCTAACTGAAATCAGTGGCAAGAGGTCAGGACGACTGGATATAGACTCGGGTGCAGTGAATAAACAATGCTGCTCAAGTGCCTCGCCGTGTTATGTGTGGTCCACATCGTTCAGTACATTTGCTTTCGCGGTAGCCTGGTGACGTCTTTCCTGCTTAACGGACTGGGCTAGAGCATGGCAGGGCACATATATATTTCACTACTATCGCTCGGGTGGTTTCGCTTGGCTCCCTACTTTTCTGTTTCCCACCTCTACTTTTCTGTTTCCCACCTCTACTTCCCCTAGTCGTCTTTCAGTGGGTTTGTTTGAGTGATTTTGGAATCAACTGCTAACGTGCCTATACGTTGTCGGTAAAAGGGGGCGATAGGGTTAGGGTTCGACTGTAAGTAGAACACGGCACATTAATCAAATAGCTGTATCGTATTTCACATATTATAATTGTAATACCTTCCGCCTGTGATGTTCTGTAGATAAAACACTTCTTGAATTCACTCAAGTTTTTGAAGAAGATGAAATAACACAAAATATCCAGTAGAGACTTATCAGCTGCCAGTCACGGCGCTCGACCTGAAATCTACTGGTTTGTAAAGAGCGAATGAAGACAAGAAGGATGTTATCACTGCATTCGTCTTAAATCGGTTGATATGTTGGACTGAAATGTTAATAGTTTTCTGAAGGCTCTTCTGAAGTCGTCGTTGAACAGAGTGTATAGAATAGGATTGAGACTAGAGTTAACGTAGCCTAGCCAGATTATAGCCGCAACTAGATGATGGTTCGTGACGCACGTCCGACACACGCTTCTGAGTATGTACATGAACAGAAACGGCATCCAGCAAATACAGAAACAGGCCATGATGAGCAGCATCCGCTTGGTGGCGCGCTGTTCGCGCAGTTCGAATCTTCTCTTCATACTCATTGTCATGTGACTGTTGCGACGAAAGATGCTCATGTGGGAAGGCAGAGATCTACGTGGAATGGGTGAAGTACGGAGCGTTTCTCCTTCTTCCTCGGAACTCAGTGCGCTCGCACTTTTACTTCTTTGACACGCACTTGAAAGTTTATTTTCCGGCGTGTTTGTATTGATGTACCTAGAATCCGAAGTGGGTCTGTGCATGGACTCATTGTGGCTGTTCCTGCGATCCAAATCCACAACACTCAAAAGATTGCCTTCCCCTGGCCGACCAAGTTTAGCAGCAGAAGGAATCGCGAAACTGTTGCTTCTATTTCCAGAAGAAACAAATGCAGTCTTTGGCTGTGGGACTATACATATGTGCTCTTTACACCCGGCAGTCGTTGTCTTAGTTGCAACAGAACTGTCCAACAAGAGGGAGTTACCATTACGCAACATTAATAAGTGATTCTTATTGATTTTTACATCAACGTCTTTCTTTTCATCCATATTGCTGGAGTTTTCTACCCTGTTGGATAAAAGTGTAACGGTCGTCGAATCCATCCCTTCGTCGTTTACTGCTTCGTCATTAGATAAGCAAATTTCTGGATTTCTGTTGCTCGCGTAAACAGGCAACTTAGAGGCAAGGCTGACCTTCTGTAAGCCTTGAGATTGACTGTGTAATACAGCGAAAATTCGTATGTACATGAAAGCCATAAGGATGGCTGGAAAGATGAAAGATCCTATGGCTGAATACAGCACATAGCTGCTTGAAGTAAACAGAACGCACTCGTACCTTCTAATTCTAGGGTTAAATGTGAAAAAACTAGGGATCATGTGTCGCCATCCTATGAATGGGGCAACTGAAATAACGATGGAAAATATCCACACGAACACAATACAACCCACTGCTTTCTTGACTGATCTTTGATCATGATACCACACCGGATACGCCGTTGCCAGGCAGCGGTCAAATGCCACAGTACACAAACCCCAAATGGATGCTGTACAGTACAGTACGTCAATGCAGAGCCATATCGTGCAAGTGCTCTCTCCGAAGACCCAGTACCCTAGAAGGTCATGACCTGCGGATATAGGCAACACCGTCAGCGCCAGAAGCAGATCGCTAATAGCCAGATTTCCTATGAGACAGTTAGACATGGTGCGTAAAGTCCGGTATCGAAATAACGCTATCAGAACCAACACGTTGCCCAGGATTGTCCATAATGTTATCACCGACAAGATAACTGCTACCAACACAAAAATGTCTAGATTGTGATACCTTGTTGAGCAAACAGGCGTGGTCATCAGCCATATGTCGCTGTTGTTGGTGCGGCATAAAGCTTCTGTAACATTCATATTTGCGCGTGGTTGTTGGTGCGGCATACAGCTTCTGTAACATTCATGTCTGATCTCTGATGTTGGTGCGACATACAGCTTCTGTAACATTCATGTCTGATCTCTGATGGTAGAACGGCATACAACTTCTGTAACATTCATATTTGCGCGTGGTTGTTGGTGCGGCATACAGCTTCTGTAACATTCATGTCTGATCTCTGATGGTAGAACGGCATACAGCTTCTGTAACATTCATATTTGCGCGTGGTTGTTGGTGCGGCATACAGCTTCTGTAACATTCATGTCTGATCTCTGATGTTGGTGCGGCATACAGCTTCTGTAACATTCATGTCTGATCTCTGATGTTGGTGCGGCATACAGCTTCTGTAACATTCATGTCTGATCTCTGATGTTGGTGCGGCATATAATTTCTTCAGCGTTCATGTCTGCTCTTTAACGTTGATACAGCATATAATGTATGTGGTGTTCGTGCCTGCTCGCCGCTGTTGATACGGCTTACATGGTCTGTAATATTCGTGCCTGCTCGCCGCTGTTCATACTGCTTACATGGTCTGTAATATTTGTGACTGCTCCTCACTTCAACTAAGACACACAGATCCCTTAAATTGGCAATACTAAGCAGTGCTACTATCACACTGGTGTGTGAGCTTCATCTTTGCCGCTTCCACTGGCCTGGAAGAAACGGTTAACTAACGAAAAAGGGTGTAAAGATGTCTTTGCTAAGATAGCACAGCAGGCCCCTTGATGCCGTTCTTCGAAAGTTATTTAGCCCATGAAAGTCTCAGGCCTCGAAGAAACATATTTTCTTACAATCAGTATCCCCTGTAATTTATGACTGGTAACAAGACGATGATGGGGTGGCTAGAGGCGTTAGACTAATGCCATCTGAACGCTAGCTCAGTCTTTAGCTTAATGTTGCACAATTAGCTGAGGCTTCACGCTTCCAGCTGTCATCATCTGAAACAAACAGTTAATCATTATTGCTTGCAATCTTCTTGTTCTTAAATATCGCATTAAGAGCGCTGTTTATGACAAACAATCTTTTTAATGTTTCGATTTGAGATTTAGAACAGCTTTTGATCCTGTTGAATTATAATTTTATGATCATCTTAAGCTACAGCAATAATTAAAATGATAATAACATTAGAAAAATAAAAATGCATTGCTGCCCCAGGAGAAGCTTCGGCAATCTGCTACATTATTAAAGGATCTAGTAGATCCCGATCCTAGAGTCCACAAAGTTCCGTCAGATTTCACGAAAATTCCTGCCCTGAGTCCATGAAGATTTTTGCCAGTGTCCATGTCGGGGTCCACAAAAAGTACTTTAGTGGTCCACAAAGCGTTCTCTTCGGATCAAGAGTTCTGTTGGGTTCTGCAAAGAGTGTTATTGGGATCCACGAAGAGTGTTGTTGGGGTCTGTAAAGGCGTCTTGTTAAAGTCAACAACAGTCATGTTATCGTATCTGAAGGGGATCAAGATGCTGAGCAGCGCATGAGCTGCAGTGGTTAGCGACCCATAGCTAACTGCTAGCGTCAGGACCAGCGAACCGTAGATGCCAAGAACCTTCTATGCCTCCACGCGGTGATCCTGGATAACAGGCTGCAGCAGGGCAGACTGGCTAAAGAGAAGGGATCGAAGAGGGAATGCTAACCCGGTACTCAAAAAATGCTTGCTGAAGTCGGATGTGTTGGACCAAAAGGTGCAAATATCGCAGACAAGCTGTAATCATTCGTATTCCGATCTCTGGACTACATTATGCTACTTACCCTTTCAGGGTTTGGTAGTGGTAGATTGAGAACGAACAAAGAAGAAGAAGAAGAAGAAGTATCTGAAGAGTCCTGTCGGGGTTCACGAAAGTCCTGTTGAGGTCAACGAAAGTCCTGTTGAGGTCTACGAAAATCCTGTTGAGGTCTACGAAAGTCCTGTTGAGTTCAACGAAAGTCCTGTTGAGGTCAACGAAAGTCCTGTTGAGGTCCACGAAAGTCCTGTTGAGGTCAACGAAAGTCCTGTTGAGGTCAACAAAAGTCCTGTTGAGGTCAGCGAAAGTCCTGTTGAGGTCCACGAAAGTCCTGTTGAGGTCAACGAAAGTCCTGTTGAGGTCAACGAAAGTCCTGTTGAGGTCAGCGAAAGTCCTGTTGAGGTCCACGAAAGTCCTGTTGAGATCAACGAAAGTCCTGTTGAGGTCCACGAAAGTCATGTCGGGGTCCACGAAAGTCCTGTCGGGGTCCACGAAAGTCCTGTCGGGGTCCACGACGGTCCTGTCGTGGTCCACGAAAGTCATGTTATTGTATGTGAAAAGTCCTGACTTGGTCCACGACAAGTTATGTTGGGGTCATGTCGGGATTTACACAAAATCTTGTGGTGGTCTACAGAGAATCCTTTCGGTGTGCGCGAAAAGTCATGTCATGATCTGTCGAAATTCCTAAAATTAACAAAGAGTCATTTCAGGACTCGTGGACTTCTTTCGGTGTCCACGAATATTCCTTTCGAGCTGAACGGAGATGGTTGATCGGTCTAAGTTTTGTTAAGTTTCATGCAGTATACAGTTTTGATCTTTTCTTTAGCTGTACAATTATTCTACATCATCACAATCATATAGAGAGCTGTGAATTATTTTTTGAAATACTATCCCTAATGCCATTAATTAAAAAAAACAAACAGGAACAGCTGCTTTGGAGATCTTTGTTTGAATTTCGCTCTATGGTTTTGTGTCCTTATACATTGGTCCGCAGACTCGATATCTAAGCTGATTTTGCTTGATCCGGTGTCTCTACACTTTGCCAAAACTGTTATCTACCCAGAATTCTAAAGCGTTTTAAACTGTTCATGGAAAGCATACGATTGCTCTCTTGTGTGATATTTATTATTGTGTCTTGTTTCCATAATGTCTGAGTATTTTGTTTAATAGTGTCCGCCTACATTATCAAATACACCAGGCCCTTACAAGAAGTAAGGAATAAAACATATTATTTATTCTTGCAGTTGTAGTTTTTGTAGCAATTTGATTTGCACGATGAGGTTGCAAATCGCATTTTATGACATTATTAGTCATCGAATTCATAGCACCACGGGATCCACATGAAGTGTTTAGTTATTACCTTCTGTGTTAGCTCCATTTCTCTTGCTTATTACTTCTGGTTGAAATTGGTTTTTTCTGTAATATGTCACAAGAGTTTGTTTTTACTATGTCGTCATGTTTTTTTCAGTAGTATGTCAATGTTTTTTTATGTAGTATGTCATGTTTTTTAAAATTGTGTACTATGTCATCGAAATATGACATCATCAATAGAAACCTTTCAGCTCAATATGAGTCACACGGCTACAACACATACACGTCAAGTCTTCGGCGATTTTTTCACGCGTAATCCACGTTTTCCCTGTTTCCCTACTGATTGACCCGAGCTCTCTTATATAAATGTGTTTTGGTCTGCCTCTACTTCACTTGGCTTGGGGATTCCAGAACAGAGACTGTTTCGTAATGATATCAACTGGTTTCCTCAATGGGTGTCCCATTCAACGTCATGTCCCCCTGAGATGTGTCTGATTCTTTCTAACTGTGGCATTGGGGATCATGTCAAACTATTTCAATCTCTCTATTCTGCGCATGCACCCATTTAGGGAAGTTTGTACCTTTTCGTTGTTATTTATGTTGTTCTCCATGTTTCAGTCATTCAATAGAACGGCTATTTTTCATTGGGATTCGAAGATGGTTATTTTTGTGTCGGGCGTAATTTCTTTTTGCTTTCCATATGTTCCAAAATAAAATGAAAGCTCGTCTCACATTTTTATTTATGTATCTGTGTATGCCACGATGACTCAGTGTTTTCATTATCACTGCTCGACCTGCATTATGAAATGCACTTTCAAAGTTCAAATATAGACTGACTTGCGATTCGCGTGATTGTTCTATAACTCGGTTGTTCCTATTAGATCTTTGCAATAACAGCCTGCCATATATCCCACGGGTTGTCCATATCAATTTATTATTTTAATTAACTCGCATAGTAAAAATAACATGTACCACATCTTTAATCGTCTGATAATGTACGTGCTAAAGTATGTGTGATATATTAGGATATGCTAAAGTATATGTTATGTATGAGGATCACATTCTAAAGTATATGTGATGTATGAGGACATGCTAAAGTATATGTTATGTATGAGGACATGCTAAAGTATATGTGATGTATGAGGACATGCTAAAGTATATGTTATGTATGAGGACATGCTAAAGTATATGTGATGTATGAGGATTACATGCTAAAGTATATGTCATGTATGAAGAGGACATGCTAAAGTATATGTCATGTATGAAGAGGACATGCTAAAGGATATGTGGTGTATGAGGAGGACATGCTAAAGTATATGTGATGTATAAGGAGGACATGCTAAAGTATATGTGGTGTATAAGGAGGACAAGCTAAAGTATATGTGATGTATAAGGAGGACATGCTAAAGTATATGTGATATATGAGGAGGACATGCTAAAGTATATGCCGTGTATGGGAAGAACATTCTAAAGTTATGACTGCAGATTCGTTTTTGTTTGTTGCTCCATGTGAAACATATGATCACGGCTACAGTTTATCTCCTTACAGGAAGCCTGTATTTCGAGCACCTGGAATGGCAGTTTCAAGTCGTTTTGTATGTTTCAAGATTGCTGGGCCCCATACCGGTCCTTCTTAGTTGCCTTCTGTGGCATGCTTGTAATGCTATTATTCTTTCAGCTAAAGTTCCAAAATACTTTCAAAGGAAACTAACTGCATATAAAACTAACACATAAACATCAATTCACCATAGATACACTTGTCAAGAATAATTGCAGTGAAAACTATAATATGAACAATTCGCAGAAATTGTTGTTTGCAGTGACATCTAACAAACTTTATAAACAAATGAAAACTAAGTTTGCATCACTTATCACAAACCAATATAATTATAATAATAAGCTACAGATGTAGTTCATAAAACTGCAAATATTTGTAAGTACTAATTTGTAGGCTTCAAATAAAGTATGAAGCATAACTCTTAGTTTTGAATTGCTGCTGCTCTCTCTCTCTCTCTTTCTCTTTCTCTCTCTCTCTCTTTCTCTCTCTCTCTCTCTAGATATATATATATATATATATATATATATATATATATATATATTTATATATATATATACACACACATACACACACACACATGCATAAATTAATCCAACTGTAATGATTAAGTTAAAGAGAGAAAACAAACTATGTTATATGTGAAAATTAATTTGCCAGATCTGAAATATTTACTTGTCAAACTCGGGTATGGTAGCTGCATTGTTCTGGTGTTTACTTTTAAAGTAGAAAACGTTTGTCCTAAACAGCAAGCGTCTTGTAATCACATACAGCGGGAAACGACAATGTGGTATTACGTAAACGATAGTGAGGCCAGAGATCCTGTAAGTCGTGGTTTTGTGACCCGCTCAGAAGTGTATCCACGGTCTGTTGAATAAACGCAATCACGAATGCCTGTTCCGTATGAACTAACGACTGGCTGTTTCCTTGACGTGAGCACAGCTTCAGCTGTCTGTGATCGGGAGTTCGAAAATACCCACACACATCACATGGTATCGACACGCACTCTTCATTTTGGAAAACGTATCGATACTTTTTTTTATTTTTTAGGAAAAGCGGGGGGAGGGGAGGAGGGCATTAATTATATATCTTTCTTTTTTTTTTAAATGGACATGATCGGCTGTCCATGAAACTTCTTTCTAAAGCAGAAATCTTAAAACTCAAACCTCATTGAGGACCGTGCGAGGGAAATGTTGTTTGACCAAGGGCCGCACAATATAGAACATGTATATGAAGTTATTATTGTTAATTGTTGAATCTCATTGTGAAGTTCAAAACATTTAAACACCAACTTTATCAAATTTTTATGATAAGCAAAGCTGTATCAAACTGGATTTTTTGAAAACATCCAGGAGTCATTTAAGTCCATGTTTGGCCGGATAGCCAACACCATTTTTTTCCCTGTGACTGACGCTCAATATTCGAGAATGAGGTTAATTGACATGTTGCTTCTAAATGATCAATAAGTGGGTCTGGATGTTAACGATGTCTAAATGATCAATAAGTGGGTCTGGATGTTAACGATGTCTAAATGATCAATAAGTTGGTCTTGGTGTTAACGATGTCTAAATGATCAATAAGTGGGTCTTGGTGTTAACGATGTCTAAATGATCAATAAGTGGGTCTGGATGTTAACGATGTCTAAATGATCAATAAGTAGGTCTTGATGTTAACGATGTCTAAATGATCAATAAGTGGGTCTTGGTGTTAACGATGTCTAAATGATCAATAAGTGGGTCTTGGTGTTAACGATGTCTAAATGATCAATAAGTAGGTCTGGATGTTAACGATGTCTAAATGATCAATAAGTAGGTCTTGATGTTAACGATGTCTAAATGATCAATAAGTAGGTCTTGATGTTAACGATGTCTAAATGATCAATAAGTGAGTCTGGATGTTAACGATGTCTAAATGATCAATAAGTAGGTCTTGGTGTTAACGATGTCGTGTATATTTTCCTAGACGAGAGAATCCGATGAGTGTACAAGTGCTGCGTAACTTAGTCATGATTATTTTAGTTTGGGAGAGAAACTCATGGAATCTCTTTCCGAGACAAGACCTTGTGAAACTGTGAGATGTGGATGTCCATATATTTGTGTTTCAAGACAACTACACCATAGGCTCATGTGCATGATCTCAACAACTGTCTTATTATTCACATCACAGTGTGTAGGACACACATTGATAAATGCTGTTCACGTTTTTCAAAATCTAAAGCCGAGTAAAACATTGATTGTGCTAGTATAAAGGGTTACCCGCATACATAGAAAAGGTTTCGGGTTTTTATAATTTAGAACCATAAAATTCAGGAAAGGAAAAAAAGGGGAGGAAAAAAAAAAGTTAAGATAAATACCAATACACTTTGATCCCAATGTGAAAAACTTTCTCGAGGTGTAAAGGTCAATAGATGGAAAGGTTCAGCCAACATTTTTATTGGAATTTTGATGATGTCAATATCAGTTTGATCGGATGCAAGGAAAGTGCGCCTTTCACGTTTTTCCCCTGCGTTTATTCACTGTTCGTGTTTCACATCCACGTGTTCAGTAGTATCACATAACATAATTTCCTAAGATTCTTCGTGTGCTTGTTACGCGCCTGAGAATACAGATTGTG
The DNA here is from genome assembly GCA_036924085.1 of Ariolimax columbianus. Classification (NCBI taxonomy): domain Eukaryota; kingdom Metazoa; phylum Mollusca; class Gastropoda; order Stylommatophora; family Arionidae; genus Ariolimax; species Ariolimax columbianus. The sequence continues at coordinate 145,456,295 of JAVGWX010000001.1, forward strand.
AGGACAACCAGATTGAGCACCACCAAAGGCGTCTTGAGAACCACCAAAGGCGTCTTGAGAACCACCAAAGGCGTCTTGAGAACCACCAAAGGCGTCTTGAGAACCACCAAAGGCGTCTTGAGAACCACCAAAGGCGTCTTGAGAACCACCAAAGGCGTCTTGAGAACAAGGTACGGATTTGATGCTTTTGATTTATGGTATACATGCAATGAAGGAGGTTTGTGTAACTATACTGATAATTTTGTGTTTTTTTGTGTGTCTTAATACCATAGCATATAGAGACTTATGAATTGTCTACGACAGCGTTTATGTTTTTGTTGAAGTACAAAAGTGCGTAAAGGTATCGAGATGTCAATGAAAATTAGGGAGAAACTGACAATAATTATCGACAAGAAACATGCTTGTTCCCATTAAAAGTTAGCACCTTCTGGAGGGATGAAGAGATGAGCAAAGTAATAGACAAGTTGAAGGAGGAAAAAGGAGGCGATATGAGAGAGAGGGGGAAGAGAGATGGGCGGGTTGAAGGGAGAGGGATGTAAAGCAAGCAATGGGTGCAGGAATTGGGAGATTCTGTAATTGTTAAATTGGTGTTGTTTCTTTCATATTGAACGCTTCAATTGACGGGCAGATCTTTTGTGAACTCTTCAATTGACGGGCAGATCTTTTGTGAACGCTTCAATTGACGGGCAGATCTTTTGTGAACGCTTCAATTGACGGGCAGATCTTTTGTGAACGCTTCAATTGACGGGCAGATCTTTTGTGAACGCTTCAATTGACGGGCAGATCTTTTGTGAACGCTTCAATTGACGGGCAGATCTTGTGTGAACGCTTCAATTGATGGGCAGATCTTTTTGCACGTGTATTGCTGGTTTTTACATAACAGGCAAGATTCTTCTCTCGCTTCACTAGCCAGAGTCTTATGAATTAACTTCTTATGTTGTCCTGGACGCTTGCTTCGACTTGAGCAGTCCGTGTCCTTGATTTCTGATACACCGTGTACATCTTTTGTTATGATGAGTTTTCATTTGTTTTAACATTTATATATTTGTAAGTGTATATCATCGACATTGTCTCTTTAGTTAAATCATTTTTATGTTATGAGACATGTAGATTGTCGTTTTTATTGTATCTAATATATTCTTATCTAACATTTATTATCCCTTATCATACACTGAAATGCGAATCACAAGCGGGCCACATAAAACGGCTTTAAAGTCCTCGTGTTTAAGACCGCTGTATCAGGAACTCTTATAAACTGTTGTTGGAAGTGTCAATATCTCATGCGATATCATTCGAATAAGCTAGCCTGTACATCTTGAACCCCAGTCAACCAGCAGGACGTGTATACATACAACCCCAGCATTGAAGCGACCGGGAATTGAGGACGGTCTAATAGAGAAAAGATCGATATAAAGACCGTATTTTAAGAAATACAATATGGCGCCACCTGCAAACAGCTGTATGTGCTGATTGAAAACTGAGAATCGAACATTCCTGCGACGCCATACTTTAAAAAATAGAAAACATAGATGTAATTGTTGAAATCAATAGGGGTCTTTGAACACGATTATCGAGGCATCATTATTGCAGTTATCAAGCATGTTCTGTTAATTAGAAAAACCTTCTGATTGTCATGATTATATCATGTCACCAGTACACATAGGTATTAACATCTATGGACATTTTTCAGAACTTGTATATCTTTGTTTCTGGATTTGCTTGTTATTGTTCTTTGTCTTCTGTATTCCTGTAAGTGTTTTGCTGACTGGAGTAGGCGATACTTCCTATTTACAACTTCACATATCTATTTATGTTTATACAACTTCACGTACTTATGGTTAGAGTATTTACTTATGTTTATACAACCACTTCAATTATCTACTAATGATTATACAACAACTTCATGAATCTACCCTTGTTTAAAGTATCTACTTATGATTATACAACAACTTCACGTATATACCTATGTTTATACAACAACTTCACTTATCAACTTATGTTTATACAAAACTTCACTTATCTATTTATGTTTATACAACTTCACGGATGTACCTATGTTTATACAACAACTTCACTTATCTACTTATGTTTATACAACTTCACTTACCTACTTATGTTTATACAAAAACTTCACTTATCTACTTATGTTTATACATCTTCACGGATGTACCTATGTTTATACAACAACTTCACTTATCTACCTAAGTTTATACAACAACTTCACTTATCCACTTATGTTTATACAGTAAATGCATGCGTCTATCTATGTTTATACAACAACTTCACTTATCCACGTATGTTTATACAGAAATTCATGCGTCTACCTATGTTTATACAACAACTTCACTTATCAACTTATGTTTATACAACAACTTCACTTATCTACTTATGTTTATACAACTTCACGGATGTACCTATGTTTATACAACAAATTCACTTATCTACCTAAGTTTATACAACAACTTCACTTATCCACTTATGTTTATACAGCAAATGCATGCGTCTACCTATGTTTATACAAGTTAACGTATCTGCTTATGTTTATCAATTTTTGTAACAGGATTTTTTTCCATGATGTGATGTTAAGCTATCGAATATTTTCTCTTTTTCATTTCTTACATAAAGCGGCATACACGATCTACGGACCATACTCACTGTCATGAAAACATGTTCGTTAAGGATGGAATTAGAATATACAAGTGATACATTATTCTTCTTCTTAGGCATTCATCCTGAAAAGGGCGTTTTGATACGTTATCGTAGTTTACATTGATATGATAAAACAGTTAAATGACCCGCGCGATAGTCTTTGGTGGAGCCTATTTAGGGTTAGTTGTGTTGAAAAATGACATGCTTGTTAAAAGATAGCGTTAAAAACACAAACAAAAACAGACAGAAAGCAAGGAAACAAAACTCTTCTCATTTTCATGTAGCCTGGTGTAGGTCTAACGTGATTACAACAAGATCATCAGCACACACGGCTTTGTTGGGGTTGTGTTAGACTTGGCAGGTCATTTATAAATATTAGGAATAATCTAATAAATGCTGTCTTGACGAAGCCCGTCTCGAGCGTACATTTTGAAGACAGTCTTTTATTTACTTGAGTTTTGGATAGTTATGATGTCACTCAGATTGTTCTTGACCCAGTTTGACATTTTCCCATGTATGTTCACGTTTTGCATTTTTATTGTCGGACACGTTTTCCAAATTTTTGTCGTCTGCTTGTTAGAGGTCGAGTAAGACAGCTACTGAGCTATTCTATTGCCTTAAATTGTCCATCACATTTGGGTGAAGAGGAAGAGCTGGTCTTCTGTTCGTGATCCTTTTCATAACCTTCTTGAAAGTTGTTGAATCTGCGAATCTCAACCATCAGTACAATATGTTGCTAAGCATTCATTCAGCCAGTTTGCTGATGATAGAAGCCATCGAGGTTGGCCTGAACCTTTTCAAACCATTGTCTTTTTTCCCCAAGATAGGCCAGAATGGATGACTTCCATGCTTTTGGTATATTTCCACTTTGCCATATATTAATAAATTAAGTAGTTTTGCCTTCCCTTGCAATACAAAAGTAGACAAGAAATGGGTGGTAAATCAAACTCACAAGTATGAACAGCTTGAGTCAATGGTAGAACAAATACTGAATGGGAGATGCAGCGCAAAGAAAAGTATAATCACATTGAACAAAAACAACACATCATTAGAAACAACAGAGTGTGTATATGGGAGTGTGCATATTCATGTACATGCATGTATGTATATATGCGTGTGTGTGTGTGCGTGCGTGCGTGTGTATGAACAAACGTACGCTCTGATACACTTTCTGTCTGTCTATCTCTCTCTCTTTCTCTCACGGTCTGGCATAACCCTTTCGGCTGCAATACTAGACGTGATAAAGTGTAAGACATAGAACGTCACGAGTAACATTCAATTCGGTTCTACTTCAACACATTCTTGCAACCACATCTCACCTTCCCTCGCTCCATCAGCAATATTTTCTAGTATTTGAGTAATTCATTTTCTTTTGACATTTGCTTCACTCTTTTTAACATTCATTTCATCAGGATTCTTGAGTGCAATTTAGGAAAATCGGAAGTTAATGTACGGCAACGTGAATTTCTAAAGTCTTGCTATCTAGACCAAACATGTAGTGAATTCCATTTGCTCGAGTCCTGCCAGACATTGCGTCATTTGTTTTGCCAGTTACCCACCGAGAGTGTAATTGATGACTGCATTCAGTCTGTATGATGTAAGTGATCATGCCTTTGTGATCAACTGTAAAGTTAATTTGTCCTGCCTTAAGCTTGAACTTTGTACCCAGTGGTGCCTGTGATGAAGAGAATACGGCCTCTGTAACCTTCCATTTGTGTAGTAAATAGCGACTAAAAGGCTTGTGCATTGGACTTGCCACTTTATTATGTTAAGCTATTGCTATTGAAACTGCCACATAAAACATTCGGATACAGGCTTCCTATGAAGGAGCTAGCTGTAGTTGTGGCCCTATGCTTGACTAAGTATAGGGACAGAGATAATCAATCAATCAATCAATCAATCAAACATGGTAGGGAAGAGTAATCAGGGTCAAGTGAAAGATAATGATCAAGACCCCAGCTCTAGTTCCTCTTCGTACTTCTGGAAAAAGGCTTCGTTACAACATCCGGGATCGACACACTATTTCCAATGTTGATCTTACTGAGGAACCTCGCATTCGGCTACAGCAAGGAAGACTCCAGATCACATTCTCATGTACGCCTCAGAATGTAAGAAAGTCAACTGTAACCTGCTACCAAGAAAAGGCCGCAAAGAGTTATCTAAATGCGAGCACGTTCCCAAAACAACAGCATCATTAAGGAGACATTGGAATATAGCAATACTAGAAAAGTGAAGAAGGTACCTGGCATCCCTCATTAACGACAAGCTCTATATTGACCCAAGAATTGACCGTCGTCTTGACAACGTTGCTGCCACATTTACTCGTTTCACAATGAGCATTCTGCGTATTCTGTGTTAAGAATGTATGGAAAATCTATTCTGTCTGTAGCCTTAGTAAAGTATGTGTGGACCTCCTCCTTAGTAAATAACCGGTCTCGTATATATACACGAGCTGGTCGCGGGACGGTTGACATGATTTTTGCAGCTCGTCAAATCCAAGGGAAATATCATAAACAGCATCGTGATCTGTACATAACTTGTGTTGACCTGACAAAGGTCTTGCACACAGCCAATAGAGAAGGACTCTGTGTAAACTCATGGTGAAATTCGGTTGCCCCGAATAAAAGTGTATCACAGTTGTCCGCCTGTTTCATGATGGCATGTCGGCCCGTGTGTATGAAGATGGTGAACTGTCTGCAGTCTTTCCAGTCATAAATGGAGTCTAACAGGGCTGTGTGTTAGCACCAACGCTCTTTGCATGGTATTTGTAACCATGCTTTGTGATGCTACAAATGGCTTTGACACCGACGTACATATCATTTACCAAACGTATGGGCAGCTGTTCACTCTGAGGCCCCTAAGGTCACTCACAAAGGTGAAATAAGCAACAATCTTAGATTGCTGATGACTGCACCTTTAAACACGTGCTCAGAATGACATGCAAGATACCGTGAAGGATTTTTCAACTGCCTGCACTAAATTTGGTCTTACGGTCAATACCATGAAAACAAAGGTAATGTTTCTACCTCCCCCCGGGTAGCCCTACCACGAACCAAACAGCACTTCTTCTTCTGCGTTCGTTCTCAATCTCCTGCTACGAAGTCATGAACAGGGCTTTGCAAGTAGCAGGATGTAGTCCAGAGAACGGATTGCGCTGTGTCGCTAGTTTACAGTTTGACTGCGATATTTGCACCTTTCTGTCTGACACATCCGTCTTCGGCAGGCCAAACAGCACTGTACAGAGCCATCATCTACAAGCAGTTGATAACTTTACTCATCTTGGTAGTATCCTCACCAGAGAAGGGAATTTAGACTGAGGTCTACAACAGGATTGTCAAGGCGATTCTGCTTTTGGAAAACTACGAGCAAACGTTTGAGACCGGCATGGAACCAGTGTTATCACCAAAGGCAATATGTATCCACCCTTCTATACGCACGAGAAACATGTACATTCTATAGCAGGCATGTCAGGAAACGTAACCATTTCCACAAAAGCTGTCTCCACAGGATCGTCTGGAAGGATATGGTGATCAACTATGTATTTCTCAGCAAGGCGAGAATCTGGCACTCATACGCTCCTGAAGAAATCCCAAATCATATATACTGGGCAAGTTGTTCGCCTCCCTAGAATGTGCTCGCTGGTGGACAGAAGAAACGATACAAAGGCACTCAAAAATTGTCTTTGAGCACTTTTTCCATTGATGTCGCTGCCTGAGTACTACTTGATCCGAACCGCTCAGCTTGGCACACTACCATCACATTGGGGCACGCATCGTTGCGCGGAAAACCATTACTGAGGCGCAGAAAAAGCTAGCTGTACGAAAGGAGAGAATGCAAGACGCCCAATTACAAATGCTGTTCACGTGTGCCCTACGTGCGGTAAAATTAGTCACGCTCAGATCAATCTGTACAGTCATATGCGGGCACATCTTAATAAACATGTCTGACGCTGAGGCCATCTTCGCTTGCGATAGGCAACTATCGTTATTTGTATTATTAGTGTTATTATTATTACTCGCTCTCTCTCTTTCTCTCTCTCTCTCTCTCTCTCTCTCTCTCTCACACACACACACAGAGAGAGAGAGAGAGAGAGAGGGCGAGCAAGATTTCGTTTTACTGTGTTTTTGTTTACGACGATTCGATTTTGCTTCTCACAGAAAGTCAAAAGAGTTCTTAACTCAAGTACAAGTGATATTAGCAACAACTCCTCAATCTAATGGCAATAGAAACTTGTCGTCTGATTGGTTAATGTGTCCTTTGTGTTGCCTCGTTGGCTAGTCAGTATCATAATACAAAACGTGTTGCTAACCTTTTTTTTATAATATACTGTCGTAAGTCAGCGTTGGATATTTTAGTTGTTTGTAGGACCTTTTTACAGGTTGTTTGACGTCAAAGGTATTTTCATTTTTTGGCTCTTTTTCTGGCTAATTTCTGACATCAGAAAATGTAGTTTGGCTTTTTCTGGATTTGTAACAAAAATTATGTCAACAGATTTAAGAGAAAGAGTATATTTTATAATAGTATTATAGAAACAAAAACAAATTTAAACTAAACCTTCTGAAAAAAGCTAGTGTTATTAAGAGAAAAAAGACTCATTATCATCATGAAGCATGTCCTTTATAGAACGTCGCTCCTATCACAGTCTTTCTGAAGGAAACTCGTTCCCTTGCCAAAACTCCAGCCTCTGCCACAGTCATGCCCAGGCATTCCTGGATATCTTGGTGTCATCGTCTTCTTGCCCTATCCCTGTTCCTTTTGCCTGGCACCATACCTTCCATCACTGTTCTATCAAGACCGTTGTGTCTCTTTATGTGACCAAAGTATTTACATTTTCTGGCCAAAATGGAATTGATAAACCAGTTCTCCTCTATGTTCAACTCTTGCCGAATTTCTACATTTGTCGTTTTCTCCGTCTAATATATTCTGAGTATCTTTCTGTAACATTTTGACTCGAAGGATTCGATTCTTTGTCTAGAAGTTTTGGTAATCGTTCACGATTCGCCTCCATATGCTGCCAGAGGAAAAACACAGGCTCTCAAGACTTTCACTTTTGTCGTTTTGTTGGTTCTCTGCCATAATTTCTTCAGGCTGTTCAGTCACTGCATTGTCATAGCTAGTCTTCTTCTCTTTCTTTAAAGCAGTCGCCATTTTTGTCAATTCTGGAGCACATATATTAAAAATGCGTGACCTGATCTATTTCCAAACCACCCACTGTAATTTTATGTTTACATCGTGTTTTGTCGGCGGTCGTTATATTTGTTTTGTTTATGTTTATAAACAGGTTTTTATCTTTGCTGTGTGGATTTACAGCTGAAATTAGCTGCTCTAGCCCTTCTGCACTTCTTGATAGTATCACTGTGTTGTCTGCGTATCGTAACTCTAGAATCTCGTACCCGCCGATCGTAATTGTATCAAAACTGTCATGTTCTCGTCTTCTCTAACATTTCTCATTATACATTCCGCATAACTGTTATATAGATAAGGTCAGAGGATACATCCCTGTCATACTTTCTTTTGAACTGCGAACCGATCTGATGTTTGCCCAGATACTCGGACAGCGGCCCGTTGATCTTGGTATAATGCTTCAATGAGATGCATAATGTGCACATGAAACCCCATTTCGTTCATGATATTCCACATATTTTGATGTTTTACCGTATCGAAGGTCTTGGTGTGATCAACGAAACACGTGTACATGACTACATTAAACTCTACATTTTGTGTATATATTCCTCATATTTAATATGTGATCTTTGGTCCCTCTGTCTTTCCTAAAACCTCCTTGGACTTCGGGAATTTCAGATTCAAACCTTTTCTCTATTCTTCCTAACAAGATCTCCAAGAGTATCTTGCTAGCGGGGCTGATTAGCGCGATAGTTCGGTAGTTTGTGAACAGCTTTGGATTGCCTTTTTTGGGGAGGGGAATATAAATTGATTTCGTCCATGATTCCGACCACTTTGCGCTGTGCCATATCTGTTTACACAGCTTGTGTTAAACTTGAGAACTAGCCTCCCCTCATGCTTGTATTAGCTCTGATTGTATATCATCACATTCTGGGGACTTTCCCCTTTTCAGGCTTTTCATTGCTGTGCGTACTTCCTCCAATGTTGGTTCAGGTTCTTTCTTATATTTTTGTAGGATTGTAACTGAGCGCTTTGTGCTATCTTCAAACATGATTCTGTAGTACTCTTTCCATCTGTTCAGTATGTCTTTGGTTTCTGTTAGTGTGTTATCCTCCTTGCCATTGATGACATGTGGAACCGGACGGAATTCCCTTGTCAGTGTTCTTATCGCCTTAAAGGCATCTCTCTCCCTGCTTTGTTGCTGTAGATTTTGTATGTCTTTACAAGTTTCCACTATGTATCTTTTATCTTTTCTTATTTCTCTTCTAACTTTTCTTGCGCAGTTTTTATATGCTGTGTCAGTCCCCTGACTTCCCATTTGTTTTAATTGTTTCCTTTCTTCAGTGATCTTCAGTGTTTCATCTGATTAATAGCTCTGTTTCTTGTGCGACATCCTGGGAATCATTTCGTTGGCTGTCGAGATTAAAATATACCTTGCGTATGATGTCAACTCCTCAGATGTCATCTCTTCATGTACCGCAAGCATCATCTCAAATTTGTTTTCTACTTTGATGTTGTATTCAGTAGGTATTGCTGTTACATCGAAGCGTATTGTCTAGGAACCTTTGTTAATCATAAGAAGTCGTGTCTTGAAAACTGAAAACAAAAATTAGTTGTCCGTATTGCAGTCTGCTCCTGGCAGCGTTTTTGTTGCCAGCACATTTGGCCTCCATCTTTGTTGCCAGCACATTTTACCTCCATCTTTGTTGTACCAGGATGCAATCTATTTGATTTCTACTGTTACCGTCAGGGGATTTGTCCGTGTATAGTCTTCGCGGATGTTGTTTAAATAAGGTGTTGGCAATGGAGATGTTATTTTCCAGGCAGAATTCAACCAGTTTTTCTCCCCTCTCATTTCTGTGTCCCAAACCAAAAGGTCCTCGTATACTTCTCTCTTCATCAGCTCTTTCCTCTCCAACTTTCGCATTAAAATCTCCAGTGATGACCAAGATGTCTCTTTTTTCTACTTTTTCTATTGTTTCTTGTAAGGTGTCCATATAAATCTTCAATTTGACAATCATCAGCTGCTAATGTTGGTGCATAAACTTGAATATTGTTAAATTTCTTGTCTTCCTCTTTAGTCTGATTACAATTATTTGGTCGTTAATTGGATTGTAACCAAGTAGTGAAGGTGCCGTCTTCTTTGACAGGATGAAGCCGACCCCGCTTTTTTCACCCTTGTCCATCCCAGAGTATATGGATGTTTCTCCTGATGTGCTGATACGGTGCCTTTGACCAGCCCATTTGTGCTCATAAGTTTTCAGAACATATATCATGACCCTTTCTATCTCTTTTCCAATCATAAACAACTTGCCCTGGTATAGGCTCTAGACTTTCTAGGTGCCTGTTATTAGATTTGTATTTAGTCCCTTTTAAGAGTTTTCCACTGTAAAGCAGTCGGGCTTTAGACCGTCATCTCTATTACTTGTGCTTGCTCTGAAATCAGCCTCTTCCCCACTTTGTGTCGATGATCTGCCTGGCCTTAGGGCCTCACCTTCAGATCTTTGAGTTTCGTTTCTATCGACTGTCATAGGTTTCTTGACATTTTACATCCAGTAGCTTGCCATTGCTTTCTGAATGTTGTTCTGGCCGCTTACCAACTATGGTCTTTGGTGCGCACTTAGCTCGAACCCGGCGTTTCCAGCTCCCACATTCAGAGTCGCTGTCGACCAAGTCGATCTTTCGCCTCTTCCATCAGCAGCTGTGCGTACTAGTCAGGTATGAACTTCCCTTCTTGTCGTTTCATTCCCGTAGTTTAACCCGGCCAGCCAAAGCCGTTGCCCGGGGTGTGGCGCCGCCGTACACAGGCAGACTCTCTGAGTCATACGTGAGCTAGACAGAAGTGGGGGAACCAAATAGTATCCTGGTCATCTAAGATGTGGCTGCCTGTCACCGTGAGGTCCTAGCCCTTACTATCCCTTGCACACTTCGGAAGTTAAGAGAAAAAAAAACTACATTTAAAAAAAGTCCTACCCACAAACAGTGAATAGTTTGAGAATGACGCTAATAACTATTAAACTTGCCATTTCTTGACGTGTAACACAAGTTTAGTACAGTACGCCCCTAAAGGGATGTTCAATCATGCATTACAAAATAGGTCAAACAACAGGATACAAGATAGCGCAGCTACATGTTGATGATTTATGAGAGAAAGAGTCAAACTGTTGAATCCATCCAAATCTGGGAATCCATCCGTACAGCACAGGTTGTCAACACTCACACACCTTCTGTCGAGAGTCATCCGCTCCAACGGTTTCCACGACTTCCTGTTTCCTTTCATAATGTCTCGATCTTCGTTCTCCGAGTGTTTTTGTTTGATGGTATTTCTCTTATCTTGGAGATTACAGAACAGAGACTGCCTTGTAATTCTGTCAGCTATTTCTCTTGATGTGTTTTCTACCAACGGCAGCGTCTTCTTCTCTTTCTGTTCCACTGTTGTCTGTCTGGCTTATTCCAACTTTCCAACATTAGTTATCTTATCTTACCATTTTAATCCTTGCGTTCTATGCCAGAACCAATTTATGAGTCAGCACATGTTTTGTTATTATATTGCTCTTTCTGTATATTAAAATAGACTGCAATTTACATTAGAGCTTAAGATATTGACTGTTGTGTTGGACTTAATTTAATTTAATGTAATTTGATTTCCATTCGTTTCTCAATGCAGTAATAGCCCATCTTGTCTTGCGTATACTTATTTTGAAATCTGTATCCGTACCTCCTACTTTATCTATATTGCTATAGAGATATATGAATGGTTTCACATCTTGCAGGAGTGTCTCGCCCAGCTCAATCTGATAATCTCGTAGTATTTTTCTATGAGCATAAGTCCAATAGAACTGTTGCATTCGATTAAACATTGCAAGAACCTATATTCATCGTTGCAACGGAATGATATATAACCTTTGTTAAATTTTAGTGGGAACAAAAAAGTTGTAGTTTCTTTTCTTATATTTGAAAATGTATGCCAACTTCAGTGACGCTTTTGTATTTTATTTTGGGTGTATAGTTTTGCATTTAATTGATGTTTTATTGCGGACATTTTTTGTTTGTTTGTTCTCGTGGTAAAGTTTGACTTTTTAATTGGGTTTTTTTCGGCAGTGTGTGGATTTTTCTTGGCTCGTAAAAATGTGATGTGACAATACTAATTACATATGTCGAAACCTGTGCTCTGCAAGAATGCCATACCCATGCAGACCAAAGAGAGTCAGTCTGGCCTGGGGGAGCGACCATGCTCGAAAAGCTGTGGGGGACCGGCGAAGACCTGAAACGCAGTCTCCTTCGTGAACCTCACCGGACTAGAAGCCTAGCATCAGTTAATCGCTGAAGAAGAAGAAACCTGCCACATAACTAGCAAACACGACAAATGAAACAGAGCGTGCAGATGATACAAAACACAAGAGTGGACTTTGTCATTCTGCACCTACAATTATGAGAATGCATCCCAAACGATGGATTTACAATTGCAATGTGGAATCGATCCTTTTATATGAAGTTGAAACATGGTAGATGACTAAACTTAATATTAAGAGATTTTAAAGGTTTGTCAATAAATCCCAGAGAATGTGAATCCCACCGTGGTTCGACAGGGTTACAAATGAAATCTTATAGGAGAGAACAGGACAAAGACAAGTGGAATAAGAAATCTTGGGAAGAAGATGGCGCTGTATACTCCACTCCGCATACTACGATAGTCCCAAGTCAGTAGCCCCAGGAAAGCCCTGCCATAGAACCCACAGGGAAAGAACATGAGGAGGCAACAGAACACACGGAGAATAGACCTAGAGGCTGATACAAAGAGAAGAGGAAGAAGTTTGAAAGTATTAGTGAAAATAGCACACAACACGTCTGCTTGGAGAACATTGGTTGATGGCCGCCTTACCACACTTAGGTCATAAGTACAAAGAAGGAGAAGAAGAAGAAGAAGAAGAAGAAGAAAACGAAGAAGAAGAAGAACGCAGTACAATCTCTGCTGTTTATGACTCGGATGCAGATCATTACATTTATTGATGTTTGACTAAAGTTATTCTCATGTATGATTTAATTTGTTTATTTTGTGCCAGCTTTACACACACACACACACACACACAAAACAAACAAACAAACAAATCGGAAAACCATTTCTGTTTTATAAAAGTGCAGATGGAAATCTTAGGTAAAGTGGAGACCAAAATAACATAACGATCTATATGTTGTGACACTAACATGTTAGCAATTGGAGGCTGCTTAAACTCGTCATGACGTCTGTAGCTCGCTCAATTTGTCGACGGCCACCTCTTCAACCATAATGACCAACATTATCGAGGAAGTGATTGTTGATTAATATAGTTGGACTTTATTTTGGTGAATGTACGCGCCTTGTAAACACAGAGATTCGTTGGTTATATACATAAATGTTGGACATAACAAATAAACTTGGCCCACAAATGTGTTGTTGTCACATCACACGTAGGATCAAAGGTGATTTACCCACAGAATCTCATATGAACGAAACTGGTCTCTGTTGGAAAACGTTGCTTTTAAGAACCTACAGCTGACGTTGAGAGAAATCTGTTCCTGCTTTGAATGTAGAAACAAAAACAAAAACCGCTCAACGCTTATTTTATTTCTCAATGACAATTACAAATAGCTCGTATGAATGTTTATAATATGAAGAAATCGAAACTCTAAAAAAAAAATTAAAAAAACCCAAATCAAACTATTGAATTTAATCAGGAACAAAACATCGTCTTTGTAGACCAGGAGAAAGCTTTCGATCGAGTGGATAGAAACAAGCTTAGGAAAATCCTGGAAAACTATGGAGTGAAAGGACAATTATTTAAAAATATAATAGCAATGTATAAAAACAGCCAAAGTACTGTGAGAACACCAAGCGGACACACTAAGTGGTTTGTAGTTAAGACAGGGTAAGATAGGGATGTGTACTATCACCACTTTTGTTCATTGTATACATGAGCCAAATAACAACTGAAGCAAGTCCAGAATGCACTGTACTATTCCTCCTTCTTCACCTTACTGCTTTCTGTACTAGTCACGAGCAACCATTTATTCACCTTATAACAGTCTTACACAACTCTAACTTTGAATTTCGGTCACACGTTACATTTTCTCTTCTTGTACCAGTCTACACAACCCTGCTCCGTCCTGTTGCGTTGTACATGGACCATTGGGTTGACATGTTCCTACTTCTGTTGTTCTACACTGACTATATTTATATGTCCACGACTCATACGATGACAACTAAAACACGGCAGGTAACAAAACACAAAGACTCTCTTAATTAAACTTTTCTCGTCACTCTCACACGAAAAACAGGTATTTATTTAACTGCCTATCTTATCCTATCACTGGGCCTATGACTAAATATGATATGTTAGATTCTAGAGTTCTTAAACTAACTGTTCCCTCGTGACAACACGACTAAATCGAATCATTTCGTGTAATTATACCTTGATTTGGTTCGAGTTTTAATTTAACTCAAGGCTCGGTCCTTAGTCGGACTTCGCTCCTCGTCTAAATTCTGGATGGGACACTTCTAGCACGAGTTTATCTTTGTTGAAATGATGGACCACGTTGAAGAAGATAATTCTAACTCAAGTCTATCTTTGTAGAAATGATGGACCACGTTGAAGAAGATAATTCTAACTCGAGTCTATCTTTGTAGAAATTAATTAATGCGGACTTTTAATAGTGGCTTCAAATCACTTCGTTATTTCCTAACAGAATAACTAGAGATCACACTTGACCTTTCGTGGATAGCTGGGCTGCTGGATATTGGACCTTGAAAATACTTGTTATACTGTCCGTCTCGTCGGCAGCTAAATCGACCTCTCACTCTGATTCTGCAACACTGAATGAATCCTTTTTACTATTTGAACTCCTTCTCGGGGACTCTCACTTTCTGACTGTCGTTTTCGGCTCATCCCGCGTTTTGTGTCCAGATAGGCGTTATACTATCCCAGATAGCTCGCCGTCGTAGCGATATCGAACGTTTTGTCAACATATTTTCGCGGGGGAGAGAAACAAATGACACGGCGGTAGCTTCTAGATAATTTGAAACGCTTAGCTATTATTGATGGCTTTAAGAATTGAACTCCCTAAGTGACTAAATCTGTCACAGGACCACAATGTACGAGCTCCTTTTTGCAGATGATCAGTCTCTTTCATTCCGATGAATAAAACCTCCAAGAACATCTTAATGTCCTTGACAATCCCTGCGATAGATATAATATGAGGATTGGTTCTACAAAGACTGAGGCAATGACAATCAGCAGAATAGAGATTAACACTAAATATACATATAAAAAGTATAGAGCTTACACACAGAAAGCAAATACGTTTTCCTGTCAGCTCTCACCATTACTAAGACACAAACACATTCCAATGAAGACAAAGAGACAGCTGATAAATAGTATTTTTATACCAACTCTCTGAGGGGACGGCGTGGCCTAGTGGTTAAGTGGCACGGCTCACAATCCAAAGGTACTGGGTTCGATCCCCATCACAGCACCGGCCGTTACCCCGGGGAAGCAAACCCTTAGGAATTGCAGGAGGAAGCAGACCCTTACATAAAATGCATGCTGAAGTCGGATGCACTGGGCCGATAGGCGCAAAATAAAAACCACAGTGCAACGCACACCAGCCTTGGGGAATAGAGAAATAAGGCGAACGGAAAAAAATAAAAATAAAAAATAAAATAAAAACTCTCTGTTACCAGTGTCAGACATGGAGAAAGAAACATCACGGTATTCGAAATAGGTGTTTGAGAAAGGCTGTCAAACTGGAGTGAAACTGGACAGATTACAAAACGAAATAATCGGACAGACGGTGGGTGCAACACCCTACATGGAATACATAGAAAGGCAGAGAATAAAATGGTTTTGACACCTGCCAAGAATACAACCAAAGCTACCAGCTGCTCGTATGTACAATACCAGACATCAGGGTTGCAGAGCAAGAGACAAACCGCGTAAACGATGGATAGATGGTGTCAATGAGACACTTAAGACACACGGAATGACAACAACATCGGGAACAAAAGATGGCACACGGAAAAATACACCTCCCCACGACGTCTAACGACACAAGTAGATGGACGATAATGATGATGATAATGATCGAAACGTATTCCATGTATCCAAAAATGTCGTTTATTCCCATTACTGTGTTTCGCCGGAGGGATGTGATTAAAGACCCACAGCTCATGCAGTAGCCACGCAGTGTAAAAGTTAGGATTTACTTAACCCACTAAACCTTAATGCAGTTTTGAATATGTACCCTCCCGATCAACTGGTCGGTACCCACCCTGTGCGTGGGTATGTATGTATATATATATATATATATATATATATATATATATATATATATATATATCGTATATATATATATATATATATATATATATATATATATATATATATATATATATATATCGTATATATATATATATATATATATATATATATATATATATATATATGTGTGTGCGTGCGTACGTGCAAGCGTGTGTGTATGCGTGCACTTACAAACACACACATACATGTGTGCACGCGATCTTTTGTAAACCAACATTTCGGTCTAGAAAGCTCTTCATTACGGGACCCTGAAAGGTACAAGCGGGAGAAAAAGCGAAAAGAAAGAATAAAGTGTGTGTACATTCGTGCATGTCTATGTAGACAGGTGAATTAGTAAATCGTTGCTCTGACCACGAAGAGAATGTCGCAGATAGATGATTTTTTGCATAGCGTTTATTCCTTTTCAATGAAGAAGCACTTCTGCCATATTTGTTTGACCTTGAAAATACCTTGGGAATAGAACACATTATTCTTCGAATGAAACCGTTTATGACAAAGCAGTATTACTTCTTCATCACTGATGATTTGAGCAGGGCATTTTAAAAAAAAAAAATTTGGGACGAGAAAAGAGTCGAATTGAGACAAATTTGGAGAATATGGTGAGCGTATAATAACGAGAATGTCTAACTGCTTGTTGCACAAGACGAGCTTAGTTACATAACACGTCTTGAATCAAAGGAAGATTTTGAGTGCATGAACACCTAGCTTTTTGGTCGAGATCTTTCTTAGTTAAGTGAGAAGATCTGCATAGTCCTTGAATCAATTTGCCACGAGGAAGGTAAACTTTCAATATGACACCTTTATTGTTCACAAAAACACCAACATATACAAAAGAACGCTTAGCATAACTTGTCCTGCAGATGTTTCCTCCATCTACTGTTACTATGGTCTTCCAAATGTTTTGGGACTAATACTTTTTGAGCATCTGCCGACATAATTTCATTCTCATTTGCTACTGCTCGCGTGTCAGAACCCAGTAGGCAAACACTTTTCTCATGTTCTGTTTGTTGTGCAAAATTGTGCTAGATTTGGTTTGACAAAGTTTTACTGCACTAGCTACCTTGGCAGTTGTCATTTGTCCATCTTGGTCAATGATTTTCTTCATCTTTGCTGCATCGTTGTAATCTGGGACAGATCAACACAGATCTTGAAGGTCACACTTAAACTCTCTACACCAGTGTTTTACCGACTAATACGAGGGACAAGAACCACGAAATACGGATTACGTGCACATTGTGTATTTCTGTATGTATTGTATTTCCTTATACCATCAATAATTTAATGACATGTCTGGCTTCTGATTTATCCATTTTGTTGAAACAATAGATCAGTTCCCTAAAGTAGGGTGCGCCATGCACCGAAGCCATAAAACTCGTTGCAGAGAAGAAAGTGAAAACACATAGGTCCAGTGCAAATATGTGTAACTTTGAAACTGCTAAGTTTCAACTTTCTACAGCTACTCCTTCATGGCCAGTGTCAAGAAATTAATTCACCCTCGTATGCGTGTTTGTTGGTGCACGTAAGTTGGTTATTATAAATTTGCAGTATTTTCTTTTCTCTCATTCCCTCCTTCCACACTTTCCTGTCTACCTCCATGCTTATTTCTATTGACAAAAACTCAAAAATGGTCGACATCCTATCTGGAATTGCTGAACAGATCCTAATTGGAATCTGGCCTGGGGAATGTGCACGACCTTGTCAACCGACTGTTTTTAGAATGTCACTTTATTAGAAATGTCTGCTGATAAGAATTATATAAATAACGTTTGAGGAATTTTTGTGTGAACAAGTTATACTTGTTTATTAGCGCATGTAAATGGTTGTGTATACGTTTTGAATGATGACTCAGGTTAACTGATTTTTAAAATAACGGAAAACGGAGGAGTATAATATACGAGGACAAGTCAGTAAATAGGTCACAAACGACTATTAACAACTACTAAATGAGATGGAACGTGAAAACCATTTATTACTGCACTTACATTGTCCGATATTTATTTCTCAGAGATGGAACGTGAAAACCATTTATTACTGCACTTACATTGTCCGATATTTATTTCTCAGAGATGGAACGGGAAAACCATTTATTACTGCACTTACATTGTCCGATATTTATTTCTCAACAAAATTCCCTCCAACATTGATACACTTATAACTGATTTATCAGTGCGCCGATACCGGCAGCTTTTGTATTTGGTCTGCTGTCTCAGCCACATGTTCACTTCACGTTGAACCTCTTTGTGGTTCACGAAATAGCTCCCACCAAAGTGGGATTTAGCACACCGAACAGGTGCAAATTGCTCGGGGCTGTAAGGTGCATGTTCAAGTCGTTTACACTCTAATTAATCAATGTTCTTCTTGGTTAATGGAGCCGTATATGGGCTGGCAATGTCATGATGGAGCAGTACTCCTCTAGTCAACGGGCCTCACGTTTTCTTCTAATTGCATCCCGAAGCATCAACAGAAGTTCACGGTACGGCCTTCACATTGTCATCTTGCTTCCGGAAACTGGTTAACAGCAATCTGTAAGCATATATTTCCCTGCATAACCTTGAATTTATTGGCAAAAGGTGCATAAGTATGTTTCCATTGAATTGAAAGACGCTTTGATTTGGATTGGTAGAGATGCACCTACGATTTTGCCAGTAACAGTTCTGTTCAGCCTGTCTTCTCCTTCATGTGCATACTGACAGAGATGATGCAAGGTCAGGCCCGTTTTGTTCATTATCTGTTCGTCAGTCAGTTGTCTGGCTACCCACCGTGATCACATTTTAAGGAAATTCAATCGATCATACATTATGATGTAGGTTAAATCATGCGACCACTATATTGGAGTTGCTCAACTGTCTATCTTTGCTCGTCTGTCAGCTTGAACCGCCTCCCAACTGCCGCACAGGTGCAATCTGAACAGGATGACCATATCCGGCTTCGTCTGCAACATTTGAGCGTCGAGAAAATGTATCGACCCAGTTGTACACAGCTTTACGTGATAAACACTTCTCACCGCAAGCATATACGTGATAAACACTTCTCACCGCAAGCATGAAGCATTTCATGATGAATATTCTTTTCACAAAGTCTAACTCCCCCGGAAAATAAATGCACACCACCACGCTATTCTTTGGGTGTGCACTCTATGAGCGCGGACGGCGTTTTGTACATGAGCTGCGCACGTGCATGCAACACCCAACGTCTGCTACCTACAGTAATCACAAAGCTGGATGTTTCTGCCACTTAATGCCTTCTACTTACAATAATCACAAAGCTGGATGTTTCTGCCACCTAATGCCTTCTACCTACAATAATCACAAAGCTGGATGTTTCTGCCACCTAATGACACCTTTAGAAACTACTAACTAGATTTTGTAGCTATCCCACATCAGTTTGTGACATACTTACTGACTTCTTCTCGTATTATCGCAGAGCTGTAAATTTGGGATTTGTCGTGTTAACGTTGATTGTTTAGGATGCCATGGTCTACACTGCCATTACCGATGTTTGGTTTCTTGCACTGAATTGCTCTCAGGTGATTATATCTCCTAATTTCTTTGATAGAATGTACACCCCTCCGTATGACATTATTGTAGGGCGCAATGGCCCTGTGCTGTGTACGGTTTATTCAGTATTGGATTCAGGTATACAGGAAAAATGGCGGGGAAGGGGGAAGAGACTATCAATGGATGTCATGAGAAAGTTGAATGTTTGAAATTATATTACCATCACAGGATAAATAATTATCTCGTCTTCTTACTCGCAGGGGGGCACCCATTGATGGCCTGTGCTCCATTGTCCACCACTCGCAACCTACTTACTTTTCCCGTCTACTTGAGATGCAAACCTTGTGGGGAATTTGAGTCCTCTCTTCCACGTCAAGTGTGTATGATTTTTGTTGTGTTATCGGTCAGTCGACTATGTGTTCCTCTTCGTGCAGTTTAACCAGATCTGCTTGTGTCGTAGACAACCAGTGGTAATTGATCAGGTTGCATTCTCATCAATACACCAAACCATCTTATTTTCTTCTTCAGCACCACAAGTAATGTGTCTGTCATTATTTCTAATTATATCCACTCTGGCACCATTAATGACTTTCATGCATTTCTGTTCACGTGATTTAATTTGATTTTTCTGTCTTAAAAGGGACTATGTCTGCCACTAGTAGCAGAGTTGATAACATATACTGTTTATCATTTCTTGTATAGCTAATGCTGCCACTAGTAACAGAGAGTTGATAACATATACTGTTTATCACTTCTTGTTTAGCTAATGCTGCCACTAGTAACAGAGAGTTGATAACACATACTGTTTATCACTTCTTGTTTAGCTAATACTTAACTTAACGTCTTTATACTGGTTTAGAAGACCCTGCAGAGTCTGTATACAATCAGTTACATTTACATCCCCTTGCTCTAAAAGCTATGCGCATCCAGTTTATTCTTAAATGCATTAACTGTCTCTGCCTCCACTACCTTCCCTGGCAATGCATTCCAAGCAGACACCACTCTCTGACTAAAAATTTTTTTCCTAATATCTAATCTGGACCTCTCTTTAGTCAGCTTGTAGCTATGCCCTCGTGTTATTGTGGGTGGCTGTATTTTAAAAAAAACTTGTTATAGTCTAATTTATCCATTCCTCTGATGATCTTATACTGTATTAAGTCACCACGAATTCTTCTCTCTCCTAGACACTGTAGGCCGGTTTTTCTGAGTCGTTCCTCATAACTGTAATTCTGGAATCCCACTATTATCTTTGTCGCTCTTTTTTGTATTCTTTCCAGCATGTTTATGTCCCCTCTATGATAAGGACTCCACACCTGTACACACTACTCCAATCTAGGTCTAAAGCTTTATACAGTTTGACGATCACTTCCTTGCTCCTATGTTTAATATTTCTTTTCATCATACCTAATATTGCATTTGCCTTTTTCACTGCTACCTTAACTTGCTCACTCACCTTTCCTGTATGATCAATTATAACCCATAGGTACTTTTCTTTATCTATCTTTCTAATATTGTTTTCTCCCATTCTGTAATTATGTTCCATATTGGATCTACCCATGTGGATGACTGTACATTTATCTACATTAAACTCCATTTGCCAGCTTACAGACCATTCTCGAATTTTATCTAAATCCGACATCAATATATCCACTTCCGCTTTAGATGAGACACTACTGCATAGTTTTGTGTCATCAGCAAATTTTGCAATCATGGATCTCATATCAATGTCCAAACCATTTATATATATCAAGAACAAAATTGGTCCCAAAACCGAGCCCTGTGGCACACCACTTTTCACTTCACACCACTCAGAGTACTCCTTATTTATGCCCACCCTCTGCATTCTTCCCGTTAACCAATATTCAATCTATTTGGCAACTTCCCCACCTATTCCATGTGATTTTAACTTTGGAAATAATCTTTGATGAGGTACTCTATCAAAGGCCTTTGCAAAGTCTAGATAAATAACATCCACTGGCTCCCCTTTATCTATGATTTTAGTAGCCTCCTCCATGAATTCTAATAGATTTGTTAAGCATGATCTCCCTCTAGTAAACCCATGCTGACTATTTCTAATTAGATTAAATTTTTCTAAATGCATTACAAGGTTTTCTTTGATTATTGACTCTAACAATTTACAGACTATGCTCGTTAAACTCACCGCTCTATAATTTGCTGGATCTGATTTTTTGCCTTTTTTTTAAATAAGGGGATCACTCCTGCATCTTTCCAATCCCGTGGAACAATTCCTTTTGTAAGTGATTGAGAACATAATATAGCCAATGGTTTTGCTAGTTGGTCTCTAATTTCATACATCAATTTTGGATGAATACCATCTTGACCTGGAAATTTATTCACTTTCAACCCCTCCAATTTTAAAAAAACCCATTTCCTCTGTAATACAGATTGATCTTAATCCCGCTGTATCCGTGTCTCTTTGAAAAATATCGCTAGGCTCTGGGATCTTGGAGCAGTCCTCTTTTGTGTAGACTGTGCCAAAGTACTGATTGAGCAGATTAGCTGCCTCCCTATTCTCACATTATTTTCCCTGTACTGTCTATGAGAGGGCCTACTTTGTCTTTCGTTCTTTGTTTATTTCTAACATAAGAGAAGAAGCTTTTATTGTCAGTCTTGATCCTCTGAGCAAGTTTTTTTTTCGAAGTCTATTTTTTTTGTTTTATTCGCTTTCTGAGATATGTTCTGCTTGTCCAAATATTTTACTTATGTTTTTTTTGATTTACCTGCCTCTATATATTTTTTCCATGCTTTATTTTTCGCTCTTCTACATTTCACTACAAATCTAGTTATCCACTTTTTACGCTTGGTGTTTACCTCCCTACATGGAGCACATTCCTCTTTTAGCGTTTCTAGAACTGTTTTAAAACTCTCACACTCCTGTTTAACATCTGTTCCTACGACAATATCTTTCCAGATTATGTGGTTCGCTGCCTCTGTCATCCTGTTAACATCTGCTGTAGAGTAGTCGTATGTTCGCGTGTTTATGTTTACTTCTTTCCCTGCAATAAGATCCCAACGGATGATTTGCTGGTCACTTGAGCCAAACAGTTCCTAATGCTGCCACTAGTTGCAGAGAGTTGATAACATATACTGTTTATCACTTCTTGTTTAGCTAATGTTGCCACTAGTTGCAGAGAGTTAACACATACTGTTATCACTTGCCGTTTAGCTAATACTGATTGCAGTAAAAATAGACTTAAACACAATATAAACTATAGTTTTACAAAACAACGTTCTCGACTGTTATTGCTTTTTGTTGTGTATAACTGAAATTTAGCATTTGTATTATGTTAATGAGCACGAATTTATACCCTAGAACTAAGTTTGGGGACATACAATCAGACATATTCGAACAGAGCATTCAAAATAATGTTTATTATTTAAACCAGCGGTAAACATATTATCAACATGTAAGGCAAGCTATGCGTCGATCACAACAAATAATGTTAATTATTAATGCCACATTAAGGCATACAATGATCAATATTTACAAAATGTTTGAAATTCAGCAAGATAAGAGATCACATAAATCTTAGTCCGCCGTCCATGATTGTATATATGTGTTTATATATGATGTAGGGAGGGGGCCACATGGCATTGATGTGGTGTTTTATAAGGGTCGCTTCGAAAGTAACGCCCCCTATTTTATTATGTTGACCCACGACGTCAAAAGTGGATTTTGGCGGTATAACAGTAGGGATTAAAACTTCCCGCCAATATTCGTTAAATTTTGCTTCCGTGTGAAAGATGGCGGCAGAGGGCAGTCTGGGAGTTTGACATAGGGGTGCGTTTGAAGCAAAGGTGTGAATTGGATTCTTCCATGTGGAAAAATATGAATCCATATACATTCATCGATGAACGTTTACGGAACCAAACAGAAGATGTTAGCACAGGGAAACGAAGGGGCTCGCGTTTCAGCAATGGCGAAAGCGACACGAAGGACAAGTCACGTTCCGGACTAAAATGCACTTCTGTCACACCACACAATGAAGAGCGTTTCGAACAGCAAGTCGGCTTATTATGGGTGGAACCAGGTAACTGTCTACGTAGCTGGATATAGATTTTGATGTGTTGAAAACGATGTTGGCAACGTTAGAATATCGCCAAGTTTGCGCCAGGTAGGCCCCATGAATGCTCACACATGAACAGAAAGAACATCATTTGCAAGCTCTTCAGGAACGTTTGAAACAATACAAGGATGAAGCGGCAGTCTGTGGAGTGGCGGACGACATGTGCATTCCCCATCGAAGAAAAAGTTTAAATAGCAGCCCTCAGCGAACAAAGTGAGGTGCACTTTTTTTTGGAATAGGAAAGTGGGATCCTTCTGGATTTTCTGGAGCCTGAACAAACCATTAATCGGACCGCTACATCGCTAATCTGAAGGCTCGAATTGTCAGAGTCAGGCCAGAGAAAGAGACAAACATTTCTCTTGCAACACGATAGCGCCACAATCCATACCAGGATGAAGACCGTGGACTGGACTGTCCTGCCACACCTATCGTAAAGTCAAGCTGGAATAAGGAAACTGATCAGTACATGAGCTGTAGCTGTCAACGACCCAAAGCTGACTGCTGGCGTCAGGACCGGCGATCGACAGCTGCCAAGACCCTTCTCCACCTTCACGTGGTGATCCTGAATACCAGGCTGCAATAAGACAGACTGGCTAAGGAGAAGGAATCGAGGAGGGAAGACAACCCGAGGATGGTGATTATGTTGAAAATTGTTTTCTTTCGGTAAAAAGGTGTTCTATCAAATACGGTTTTCATGGAATAAAATAATATGCATTAGTTTCGGAGCGACCCTCGTAGTTTGTGTCGCAGAAATATGTGTGGTGTTATAATTTGTGTTGCAGTAATATGTGTGGTGTTATAGTTTCTGTCACAGTAATATGTGGTGTTATAGTTTGTGTCGCAGTAAAATGTGCGGTGTTATAGTTTCTGTCACAGTAAAATGTGTTGTGTTATAGTTTGTGTCGCAGTAATATGTGTGGTGTTATAGTTTCTGTCACAGTAAAATGTGTGGTGTTATAGTTTGTCACAGTAATATGTGTGGTGTTATAGTTTCTGTCGCAGTAATATGTGTGGTGTTATAATTTGTGTCGCAGTAAAATGTGTGGTGTTATAGTTTCTGTCACAGTAATGTGTGTGGTGTTATAGTTTCTGTCACAGTAATATGTGTGGTGTTATAATTTGTGTTGCAGTAATATGTGTGGTGTTATAGTTTGTGTCAATATGTTTTATATATGGGGTGTTAGTTTATGTCAATTTGATATGTTTATTGCAACGTTTGAGAATATTACATGTGCATTGGTAGTCTGGGGAGTATGTTTATGTTGAGTGTATGGTTTATTGTGTCACACATGTTGTATGTACAGTATGTAGTGTTGGCATGTTGTTCTGGGGTATTCAACATACATTACTGTATAAACTTAGGAATGTTAACATTGTTGGTGAGCAGTGCTATCAGCTCTATCCTACTGAGGACATCGTCTTCCGTAATGGAGGTTATTATAGAGAGCGATATTGGATTTGTGGCTTAATGGCAATACACTATGTACAAAAGCATTTGATAAGGCAGTACACATTCTTGTCTTGGTTATGTGGGGAGAAGAAAAGTAGAAATGCATGTATCAGTGACGAATGGCTCAACACGTTATTGAATGGTTTTTAAATGGCTTTATCTGATATGATGTGTAACATTTGTAGTGAAACCAAGCGAGAGAGATTTAAGTGTCTTACATTACATTATGCAACATTACATTAGGCAGTGTTAACTGTTAGTAAGGAAGCAATTGTACTATTCCCCTTACTGAGTCTTTTTTTGTATAGAGAAAATGCACGATATTTGCAACTACTCAATTCTGTGAGGATATATTTACCGTTAAAAACATATAGACCTAAACTTTCTAGCAGCGCTAAACCTTCCAAAGGGCTCAGATTTCAGAAACACAGTGTCAGATGACCGGCTCTCTAATTGTTAGGAAAGGACTTGATATACACAGATTTCAAAGAATTAAAAAATACACTTGATCAGTGGCGGTTAGTCCACTCGGATATTAGGGAAGCAACACCTCTGCATATTTCGTTGGGGGCTGAGTATGTATGTAAAAGTGCTAAATGTCTTGTTTTGATGTCGATTTTCGACGTTAAATACTTTTGAATCGTAGGTCCCTGTAAAATGTATATTATAATTTAATTCACAATTAATTTGGGCAATATTGTAGTACAAAATACGCTAAGAACATACATTTTTCCTCCTAAAAGTTGACAATTTTTGGATCTTGTTTGATAACTTTATTTCATTTTCATTAATGAAAATAAGTAGGGATTAAGATATTACTACAACAAATATATATATTTTTTTTCAAATTAATTAAATAGTATTAAAAAAAACATTCCCTTGTAGGTAACAATCTAGACTCTGCCCCTGCTTCACAAATTCATCAATGATCAAGTCAAAGAAATTCAAAGAAATTCTTCATACTATTGTGTTTATAGTCTTCTATTATTCCTTAAGCTGAACAATTTCATTCGGTGCTCGGCAACGTAAGAAGTAATGCACATAACCGTAGATGTACTTTGACATTTATTTTGGTACAGCTGACAATACGTATGCGTCAATAATTTATTAGTGGTTTATCAAAGATCACGTGGCAAAAAAACAAAAACTTGTTCATTGACGAGAAGCAAATTAATTCTTGCTTCTCGTGTATCTTTAAAACAACCACACCCTCTCCTCACCGCCCTCCTCCTACCCTACGTTGCACTTACTAATTCCAGCTATAGGAGTTATGAAAGCAGATTCCTCTGTGCTTGTCTTGTAACGTATTTTCTTTCACAGTCACGTTTAAAGGCGGGGTCGATTCATATTGTAAGAAATAGTGTCTTGTATATAGACTCACAGAGTAGCTTATAACATTAAACACAACTAAATCTGCAAAGGTAGGTTTAACTATTTCAAAAATCTTTATGAGCTGAAGATAGGGATAATATGTATTGACTCGTTTACTAGGGAAACGCAAGCACTGCTCACATGGACTTGACCGCACCTGCACATACTATATTATAATCAGTAAAATGTGTAACATACGGGCAAGTAAATGTTGAAAACATATTAATGTTGTAATAACGATGGGTCGATATGAAATCAGGTTCTGACAAATGTTTTGAGTAGAGAGGCGAGTGACATATATAATATGTTAATTCCATTATCTGCCAAGCGACTGGTATGAAGAACGGTCTGTAGAAACTTGCAGAAACCCAGCTTGTATTAGGCTCCAGTGATTTGAAGAAAGTTAATAACTCGCTTTCTCCAGGTCTTCAGAAAATACAGAATAAGACAGAACACATTTGATATCTGATATTCTAATTGTGATGTATAACAAAATGTATCACACGAATTATGCGCTGTGGCTTTTATCACACACATTATGGATTGTGGCTTTTATCACACACACTATGGGTTGTGACTTTGTATTGTATTGCTGATTAACCTGCGAAGACAATTATGATTGGCTGTTAACCCTTGATTCAGTCCGAGCTGGTTTTGTCTCTTTCCATCCGGACCAGAATATCAAGCATCAAAGTTGTATGTATTCATAATATAAATAAATTAATATTGAACAAATTGAGCTAAAATTGCGATCTAAACATCGTAAGACACACTGTCTATGATATGAGGCATTCATAATAAAAATTATAAATTAGTATGAAGCGTTAAATGTCATTAATTCAGAGGTGAAAAGTAGAAAGGAAAACATTTTTGTGGAACTTGTCTCTCGCCGATTTATCTGTCAATCCCTTTCGTATTATGTGTCCCTGTTAGAGTCTGAATCGGGCGTATGTTGAATATCCACGAGTAATCCAGATGTATGATCATTGGACTAATCGAATAATAAATCATTTTTCAAGTCCAATTTTCGCGATAGATATGTCGACTTTCAAAAATAACACGCGCAAAAGTCCACCTACCGGAAACAATCTCGCAGTTAAATAGGTTCTTGCTCTAGTGTTGTTTTGATCATGTTTTTTGGCGTCTCCTGTATAATGTCACTCCAACTTCTTACAAGCTTTTCTTAGATTTCCTAGAAAATTATCTGCTCAGTCTGATAATTCTGACACGAATTTATGTTCAGTACCAGGATCGGATTCCAACTATATGTGGAATTTAGTACAGACTATTAGATGAGTGCCACCTTACCGTGTTCCAGCAGTAACTTCGGTCACATCTATTCTCAGTCATCTTCACTTTATAACCCGGCGGCTGATTTGCACACTTGTCATAACACGGCTGGCTTGCATCTTTGCCATAACTATAAACTGGTGGCTGCCATGTATTCTTGCTATAACTATAAACTGGTGGCTGCCATGTATCCTTGCCATAACTATAAACTGGTGGCTGCCATGTATCCTTGCTATAACTATAAACTGGTGGCTGCCATGTATCCTTGCTATAACTATAAACTGGTGGCTGCCATGTATCCTGCCATAACTATAAACTGGTGGCTGCCATGTATCCTTGCTATAACTATAAACTGGTGGCTGCCATGTATCCTTGCTATAACTATAAACTGGTGGCTGCCATGTATCCTTGCTATAACTATAAACTGGTGGCTGCCATGTATCCTTGCTATAACTATAAACTGGTGGCTGTCATGTATCCTTGCTATAACTATAAACTGGTGGCTGGCTTGCATCCTTGCCATAACTATAAACGGTTGGCTGGCTTGCATCCTTGCCATAAATATAAACGGTACTTTAGTACACGAGAACTCAAATCGGCCGGAGACGAATAGTTAGAGACTTTTTTGTGTAAGGTCTCAGCTTCTTGTGTGGTAGAGTGAGCAGTTCCCTTTCTCAGTGCCGTGTCATCTTAACAGTACGTCAGGTACCCATATACAGATAGGTATACTGGCGCCACATGCCATAATCAAGGCGTGAATCTGGTCCCGTTTTTGTGGCAGCCAAGCTCCCTAGCCACACTGCAGCAATCAATATGTGTACAAAATCAATTTGGGAATATATAGTAAATGTATACTAAAATAATGATAAACATAAAAAAGTTCGTATACAATAATTTATTCATTTCTCTTAAAGTATCTCAGTTGTTTTCATACATGTGTTCCTTTGAAATGTGTGCGTTGCTCACTCTTTACAAAGCCTCAAACAAATAAATTAGTGCAGTCACATCGAACTACAGTACATATGAAAAGAACAAAATCCAAAAGTTTACTAGTGCAGCAACACGAATCTGAGTGTGTGAGCAGATATGTCATCAGGCGAACATACAAACTGGGACACATTAACAGTATGCAGACAGGACAAAAGTTGAAGGAGTCTTTTGCTGGCAATCACAGATTAAACCTAGCGTTCTTATTCTTCTTCGTACGCAGTCAGACATCAACCTGTATTTTTTCGAAAAAAAAGCAGTGGTTATCCTGAGGCTGTCGACACTGCCATGGAGCGTGTCTAGTGTTGCCACTGGTGATGGCCACATGTGCTTTCTCTGATCCTCGTATGTCGGGCAGTTTTGCAGCAAATGTTCAGCAGTTATTTTCCCAGTACCGCACGTGCATTCGTCAGTGCCACCTATCTTCAGTGTGTTGAATCGGTGGTACCTCAGTCTATTGTGGCCTGTGCGAAGTCTGAAGACCACGACGTGCTCTCTTCTGTTCAACTGGTAGTAGGCATCGTTTTTTGTGTAGCCAGTATGTTCTGTTTCCCATTTGGTCATGTATCTAGCTCTAATAAGCCTTTTTGACTCTTCGTATGTCACACTAGGTTCTGGTTGTGGTAGTCTTGCACCTTCTTTTGCCAGTCTGTCTGCCTTCTCGTTGCCTTGGATGTTACAGTGGGATGGGACCCACTGTATCACTACTCTTTTTGGTGCGGACTGCTGGCATAGTTGACAGAGTACTGCTCTTAAGTCATTAAGTTCAGTATTTTTCTGGCTTTTTAGTGATGTGACTACGGCCAGGGCATCTGTAAGCAGGACTATATGGCTTTCATTTCTCTTACTGCAGCCTTCAGTGCCTCTGCCTCTGCTCTGAAATTGCTTGAGTATTTTCCAGTTGCCACTGACGTGTTATTTTTCTACCATTTGGTAGGCTCAGGAATACCCCTGCCCCTCCGTTCTGTGTTGTGTTTGTTACAGAGCCGTCGGTGTATGCATGGGTCCAGTCCATGCTTGGGTAGTTTTTCGTTATGTACCTCAGGGTTGCATCTCTTCTTTCTTTTTCAGTCTGGCTGTTTTTGTTTCCAATACCTGGTATGTTTTCTACCACCTCTGGAAATATGTGCTGCCTCCAGATAGGGTTGAGTACAATAGGGATGGGCTTTGGTGTTGTTAATGCGTTCATAGGGTCTTCGTTCATCTTTGCTTTGGTTATTTCTGCAAAGTTTCTCCGCTTTAGTTTCCCATTTCCATAATTGTTTAGTCTCTTATGCATTGGATGGTCAGTCAGTCTTCTGAGTTTTTCCGCTTGCTGCTGGGCCCTGCAGTCTCTTCTGTCGGTCATGGACTGCAGATTTGTATTCAAGTTCTACAATTGGCGTTGACTTCATGCCTCCTGTTATAACTCTCATGCCTTGGTTTTGGAGTTTGCTAATTTTGTCAAAGTTCGTCTTTGCTGCTGTTGTCCATGCCGCAATGCCATTCTCGAGAACTGGTCTCACTCTTCCAGTGTACAGTTTCTTTAGTATACTTTCGTCTGCTCCCCAGCTTGTGCCAGCAAGTTTCCTCATGATTGCCATTCTTTCTCTGCCTCTCATTCGGTTTCTCTCGATCTGACTTTTCCATGTCATGCGCCGATCAAATGTGACTCCCATGTAGTTTGGGTTGTCGTTTGGCCGCAGGTATTTGCCGTTAAGACTTATTTTGGTGTTTTGGGGTTTGTTTGAAAGCGAGAATATCGTACATGTTGTTTTTTCCTCATTTATTTTGACCAGCCATGAGTTCGCCCACTCCTCCAGCGATGTTAGGGCCTGCTGCATCAGATTACTTGCTATGGTGAGGTTCTTTTCAGAGTTCCACATAGCCAGATCGTCTGCAAACATTGAGCTATGGACTCTTCTTGGTATATTCTCAATGATGTTATTTATGTACACCAGGAAGAGTGTGAGCGACAGTACTTCCCCTTGGGGTACTCCCTGCTCAAGTGTCACCTTTTTGCTCATCTGCCCTTGTACTTGAACTCTGGTTGTTCTGTTTTTGAGGTAGTGACTGATCCATCTGTACATTTTCCCACAAACTTCACTTCTTTGTAGCTTGACTTTAAGTCCTTCTTTCCGAATATCCCCATCTCTCCGAGTGGCTGTTGAAGTCTCCAACTACTAGACAGCTGGAGTCCTTGATCTCCATACTCGAGAGCGACAGGTCTTTGTTGGGTGGGCAGTACAGGTTGAAGATGCGGATCTTCGTTTCTTGTGCCATTATGTCGACTCCTACAATTTCTGATTGTCCGGTGTGATTGACACCAACCGCGCTACTCGGTATGCAGTTACTTGTCAGTATCAGAACCCCTCCTTTGTGACCTTCTCTATCGAGACGGAAAGTCTGGTATCCTCTGATTGAGAATTTGTGGTTGTTGTTGAGGTGCGTTTCTTGGATACATGCCACGTTAATCTTACCTTCATGCAGGTGATGTGTTAGGGAAAGCTTTTTGTTAATGACACCCTCCGCATTCCACTGTAGTATTCTGAGGGTCTTGTGTTTTTGTTCAATAGATTTTGCCCCAAAACCTAGCGTTCATTGTCACTTACTGCTTCGTCAGTATCCCCATTAAGGATTGATGAAGAGAAGATGTATAAGTAAATAGCATGCCCTTTGCAGAAGATCGCTTATTACAACCGCCAACCTATTTGGCTGTTATTCGATTGTCAAGTACGGTAGATTGCCATTACTTTCCGTACGTGGAGGAGCGAAACAAAATAACCCATGTCCGCCAAACTGGAAACGAGCGTGATTCGAACCGGGTGAGCTGGGATTGTGAAACGGACGCTTCACCCCTAGGCCACGCAGCCTTCCATAAGATGTATACAGTTCAGTACAGAAATAATAGTTCTTTTGTTTCTTTTGATTGTCTTGTATTGATCATGTGTCTGTTTATTTGCTCGTCTGATCATATCTTGCTATGTGGTGTTGTGTCACAGTTAAGTTATGTGTTGTGTCAACAGTCAAGCTGTCTTTTGTCCGTTCACGTTGCTGTTATTATTTAGATTAAGAAAGCATTGACAAAAAACACAAAAGCAATAGCTGCCGTAAACAGTTCTGCGATGTTTCTAACTGTTGTCGAAGACGATCTCAGTTTGCCACCGCGTTGGACAGATGTTTCGCGGAGTTGGAAACTCCTGTACACTGTACGATAGTTGAGTGGTTGAACTGGCCGGAAGTTGTTCACGATGTATTCCTGAATGTGAATCCTTTGAATATCCTGCGTCTCCTAGACATAGAACAAAACAACAGAGGGTGGTGTTTAAAACATGTCATTAGACATTGAGGAGCGGATGGCAGAGCCGTTTGGAAGACGGTCTGTGACCATGATAACATGCGCTCAAATCCTCATTAATGCGTAAGTTGCTTTTTTGTTCTACAGAAGTTAAAATAAAAACTGTCTGTGCCAACTACAAGACAAGCGGCCTGCATTCCTCAGCACTATAAATCGTCACGGTGTCCTTCCGTAATGGTGTCCTTCCGTAATGGTGTAAGCGCTTTAGTGATATTTGATGTGATTCTAGTCTGCCACAGAAGAACGACATGTTTACTACTACACACACGCGAATCACTCTTGTCGTTTGTTTGCCTCTGTTGCTAGCGTAATCATTCTTATTGTCTGTTTGTTTACAACTAGTCCTAGGCTAGTCATTGGGGGGTGGGGGTGTTATCCTATGATGCACATGACTTTGTGACTATTATTGCATGGCCTTTGTTCCTCAGCCAAATGAATGCCTTAGACTGACCCCAGCAATGGGGAGGAACGTACAATGATAGTTTTATTTTTTAAATAGGGAATGCCTTGAGTGTTTT
This sequence comes from Ariolimax columbianus, assembly GCA_036924085.1. Taxonomy (NCBI): domain Eukaryota; kingdom Metazoa; phylum Mollusca; class Gastropoda; order Stylommatophora; family Arionidae; genus Ariolimax; species Ariolimax columbianus. The sequence continues at coordinate 145,488,960 of JAVGWX010000001.1, forward strand.
TTTTGTGTGTGTGGAACATCTGCCATGGATTGCTAGCCTGACATTCTGTAGCAGAGCTACTATAGCGATTGCCTTTTATTCATAAACTGACCAGATACCATACCTAGTCGCATCACACTCCTGTCGACTTAGCTGTAAAACATGCGTTCATGAATGGGCCAGAGTTATGGAACTTGTCACCTTAACTCAGAAATGGAGACCTACTACAATGCTATCTTTCACACTGTATCCCAAGTAACAATAACTGCTAAGGAACTACTTTTGATACACTTTTCTACATATTTCTGGTAAACAGCAGCGGGTAGTATTTATTTTGATGGTGAATATTAGTACAGGTTCTATAGAATCTGACGACACGTTGAGCTTAGCTTGTATATTTAACTTCAGTACCCCATTAAGTCTTCAGACAAGGAGACGACTGAAACTCTTTGAATGTACCGTCACATCATTTTAATTTTCTGAGTCTGTTGAAATTTATATTTAAGTTGAGTACATCTGGTATCTACCCCATAAAAACCAACACAAGAATCATGTTGATGCTTGTTCTCATTGCTGGTGTCTGCCCGGAGGATTATACAGCCGAGGAATGTAGGCCACCAGTCCTTGTAGTTGTTACTGGCTGGGCTATTGTTACCTCTGATAGAAACGTAGTTGTACTGGAGATTTGAACCCGTGTCCCCTTGATTAAGAGTTCAGTATGATAACAACTTGACCACAAGCTCATCATCTGGTGTAAAATTCTTAAATATGATGTGTTTATATGTGCAGGTGTTTTCCTTTTGTATCTGAATTATTTCTCCCAGGTGCACAGCGGTGCAATGAGGTGGGGAGCTTGGTCAGCATGGTGAACTTATCCGGACCAGCATACCACGTAGGATAAGGTGCTACATTAACCAGCACTGCATGAACATATGTTCATAGGTGTATGCTTCTTTCAAGGAGGCCATGTTCATAGGTGTATGCATCTTTCAAGAAGGCCATGTTCATAGGTGTATGAATCTTTCAAGAAGGCCATGTTCATAGGTGTATGCATCTTTTAAGGAGGCCATGTTCTTAGGTGTATGCATCTTTCAAGGAGGCCATGTTCATAGGTGTATGCTTTTTTCAAGGAGGCCATGTTCATAGGTGTATGCTTCTCTGAAGGAGGCCATGTTCTTAGGTGTATGCTTTTTTCAAGGAGGCCATGTTCATAGGTGTATGCTTTTTTCAAGGAGGCCATGTTCATAGGTGTATGCTTCTTTGAAGGAGGCCAACCGCAGTGGTGGGGCCATGCTCCTACTGGAGGGAAACAGGAAGGATGAGAATACAATTTGTTTGTGTATCATTATGTACACTGAACTCTGTTGCTGACAACTTTTGCTCAAGACGTCTGTCAATGTCTTACTGATGGTCACACGTTTCGCTTCTTATGTTACGCAGAAAGAAACATCACAACACTCCAAATTGACCCATAGAACCTCATTCTCTCAGCAAATTTCAAAAAGGTTTGAATACTGTTGGTTTCAGTAGCTAATTGGTTATGCAATCTCCTGCTTCATCCTTGTCTTTTTTTATCATGTCCAGTCAAAGAAGAACGCTGCATCAATTTTCTTACTTCACTTATATGTTGTTTCTAATGTATGCATGCTTATATGTATCTCTCTAAAACTTTCTATGGACAACCTGGATTTTGTCTTTGTCTCCGTATGGCTCATTGTGGAGGATAGAAAAACCACTGAAGTTTGCCTCAGGTGGAAGCTTATGTCAAAGCATTGCATGTATTCTCTGTAGCATTTAGTTTGATATGATAATGTTGCTAGCCCCTTTAACAATCTTCTTAGTTAACTAATGTATTTGTCATGCCTTATTTTCTATTCTCTGAGCATGAAGATAATATGTGAGTCGCATGTTGTAAACAGGTGATTGTTACCTTGTGTCCCTGTTTGAAATGACTTTCAGCCTTCATCTTTGTATTACTGTTAACTAAATTTTGGTTGGACATGGCTGGGTCCATCTTTGTAGCTCGTCCTTTATCTAATGCAGGTGTTGGTGATGGCCCTAGGACACTTCTGAAAGTCAAGCACAAAGTCAGTTGTTACAAATTTAGTAGTAACTTTGTTAGCATTCTTGTTGGAATTTTTTAAGGAGCAAGCGAACCCTAGTTTTCATTCAATCATTCAATCAAAATCTTTAAGATCCATATGGAGCACAGGTCTTCAAAAATATCTACCAAGTTCTCCTGTACTGTACCATCCTGTACTGTGCCGTATCATTTATGTTTGTCTCGAACTCCATGTCTAACGCTGCCTAGTCACCTCTTATAATATGGTTGGCAAATTGACAATGTTACTATTCTTTTCTTCCCTTTTGGGCCCTAGAAACACACAGGTGAAGTTTTTATTGATGACAATTGAAATACTCAGATGAAGTTTTTATTATTGACAGTTGCAACACTCAGATGAAGTTTTTATTATTGACAGATAGTTTAATTTTTTAAAATATGAACAGAAGTTGTATAATGGTCACTTTTCACTGGCTCTTAGAATATGAAAGTAAGCAACTCTGTGAGGGTGTCTTCTTCACGTCGCTTTAATGTGTGTGCTCTCAATGTGAAGCATTGTATCATCGCTGCAGCCGGACACCTTACAGGAAACCTCAACCAAAGCACTTTGTACATTGTTACTGTGGTTTTTTTAAAATGTAGAAATTGTTTTAAATGAAGATGTTGCCAGCTCCATACACACACCTCTTGAGTTGCCATTTATGATATGCTATAAGTTTTCCAATGGCCCAATTCTTTGCTATATGAGAGTGTCAACTTTGTAAAATATTCAGCTCTTTTTTACTTGAGATTGGACTGAGGGCCATAGTTATTAGTTGAGATTCGACTTACATGACTGAATTGACATGGGGTATATCTCCCATCATCCTCTCCTGCATGAGCTCCGATATCAAAATGGTTTCCTCAAATGCATTGCCCTGAAATCCAAATTGATGTGGTTAACTAAATGGAAGCAATACAACCAGACATTTAGAGTGAAGCATGCTTATTAGCCTACAGCATCAAAAGCTGATGAGACAGATTAGCAGCATTAAGGAAAATAAAGTATTTATTAGTCTTTAAACTGAAGAAATGCAATCAGACATATCTAGATAACTTTATCAGCATTCAACGTTTAACCAATTATGGAGCATAAAGCTGTAACTTTTTCGCACCACTTATTTATAGACTTTCTCCGACAGGTCCAGCGACTGTAGTTGTTTTGTTATCTTTGGTTATCATTTTTCACCATTTTTTTGGCTTCTCTGATCGATTTCCTGATCTTCTCTTTCCTTGATCTTCTTTTCTCTGGTCTTCTTCTCTTTCTTGGTCTTCTCTTCTCTTTCTTGGTCTTCTCTTCTCTTTCTTGGTCTTCTCTTCTCTTTCTTGGTCTTCTCTTCTCTTTCTTGATCCTCTTCATGATTTCTTACCTGATCTTCTCTTCCCTGAGGGTTAAAATCAGTGGGATACAAAAACTAGCTATCAACCTGCCATTTTGCGATTGTTCAAATCCACCAATGCAGTTATAGAGTTGATCTCTGTCCAGGCAGTCACCATGTAGTGTGCATGCTACATTGAAATAATCTATAATAGAAAACCTAGGCCTTTACCGCTAATATAGCCCATACTGTTCATTAGCCGTCAATGCTGATATAGTTCTATTCTGTAGCCCTCGACGCTGATGCAGTACTCTTTCATAGCTCTTAACGCTAATATAGCCTTTAATGTCCAATAAATAGATATAGTTCTCTTCCATAGCCCTTAACGTTCTATAACCCTCAACTCTGATATAAGTTCACTTCCATAGTCTTAACGCTAATATAGCCTTTAATGTCCAATAAATAGATATAGTTCTCTTCCATAGCTCTTAACGTTCTATAACCCTCAACTCTGATATAAGTTCACTTCCATAGTCTTAACGCTAATATAATTCACTTTCACTTAACATTCCATAACCTTAAACGCTGATATAGCTCTCTATCATAGCCCTTAATGTTAATATAGTTTTCTGTCATAGCTCCCTCCTAATGCTATTATAGTTATCTTCTATAGCTTTTAACGCTAATACTTTTATTTTTTAGATCTTGTAGAGTAGCGTACATGATGAGATATTGGAATAACTAAAGTGATTTACTAGTTCTTCCAGTGTTCAGAAGAATAAAAAAATCTTTTTGAGAAAGAGTGATATCTTAATCAGCAAGCCTGGCACACCAAACATACCTCTCCTGGAAAAACAAACAAACAGCGGAGACCATATACCACAAAATGAGCTAATGAAGGATATACTAATTTCTGCTGTTTGGCGCTAACACAATGGAGATTTCAAACTTAAATCGATGCTGGTTTGAAGAAAACAATATTGAAAAATGGCTTACAGAACGGATTTCATTGTACTACGACGTCCCATATGTTCTCAACCCCATTCATTTCTGAAAGTGCCGACGACAGAGCACGAACACTGTAGATCCCAAAGAGGCTGCTAAATTTTCCCTTGACGACGTCAGGTCGACCCAACCTAATAAAATGGCTATCAGTAAAGGCGGCCGGCGTGATGCTGATCACATCACTCCTAGTGGGACGTTGGTCAAGAAAAATATGGGCCTAACACCATATTTCCATTATGCGGGAAATCATGATCTTTAAGTTTTCCCTTTTTATGTCAGGTACCAATTTACAACTGTGTCGACTGGGAGAAATCATCGTACCATTAACAAACCCACGACATAACCCGGTCTGTTAAACAGAACAATGCTTGTCAACTTCTCATAAACCATAAAGGGCTCACACCTATAATAAAACTCACTGTTGACCGGCGTTGAACATGTTGAATTAGCCAATATCCCACACACAATAAATGTGTATTGTTAGCAACACTTGACAATAGATTCACGATACGATGAGGTCTCTGGGTTAGGCTCATAAATATCGTTTAAAGCAGGGATTCACATTTTGTTCTTAACATTTCCTGATTATATACGAAAAACTAAATACATTACCTTTATACCCAGCTCATCCAAAACATCTTCTGCTCTGCGCTCTTTTTCCCGCTCTTCTTTAGTCAGCGAACGTCTTCTTCTTTCTACCTTCTTGCTTGTCACGGACGTATTCTTAAATTGCAGTAGTTTTGTGAATTCTTTTAGCTGTGGATATCAAATATGTTTTAGGGATCAAGATGCTGAGCAGCGCATGAGCTGCAGTGGTCAGCGACTCATAGCTGACTGCTATCGTCAGGGCCAGCGAACCATAGCTTTCCAATACCCTTCTACACCTCCACACGGTGATCCTAAATAACAGGCTGCAGTAGGGCAGACTGGCTAAGGAGAATGGATCGTAGAGGGAATGCTAACCGGGTACTCAAAAATGCTTGCTGAAGTCGGATGTGTTGGATCGAAAGGTGCAAATATCGCAGCCACGCTGTAAACTACAACACATGGCATTCCGTTCTCTGGACTACATTCTGCTACTTACCATTTCAGTGTTTGGTAGTGGGAGATTGAGAACGAACGAAGAAGAAGAAGAAGAAGAAGAAACATGTTTTATAGCACTCTTAGTGGACATAGCTCAAACAATCAAGATGTGCGTTGAGGCGCTAAAGCTTGCCAACATTGTGTGATTAGAAGATGTCTGGTGGCCTGTGCGCGAGCAACATTCGCGTGCATGCTGCGCACACTATTAGTCCTTGTCATTGAAAGTCGTCAATAGTTGGTCGAGGCGGAGAAGGAATACATATTAGGAACATATTATACAATGTCCCGATATTACCATCGATAGCTAAGTTTGTCACTGACCTCATGTAACTATTGAAAGTGCAGTATTGTATAATAACATGTCATAGAACGTATGCATGTACAAACTCATTCCAGGTATCTAACAATTTAAAAAAATATTAACAAATTCTATGTTTCACCATTTTATCTTCCCCACATACTTACTCTCTCTCTCTTTCTCTCTCTCTCTCTCTCTTTCACACACAAAGTACATCTACATATAATGATATTTAGTCACGTCCTTATTTACAACATTTCTTTCGTGGACAGTACAGTGGAATACAATATAGATTGTCATGTTATGATCTAACATACTCTCTCGGTCTTCTCTTCCCCCCCCCCCCCCACATGCCTTCCCCCACCCCACTAAATGCATGTATCCTAACTTCTTTCACACTGTTCCATTATTTCCTTCTTACTAAACAAAATACATCACCCCCCTGCCATTGCATAACAACCTCCCCCCCCCCACCCAAAGCCAGGTGTGCCCCAACATCTGGAACAAACGCCTAAATGAAAGAAATACTACCAGAACAATAGTATAACACTTGATCCATGACAGCAGTACCAGCTATATGACCAACGTTTTTATTATCAGATACAGTGACAGTGAAGTTGATGAAACTAGACATTGAACTGACTTGTTTTTCAGAGATGGTTTGCTTGGTTTCAAACACAGTCCACACAACGCTCTCAAAGCAGTCAGGTGTTGTCAAGGAGCCGTTGTACCTGTAGTAACGCGTGAGGTCAGTCGGAAGAAAGTTTCGCAGCGACATCAGTGGGAGTACAGCCCTTTTTTGATGTTCTGCCCACATAGATTCAGAATAGAGAGTTCTCAGTGGAGTGGGCTTAACTAGCACAGCGACATTGCTGTCATATACAATATTTAAACCATTGGTAATGGTAAACAATATTTAAACCATTGGTAATGGTAAACAATATTTAAACCATTGGTATGGCAAACAATATTTAAACCATTGTCGTGACAAACAATATTTAAACCATTGGTAATGGTAAACAATATTTAAACCATTGGTATGGCAAACAATATTTAAACCATTGGTAATGGTAAACAATATTTAAACCATTGGTAATTGTAAACAATATTTAAACCATTGGTAATGGTAAACAATATTTAAACCATTGGTAATGGTAAACAATATTTAAACCATTGGTAATGGTAAACAATATTTAAACCATTGGTAATGGTAAACAATATTTAAACCATTGGTATGACAAACAATATTTAAACCACGGCTATTACATTATAGATATAGGGATGACGAAGTTCATTTATGCCGACGACACAGCAGCAGTGACTGCCCAAGCCCTCTTGATGTCCTTATTTAAGAGCATCAGAAAAATCACCTCAAACCAATCCCCAATAAAAATTACAAGTATGGCTTTTCACGTTAGAAACAGTCAAATAACAAATACAGCTCAGATGACAAGAACAGGAGTTCAAAACACAGTACGGCTCTCTCTCTCTCTCTCTCTCTCTCTCTCTCTCTCTCTCTCTCACTTTCACTCACATACATACTCTCTCTATCTATCTCACACACATACATACACATTCTCTCTCTATCTAACACGCATACATACACACTCTCTCTATCTCACATGCATACATACACACTCTCTCTATATATCACATACATACTATCTCTCTCACATACATAATCTCCCTCTCACATACATACTCTCTCTCTCACACATACATACTCTCTCTCACATACACACATACTCTCTCTCTCTCTCACATACATATCTCTCTCACATACATACTCTCTCTCACATACATACTATCTCACATAATACTCTCTCACATAGATACATACATACTCTTTCTCACATACATACACACTCTCTCTCACATACATACACACTCTCTCTCACATATATACACTCTCTATCGCGCGCACGCACACATACATACACGCGAGAGAGAGAGAGAGAGAGAGAGAGAGTACAAGCCTGAGAGAGAGCGTGAGACCGAGACTGGCGGGTAAGCCCTTGAACTCACCAGGATCTTTGACATGTTGTAAAGCTTTGACTATGGTTGTCATAGTTGGGTTGTCCTGTTTAGAAATCTGAACAAGATGTGAGAGTATTTGATCGCTGTTGGTAGATAATGTGTGAGAACATTTAATCGCTGTTGGTTGATAACGTGTGAGAGCATTGTATCACTGTTGGTAGATAATGTGTGAGAGCATTGTATCACTGTTGGTAGATAATGTGTGAGAGCATTGTATCACTGTTGGTAGATAATGTGTGAGAGCATTGTATCACTGTTGGTAGATAATGCGTGAGAGCATTGTATCACTGTTGGTAGATAATGTGTGAGAACATTTAATCGCTGTTGGTTGATAACGTGTGAGAGCATTGTATCACTGTTGGTAGATAATGTGTGAGAGCATTGTATCACTGTTGGTAGATAATGTGTGAGAGCATTGTATCACTGTTGGTAGATAATATGTGAGAGCATTGTATCACTGTTGGTAGATAATGTGTGAGAGCATTGTATCACTGTTGGTAGATAATGTGTGAGAGCATTGTATCACTGTTGGTAGATAATGTGTGAGAGCATTGTATCACTGTTGGTAGATAATGTGTGAGAGCATTGTATCACTGTTGGTAGATAATGCGTGAGAACATCTGATCGCTGTTGGTAGATAATGTGTGAGAGCATTGTATCACTGTTGGTAGATAATGTGTGAGAGCATTGTATCACTGTTGGTAGATAATGTGTGAGAGCATTGTATCACTGTTGGTAGATAATGTGTGAAAACATCTGATCGCTGTTTGTAGATAATGTGTGAGAACATCTGATCGCTGTTGGTAGATAATGTGTGAAAACATCTGATCGCTGTTTGTAGATAATGTGTGAGAACATCTGATCGCTGTTGGTAGATAATGTGTGAGAGCATTTGATCGATGTTGGTAGATAATGTGTGAGAGAATTTAATCGCCGTTGGTAGATAATGTGTCAGGGTTATGTGTCATAGAATAATAGTTTAAGATTTTAGAACATATAGAGTCACAACACCAGGCAACCGTAATTCAAATATAACACAATCAAAATCCATGCGATTCTCTCCATCCGCATCTAACTCCATTCTTGTCTTTGGTAGAAGCTGAGTAGTTTTAGTGGCATCAGTAATGGGAGTGGGGGGCTTCCATGTGGGTGACATAGATAAGAATAGGACTACTGCCATACTGAGAGCAGATCGTATTATGTGACTAACAGTGGGGTCTAACCCCTTTATTGAGAGACACACCACTACATTACATTTCGCACCACGTAATTGGCACATACTGTTTTGTCTGTTAGGTATTTTTGTCTCATGTTAGCGAGGCTCGCCACTTGTAACCACAGACCGAATCGGTTTGATTATATTGGGGCGTTCAAGAACTGCTGTTTCTATAAGCTATGTCTCCTTTTAGGCTAGGAGTGCCGCTTGTAACTACATAGTCCTTTTGATTACATTAAGACGTTCAAGAAGTCCCGTCCCTTAAGATCATGGACTAGTAAACCCATATCGAATATGAGTCTCATCAGAACAGTGATTGCTATGTATCATGGGCAGGTCTAGTTATTCACAAAGCAATTGGCGTGCTTGTCTGCAGCAAAGGGAGCTCACCGCGTATTAGATAGCTGTGAAGTTTATTTGTAAACATTGATTGCCTCAAATTAAAATATTGTTTTTAGGTGCTTGGATTTTCATAGAATTCTCTCTCTCCTCTTTCTGGTACTTATTGAATCTTAAAGAACAAAATCAATACACGAGGAGCACATGGTGTGGAGGTGTAACTTGAGTGTTAGTTTGATTTGCAATCCCAACATACCAGTAGGAAATCACCATGTTAAATGCGACTCGGCATGACCGCTTCTCAACGTACATAGAGGATTGACAAAACTATTATAATGCAAAACTGCTACAGTGGAGCATACAACACATTATAAACGATACAAACATATGCAGCCAATACGCTCTTAACTTAAATAAATTAACGTCTTTATACTGGTTTAGAAGACTCAGCAGAGTCTGTATACAACCAGTTTCATTTGCATTATCTTGCTCTAAAAGCTATGCGCATGAAATCTATTATTAAATACATTAATTGTCCCTGCCTCTACTATTTCCTGTGGCAATGCATTCCAAGCATGACCACTCTGACTACAAAAATATTTCCTAATATCTAATCTGGACCTTTCTCTAGTTAATTTGTAGCTATGATATAACCTAAAAGACTACGGTCTGTGGTTGAAAAGGACGTGCTTTCGCCACATGAATCCAGGAAGGCATAGAGTTAACCACCACAGCCCCAAAAAATTAATACAAGGGAGAAATAATTGTTAGAATCGAGCGATAATGACTAGCTAGCCGCTTTTCTCTTTGTACGTCTTCGTGGTTCATCATGAGATCAAGGTCCATGTTTCTCTTTATCTTTGTACAACCTTTGTCTCTCATCTGTCTTTCGAGCCCAGTATCGTTCTCTTTATTACTGTGCCCCAATCTTCGTGTTTTTTTGGTAACAAATTCCCATTGTGTGTATTTTGCGCAGTTCTCAGTATGAAGATACCTTGCCCTTCTCTAGTTAAATCATAGTAGTTGTCCTCTTTTTGGAAATGGCTAAGTTGCTCAGGCCATTTCCTCGCGAAGTTGGTTTTATTGTTGTCTTTGCTTCATTATACGTGGTGCTCAAATCCTTTTGTGGAGAAGCTCTTCCATACTTCGCTAGTCTGTCTTCAGCGTCGTTTCGTTCGAGATTGCAGGGGAAGAGGACTCACTGAATTTGATGTTCAGTTGAGAGTTGTGTTAGGGAGTATGTGCATTTGCTGAAGATCTATAATTTTATTGTTTTAGAGCTGATATTACTGGCGAGGCATCAGTAACGTATTCTGTATTTTCTTTGCGGATATCTTCATCTTGGATTACCAGCTTGGCAGCAGCTTTGTACAATTTTCATTCATCAGCTTAGTATGGCCAAATTAACTGCTCGTAGCGAAGCGGTAAGTACCACGGCTTGCAACCCCGCCATGCGTGTTCTCGGATTCAACAAGATAGTGTCCCATCCACAAGTCACCGCATTTAACGAAATAAATGCTCAAGTCACGTGCACTGGTCGTAATGCGCACAGTACGAGTACAGCGCACTCCGCCGTGTCAAAAAGCTGAATTCATACACACTCGCACGCACACAAACATCTCACCAAAGTTGTACCCAGGTTGAAAATAATACTACTATAATCTTCCAGGCGTTAATCAACGACAAAAAAAAGGGTTGTGTGTGGAGCTAGCAATATCATCACTTAAAACCATTGATATCTTATTCTTCTTTGTTCGTTCTCAAACTCCCGCTACCTAGCCCTAACAATGGCTTTGCAAGTAGCAGGATGTTCTCCGGAGAAAGAAATGCGTTGTGACTGCGACATTTGCGCCTTTCGGTCGACACCAACAGGGCCGTTGGGTAGGAAAACAGCCGCTAAAGATGGTCAGATAGGATAGCTGTAGTGGGGGGCAAATGATTCAATTGGAGTTATCAAGAGGGAAGCACATCAATAAATATATAAAACTACAAGCAAGCACACACTACAATACAATCTATGCAGATATTGATAGCTGGCATACAAGGATATGATGTACATGTTCAACATAAACCGGATGTACAATGCTAATTGGTCGTGATCAAAGCGGGGTTACAGTTGTAGTGAGGAGTAACCAACATTTGCAAATTTAAAAAAAACTCATATTGTACGTAATTGTATGTGAAAGTGTGTGTTTGTGTGCCCGTGCTATAACTAATAGTGTGATTGTTAGGGATGTAGCGAGACGCATAGAAAGAGCTCATTATTAATTATACATACCTTGAACATTACTCCCAAAACTGCGAGCCCTCCTTTCTTTTTGATCGCTTGTTCAAGGTTAGAATACAGGTCGCGGTTGTAAGCAACAAGATGAAGCTACCAAATACACATTAGGTATTATATATTCAGTCGTGCCAAAATATTACCAAACCGGGAAGTTTCAGTTGTTGTTTGGACATAATACATACATGTAAAGCTGTGTGTGTGTTTATTTATTTTAGCTCTGAACCAAACAAAACTTGAGAAAGTTGACTTCCAGTAACATATATTTCATTTAACAGAATATGAGAAACGTGTGTCTGTCGTTGAAATCTTGACTTACAGATATTATCAGCTTAAATTATCTGCCGGTGTAAACAGGAAATATGCAATCACACGAGAAAGAGGAAGAACATTGCACTCTCGATTCACACACAATTTCTCTTTCTCTCGCCCTATGGCTAAGAGTATGTGCGTGTGTCTGCGCTTGTGTGTGTCAATCTGAGCGTATATGTGTCTGTCTGAGCGTATACGTGTCTGTGTGCGCGTCTGTCTGAGCTTGTGTGTGCCAGCGCGAGTGTGTGTCTGTACCTCAATGGGGCTAGGCTTCCCGTCAAGGAGATGCTCCGACCCATGGTGCGACTTGTGCCCCCAATGGAAGTGAAACTGTACAGCTTTGTACACGTTAGAAAGTCCTCCATTTGAGAGATAGAAATCACCTTCAAGATCCACCTGAGCTGAAAACACACAAAGCACGAGTAATACCACGTAAAATAAAGGAAGGACATTAATGATATTAACCATCTTGAGGGGGAGGTCAATATTTGGGGGTTGTCTTATTTCCTGGTGATGTTTTAATGGGGTTTTGGGTTAATTTGAGGATGATTCGTAAGTCGAGTCGTGTTTGGTTGGTCTTCTATCTGATATTAGAACTTCTTGTTGGTTCTGTCTGAGCGTCTGCATTTTGTTTTGCACATATGTATGGGTTTTTATTAATGCGTTCCAGCTTATATAGTCGATTAGTTATGTATATCACATACATTCAAGGCGCATGTGCGTGCGTGTATAACCTCCTATACACGTATACATATCCATCGTACGTATTCGTACGCGTGTGTGTGTATGTGTGTGGATGTGTGCTTTTATACATTATCATATGCATCCCATGTGTTTATCTGTATGTGTGTGTGTGCGTGTGTTTTTTTTTTGTGCTCGCGTGTGTAGGTGTGTGCTCTTCATATACTTATACATTATCACATCGATTGCAGCTGGAGGAGTGGAGGAGACGAGCGGCTGGAGAAGTGGGGGAGATCGCGGCTGTGGGAGTGGAGGAGATGGGCGGCTGTGGGAGTGGAGGAGATGGGCGGCTGTGGGAGAGGAGAAGATGGGATGCTGTGGGAGTGGATGAGATGGGCGGCTGTGGGAGTGGGGGAGATGGGCGGCTGTGGGAGTGGGGGAGATGGGCGGCTGTGGGAGTGGGGAGATGGGCGGCTGTGGGAGTGGGGGAGATGGGCGGCTGTGGGAGTGGGGGGGATGGGCGGCTGTGGGAGTGGGGGAGATGGGTGGCTGTGGGAATAGGGGAGAGAGAGAGAAAGAGAGTGAGAGAGAAAGAGTTTTGCTTTCGAAGGTTTGCTTTTTGCATGAATGAATAGTTGTATAGAAGACAGGCAGATACACATTGTTAAACGGGATTGTGTGTCTATAGTCCGTTTCACAATGGTTGCCGTCAATTTCCGTCTAATATCTCAATAACCATAAACGTGAATTTTGCACATGGTCTTATATTTTAAATGTCCCAACGATTTTATAATTTACATTTTGTCAGGTAGTGCCGTTTTCTTAAAGTGGTTAGTTCCTTTGATCTTTGTTAGGAAAGGATTTATTTTGTCCTTCCAGAAAATAATTTACCGTAAATTAAAAGAATGTGCCAGTCTTTAGGCAAATGCGTCTCTCCAATTCGAAAGAGATTTTCTACATTAGGTACCACATAATGTCCTTTTTACTGTAGTTCATGTCGTGTATGTATTGTACGAGGTAACTGTATTTCATAGAAAGAATGTGTGAAAATGTACAAGCATATGATATATAGAACATAGAAAGTACATATTTCAGACGGATTGGTCTTGATTTTTAATTGATGCTGGAACAAACCAATAAACGGTTATAATTCAATTCTGATATCCATCTTCAATCTGACAAGGATTTCTCGGAAAACAAACATAGATGTTAATTTCTCACTTAATAAGTCAGACGATTCCAACAAATTGATGACTGCTCTCGGCTGAACGAACGACAGTCCATCTTTGCTCTCGGCTGAACGAACGACAGTCCATCTTTGCTCTCGGCTGAACGAACGACAGTCCATCTTTGCTCTCGGCTGAACGAACGACAGTCCATCTTTGCTCTCGGCTGAACGAACGACAGTCCATCTTTGCTCTCGGCTGAACGAACGACAGTCCATCTTTGCTCTCGGCTGAACGAACGACAGTCCATCTTTGCTCTCGGCTGAACGAACGACAGTCCATCTTTGCTCTCGGCTGAACGAACGACAGTCCATCTTTGCTCTCGGCTGAACGAACGACAGTCCATCTTTGCTCTCGGCTGAACGAACGACAGTCCATCTTTGCTCTCGGCTGAACGAACGACAGTCCATCTTTGCTCTCGGCTGAACGAACGACAGTCCATCTTTGCTCTCGGCTGAACGAACGACAGTCCATCTTTGCTCTCGGCTGAACGAACGACAGTCCATCTTTGCTCTCGGCTGAACGAACGATAGTCCATCTTTGCTCTCGGCTGAACGAACGACAGTCCATCTTTTTTTTACCAATTGCTTTCTTCCTCTTTTAAGACGTGGTCCTCACATTTAGCTCACTAATCTTGGTCTATATTTTAGAGGGCTGCATACGTTAGTTATTTAATATCGCATAGTTAGGGAACTGAGACGCTAGTCCAGTCAGGCACAACATACTGACAAGGACCTCGCATCAGGGTCAATAAATACACTGACTGAGACCACAATCTCTCTTCCATGTAGCCTTCTCTGGAAACAGGCTGTTTTCAAGGCAGCCTGGCTGACGAGATGTGTATCGATGTGATCCCCGCAGTAGTGAGCGCCACGCAGATGAAGCCAAGCATAGCACAACCGCCTGGAGAATTGAGGCCCACCTTCATCTGCATGCTCAGGATTTGAGGAAAGCTGCTACAACTTGCCACTTAACGTTCTTTTCTGAGCGCACAAAAGAGTAAACCTACTCATTGTGGGCATTAAACAACAACAACAACATATTGCATAGTTTGAAAGTTGTATTTTTAGCTGCTTTTCGATCAAACGAGTTCAATTGAGTTTAGGTGTGAATGGTAAGGTGACAGTCCCAATCAATTGGGTTAAAGTGTGAATGGTAAGGTGACAGTCTCAAACACATATGACCATGCTCTTGGGTCAACTTGTTTATGTGAAATACCTTTCCTTTCGTGTTTGCTTGACAAGGGAAGCAATTCAGGTTTTAGATACGTTTCGTTTAATGGTATGTGTTCTTTTGTGAGCCACGTCTTTAGTACTGGGTTATTTCGGGATTTTGTCTTCTTGTATCACCGCGTTGTGGTATGATGCATTGTCATTATCAAACAAGAGGGTATATCTAAGGACGAAAGAACAGTTTTTTTCAGTCCACTCTCTAAATATATTATCATTCATCTCGGTATGATAATCCCGATTGTCCACATAACTTGAAGGAAATATAAGTTCTGCATTCTTTACCAGTCCATTATATCTGATACATGCATGTGCCATTATCAAGCGCTGTCCTTTAATACTTGGGACTAATCTTTTGTTCCATTATCTAACTGCCATTCTTTTTGACTTGTGTGGTGAGCATTTATCAAAATTTCATCCACATACACAATATCATAACACTGTTTACTTCACGTAAATACTTGCTTCTCATGGATACTAGATGCGGCTTCTCACAGATGGCGTTTCTCCCACTAGCAGACCTTCTAAAGATAAAGCCTATGTCCTTTACAGTTCTCCACAATGTAGATTTCGATACAACAATGTCATTGTGTGTTCTCAGTCGAGACTTAGTGTCACTGTTTCCTTGGAATCAAACATTTTTCAAGTCTCTCTTCTAATCACATCCCTGTCAAAGCTATTTACCCTTTTATTTCTGCTTTGTGTATTTGTCTTGATGGAACACAAACTTCCATAGTCTAGAAACGATCGAACAAATGACTGTTTACTTAAACCCAAAACATGAATAGTTCTCTTTAACTCTTAGCTTTTCTACAAAAATATTGATACATCTTCAAGCCATTGTATGGAGTAAAAAAACACACACCAAAAAAACACTAGACTTTCAGACACATTGTAGCCGCGAACGTTTACAATTAAGCTACCCCAATGACACAATTTTGTTTTGACACACATGAAGGCGTTAAAAATCAGTGATCCATGGCCTACTACAGTTGGCTGGGAGTGCGCTTTGGGTTGAAGTTGGAGCGACTTAGTGAAACACGTGGACAATGTCATTAAAAAAAATACTCTACTTTTATGAAGAGGTAATCATTTCAAAAGACTTTCATTAGCAGGGCTGGTATCCGAATAGCAGAGTGTTAGCCTCCCGGCCCAAATGACAAGGTAAGTATACTAGTCACTCTGGCCGTAAAGAGTTACATCAGGGGTCAGGTGAAAATTACTAATCCAGACCCACACATCTTTCCACTTTGTGTGTGGCCGAAATAGCGCACAATGAGGAATCATAGGAATATAAAAGAACTGTCGTTAGATCTATCTTGGTTTGCATGCCTAGAAAGCGCTAAAGAGAGGGCTAAGATTACCTGTGTGTCCGTTGTTGCTTAAGTACATCCTGGAGTCCTGCTTCGGGGGGTCGTACCAGATGGCGAAGTTCTTCAGGTCTGGGTTGTATCTGGTCTTTGCAAACTGGATGTCAATTGGAGACTGGAACTTGCCAGAGCAACCTTCGGGGAAGATCTTGTGCCAGTAAAGGGGACCTGCGTGAGAGGAACGTGTCATTCTTGGATATGGACAACTTCCATTTATCAACCTCCCCCCCCTCTCTCTCTCTCTCTCTCTCTCTCTCTCTCTCTCTCTCTCTCTATATATATATATATATATATATATATATATATATATATATATATATATATATATATATATAGCTGCCTCTCTCACGATACATTCTTCCAGGGTCGAAGTACAGCCTACTGTAGATACAGGTCTGACTCACGGAGAAATCCCTTTGAAACGCACATTTCAAGGCTCACTAAATAACGGAACTTGCATGTGTCAACTATCACTGTAATACAAATAGCGTGTTCAGGAAACAAAGATAGATTTACAATTGGTTTCATGGCAGAATTCGGTGAAAGAATCACTCTCAACAGTGATTTTGTTTGATTTCTCTGTGTGGAATATGGATTGATTAGAAACGTTGGCACAATATCAGTTCCCTTATTTAGTCGGCGGTGGAATGTGACGTTTCAAAGGCATTTCCCGGATGAGTCAGACGGATCTATCGAAAGTAGGTCATGGACGAAGTTGTAGCCAGGAAACAGACTTAACAAAACGTTCTTTTTAGAACAAATGACGAAGAAAAAAAAATAAACTTTCCATATCTCTCCAAATTTCTCTCTCTCCCTCTCTCTCTCTCTCTCTCTCTCTCTCGCTCTCTTACATGGCTGCCTTTTTTCCTTTTCACTCTCCCCACTCGTTGTAAAGTACGTGTTTTACACGAGTACAAAGAATTCGTTCTAGCATGCTATAAAAGGACCCTACAGAGGGATGTACAGGATATACATCACACCGACAACCTCATCATGTCAAATAAATTGCTACAGACCGCACCACTACAAGAGCACTCTAAACCTGTTTGGTTGAGTCTTCATGAAAGGAGTGCAGGAAAACAAGACAAGCAGTTCAATGAGAACGCGTAATGTGCTCTAACATGATGTGACTCCCTCCTACTTCAGTCAGGCCTGAAACCCCCTACAAGGGAAATATTCTTCCGTCGACACCCAGGCCTGAAACCCCCTACAAGGTAAATATTCTTCCGTCGACACCCAGGTCTGAAACCCCCTACAAGGGAAATATTCTTCCGTCGACACCCAGGTCTGAAACCCCCTACAAGGGAAATATTCTTCCGTCGACACCCAGGCCTGAAACCCCCTACAAGGGAAATATTCTTCCGTCGACACCCAGGCCTGAAACCCCCTACAAGGGAAATATTCTTCCGTCGACACCCAGGCCTGAAACCCCCTACAAGGGAAATATTCTTCCGTCGACACCCAGGCCTGAAACCCCCTACAAGGGAAATATTTTTCCGTCGACACCCAGGCCTGAAACCCCCTACAAGGGAAATATTCTTCCGTCGACACCCAGGCCTGAAACCCCCTACAAGGGAAATATTCTTCCGTCGACACCCAGGTCTGAAACCCCCTACAAGGGAAATATTCTTCCGTCGACACCCAGGTAAACCACTACGTCCTTCCTGTGTAGGACATGCAAGTGGAACTTTTTCTAGAACTTGCTTACAAACCCAGAATGTTACCATTTACTCAGCTGGTGTTTGACCTGTGTCGCTATAGCTTAAAGGCTGTTGTTTTAACACTCAGCATGTGATTGACCTGTGTCGCTATGGTTGTTATAACACTAAGCAGGGATTTACCTGTGTCGCTATAGCTTAAAGGCTGTTGTTTTAACACTCAGCAGGTGATTGACCTGTGTCGCTATGGTTGTTATAACACTCAGCAGGGGTTTAAAACGCGAGTACATCTGTACTAGCTAGCTTTGTTAGTTTAATTAAATAACAAACAATGAATGACTACTGACTATCAGTGCTCTAGTCCCAATCTTTCTAACTTTAATAAAACATGTCTAAAATACTATCCTTAATAAATCCACACAACTAAGATCTGTTCCACACATACCAACCGTCAAGTTTGCAAAATTGCATTATCCTCCAACTCATAGTGTCCTTACCAGCGAGCGGTGATTCGGTTTCTAACAGCTGAAGGATGTCGACCGAGGTGTGTCCACCACTATGCCCAAAAGAAACGAATCGAATCACCCTCCTCTTAGTATCGCAGCAAGTCGTTCAAACTTCATCTCAAGCGTTCTTCCTTATGGTGGTTGGTCAGAAACCAAGGTATCCATTGTGAACACATCTTTTGATACTTCAGTTTCTCGCTAACCACCATTTGAACTGTCCCTAGCGACACAGCGAGTTCCTTTGCTAGCGAGGGTTAGCTCCGCGTCGGTCCACCCGAAATGCTTCATCCAATTTGGCGATGGCGTCTTCTGATGCAACAATATGCACCTGGCCAGATCTCAGAAGATCTTTCGTTAACTCACGTTCTTCTTTAAACATCGTTATCCAGTTCTTCCCTGTTGTCTTCGACACACTTTTGTCATCATACACTGCCTGCATTCTGCAATGAATGTCAACTGGTCGACATCCTTCAGCTGTTGGAAACCGAATCACCTCTCTCTGATCAGCTCTGGACGGATTCCGTTACACACCCGCCATGTTTTCACCGGTCTGCTGAGGAAACTTTGAGCCGGAAGATAATGACATTTTGCAAACTTGACATACACCAGAAGTGACATATCATGCGCATCGTACGTATGTTCACTTGGTGCAGTAAAGTCATGTTTCATTTGAACACCTCTCGTATATAATTATTACATGGATTCTTAAACTTGGTTACATGGATTCTGGTTGGTGATAGACGAGTACCTCTCAGCCGGTGTCTCCAGACTAACGTTTTAGAACCTCTATTAAATAGTTCTCATTCTAAACCTTTTGTAGCGTTATTGTTCCTTCTCATTGTTACTGTCTCTCCCTATTTCTCTACAAATGCTATCTATATAGGGTAGGGGGCTTCGAATAAAAACCTTAAATATATTTTTTAGGTAAATGTATTCTAAAAAAGTGAAACATAACTATCATTTTTCGACGTAGTCACCATTGCGTTCGATACAAGTACCCCAGCGCCTATAAAGTTGATGGATTCACATAGACACAAATTATTTTGATCCCGTGTGTTCATACACAACCTGCTTTCCCCCCAATGTCTCTTTTAGTCGTACAAAGACGTCGAAATCACTTGAGGTCATGTCTGGTTAGCACGGCGGAAGGGGCGACTAATAGGGAACCTCTACACCCTTGGGTAAATAAGCAGCGGCTAATAACAAACCTCTACACCCCAGGGTAGACGAGGAGCGACTAATGACAAACCTCTACACCCCAGGGTAGATGAGGAGCGGCTAATGACAAACCTCTACACCTCAGGGTAGACGAGGAGCGGCTAACGACAAACCTCTACACCCCAGGGTAGACGAGAAGCGGCTAATGGCAAACCTCTACACCCCAGGGTAAATAAGCAGCGACTAATGACAAACCTCTACACCCCAGGGTAAATAAGCAGCGACTAATGACAAACCTCTACACCCCAGGGTAGACGAGGAGCGGCTAATGACAAACCTCTACACCCCAGGGTAGACGAGGAGCGACTAAGTAAGTAGGAAATCGTGTGTGAGTGCGGCCGCATGTGATATTGTGTGAATAAATAAATATATAAATATATATATATATAGGGAAATACAAATATGTTTGACACATGAAATAATCAGGTTATTGTATCCGCCCTGCCCTGTACAGGCTTATAAGGATCCTAGAGCGAGTTAAAAATGAGCACGCCCTGGAATTAAGGAAGTTGATGTGTAGAAGGCAGTTCTCGTCCTGCAAGATGATAGTAAGGGAGGAACTGGACAAGTTGAGATATATATATATCCTGGCCATTAGTTTTACAACTTACTTCACGCTATCCGTGCATTTGAATAAGAAACAATGTATGTGCCTACATGTTGTCACATAAGCGTAATCTCTCCACATTTCAATCTAGCCCTTAACAAATGGTCTCTCGATCTTTTCTCCACGATTGTACTTGTAAAAGGAAATATTTTAAAATAACTACATTTTTCGTACAAGCTTTTATTTATCTTGACTTGCTTTGTTATTGTCACTACAGGAGTGTCTTCCCCTGCGTCATCTTTAATATTTAGGCCATTCGAAGGTCCGTTAACATATAGCATTAGTAATTCGTTAAAATAGGAGAAATAGAAGTCATCGCAAACGTACAATGGTCAGCGCAAGTAAAAAGCTTGCTATTGTTTGATATGATAAGGTTGGTGTATAGGATCCTGCAGTGGCTGGATTTGGAGCCATTCTTTATCAGATGTACACGTCATTTAATTATGTGTCTGTCAATATAGATTATATAACGATTATGAGAATAAATGTGGGGCCGAAGATACAGCAGAGAATGAGCTGACATCAGTCAGTGAGTCATAGCTGCTTGCATCAGAGGTAACTAACAACAATCAGATTATCTTGGGAGATACAATCTTAAAAGATGTAGAATCATTCATGTAACCTTGCTATCAATATAGTCAAAGTAGGAGGTACAAATAAAGGTATGAAAATGAGAATACAGGAGGTGAGAGAAGCTTTCATGACATTTGGGAAACTCAAAATGTAAAGTATGTTCTTTTGTGTCTCCTGTGAATGTAGATAACAAAACAAATAACCACGGAAAGGTACATACTTTTATAAAAAGCGTGCCCGGGCAGATTATAGAGAATGGTAGAGGTCACTCATGTGGAACAGTTGAAATAACCAGACATACATCAGTGGAACATGCTGTTGGGAGAAGATTTGGTGTTAGATAGGACACACATTAAGGGAATCAGCTGATAGCATTACAAGACAGTCTATCCTCTGGAATCCCCATATCAAGAGATGTAGAGGCAGACTAAAATACACACGGAGAAGAAAGCTCGAGACAAACATACAGGAAACAAAAAAGACATGGACAGCGCTGGAAGGGATGACCCAGGGCAGGAGGGCTTGGCGTGTATTTGTTAAAATCATGTGCTATATAGGGAGCTGAAAGGTTGTGGTTGATTGATGGCGCTGTTCTTAATTTTAATCGCATGTCTTGGTTTCTCGATTTGTCTCATCAACTGCCCCCTTTTCTCATTTCGCACGTTAGGATGGTTCGTTAGTGTGCCTGACATGACTCTCATTCCGCACGCTAGGATGGTTCGTTAGTGTACCTGACATGACTCCCATTCCGAACGTTAGGATGGTTCGTTAGTGGGCCTAACATGACTCTCATTCCACATGTTACCACGTTATGATGGTTCGTTAGTGTGCCTGACATGACTCTCATTCCGCACGCTAGGATGGTTCGTTAGTGTACCTGACATGACTCTCATTCCGCACGTTAGGGTGGTTCGTTAGTGTACCTGACATGACTCTTATTCCGCACGTTAGGATGGTTCGTTAGTGTGCCTGACATGACTCCCATTCCGCACGTTAGGATGGTTCGTTAGTGTGCCTGACATGACTCCCATTCCGCACGTTAGGATGGTTCGTTAGTGTGCCTGACATGACTCTCATTCCGCACGCTAGGATGGTTCGTTAGTGTACCTGACATGACTCCCATTCCGAACGTTAGGATGGTTCGTTAGTGTGCCTAACATGATTCTCATTCCACATGTTACCACGTTATGATGGTTCGTTAGTGTGCCTGACATGACTCTCATTCCGCACGTTAGGATGGTTCGTTAGTGTACCTGACATGACTCTCATTCCGCACGTTAGGATGGTTCGTTAGTGTACCTGACATGACTCTTATTCCGCATGTTAGGATGGTTCGTTAGTGTGCCTGACATGACTCCCATTCCGCACGTTAGGATGGTTCGTTAGTGTGCCTAACATGATTCTCATTCCGCATGTTAATACGTTATGATGGTTCGTTAGTGTGCCTGACATGACTCTCATTCCGCACGTTAGGATGGTTCGTTAGTGTACCTGACATGACTCTCATTCCGCACGTTAGGATGCTTCGTTAGTGTGCCTGGCATGACTCCCATTCCGCACATTAGGATGGTTCGTTAGTGTACCTGACATTACCTGACATGACTCTCATTCCACACGTTAGGATGGTTCTTCAGTGTACCTGACATGACTTTCATTCCGCACATTAGGATAGTTCGTTAATGTACCTGACATGACTCTCATTCCGCATGTTACCACGTTACGATGGTTCGTTAGTGTGCCTGAATAACTCTCATTCCGCACGTTAGGATGGTTCGTTAGTGTACCTGACATGACTCTCATTCCGCATGTTACCACGTTACGATGGTTCGTTAGTGTGCCTGACATGACTCTCATTCCGCACGTTAGGATGGTTCGTTAGTGTACCTGACATGACTCCCATTCCGAACGTTAGGATGGTTCGTTAGTGTACCTGACATGACTCTCATTCCGCACGTTACGATGGTTCGTTACTGTGCCTGGCATGACTCCCATTCCGCACTTTACGATGGTTCGTTAGTGTGCCTGACATGACTCTCATTGCGCACGTTAGGATGGTTCGTTAGTGTACTTGACATGACTCTCATTCCGCACATTAGGATAGTTCGTTAATGTACCTGACATGACTCTCATTCCGCATATCACCACGTTACGATGGTTCGTTAGTGTGCCTGACATGACTCTCATTGCGCACGTTAGGATGGTTCGTTAGTGTACCTGACATTAGCTGACATGACTCTCATTCCGCATGTTACCACGTTACGATGGTTCGTTAGTGTGCTTGACATGACTCTCATTCCGCACGTTAGGATGGTTCGTTAGTGTACCTGACATAACTCCCATTCCGCACGTTAGGATGGTTCGTTAGTAGTGTACCTGACATGACTCTCATTCCGCACGTTACGATGGTTCGTTAGTGTGCCTGACATGACTCCCATTCCGCACGTTAGGATGGTTCGTCAGTGTACCTCACATGACTCTCATTCCGCACGTTTGGATGGTTCGTTAGTGTACCTAACATGACTTCCATTCCGCACGTTAGGATGGTTCGTTAGTGTACCTGACATGACTAATTCAGCACGTTAGGATGGTTCATTAGTGTACCTGACATGACTCTCATTCCGCACGTTAGGATGGTTCGTTAGTGTGCCTGACATGACTCTCATTCCGCACGTTACGATGGTTCGTTAGTATACCTGACATGACTCTTATTCCGCACGTTAAGATGGTTCGTTAGTATACCTTACATGACTCTCATCTTGCACGTTACGATGGTTCGTTAGTGTACCTGACAAGACTCTCATTCCGCACGTTACGATGGTTCGTTAGTGTGACTGACATGACTCATTCCGCATGTTACGATGGTTCGTTAGTGTGCCTGACATGACTCCCATTCCGCACGTTAGGATGGTTCGTTAGTGTGCCTGACATGACTCCCATTTTGCACATTAGGATGGTTCGTTAGTGTATCTGACATTACCTGACATGACTCTCATTCCGCATGTTACCACGTTACGATGGTTCGTTAGTGTGCTTGACATGACTCTCATTCCGTACGTTAGGATGGTTCGTTAGTGTGCCTGACATGACTCCCATTCCGCACGTTAGGATGGTTCGTTAGTGTACCTCACATGACTCCCATTCCGCACGTTAGGATGGTTTGTTAGTGTACCTCACATGACTCTCATTCTGCACGTTTGGATGGTTCGTTAGTGTACCTAACATGACTCCCATTCCGCACGTTAGGATGGTTCGTTAGTGTACCTGACATGACTAATTCCGCACGTTAGGATGGTTCATTAGTCTACCTGACATGACTCTCATTCCGCACGTTAGGATGGTTCGTTAGTGTGCCTGACATGACTCTCATTCCGCACGTTACTATGGTTCGTTAGTATACCTGACATGACTCGTATTCCGCACGTTACGATGGTTCGTTAGTATACCTTACATGACTCTCATCTTGCACGTTACGATGGTTCGTTAGTGTACCTGACAAGACTCTCATTCCGCACGTTACGATGGTTCGTTAGTGTGCCTGACATGACTCTCATTCCGCACGTTACGATGGTTCGTTAGTGTACCTGACATGACTCTCATTCCGCACGTTAGGATGGTTCGTCAGTGTACCTGACATGACTCTCATTCCGCACGTTACGATGGTTCGTTAGTGTGCCTGACATGACTCCCATTCCGCACGTTAGGATGGTTCGTCAGTGTACCTCACATGACTCTCATTCCGCACGTTTGGATGGTTCGTTAGTGTACCTAACATGACTTCCATTCCGCACGTTAGGATGGTTCGTTAGTGTACCTAACATGACTCCCATTCCGCACGTTAGGATGGTTCATTAGTCTACCTGACATGACTCTCATTCCGCACGTTAGGATGGTTCGTTAGTGTGCCTGACATGACTCTCATTCCGCACGTTAGGATGGTTCGTTAGTATACCTGACATGACTCTTATTCCGCACGTTACGATGGTTCGTTAGTATACCTTACATGACTCTCATCTTGCACGTTACGATGGTTCGTTAGTGTACCTGACAAGACTCTCATTCCGCACGTTACGATGGTTCGTTAGTGTGCCTGACATGACTCTCATTCCGCACGTTACGATGGTTCGTTAGTGTACCTGACATGACTCTCATTCCGCACGTTAGGATGGTTCGTAAGTGTACCTGACATGACTCTCATTCCGCACGTTACGATGGTTCGTTAGTGTGCCTGACATGACTCTCATTCCGCACGTTACGATGGTTCGTCAGTGTACCTGACATGACTCTCATTCCGCACGTTACAATGGTTCGTTAGTGTACCTAACATGACTTCCATTCCGCACGTTACGATGGTTCGTTGGTGTGCCTGACATGACTAATTCAGCACGTTAGGATGGTTCGTTAGTGTGCCTGACATGACTCTCATTCCGCACGTTACGATGGTTCGTTAGTATACCTGACATGACTCTCATCTTGCACGTTACGATGGTTCGTTAGTGTACCTGACAAGACTCTCATTCCGCACGTTACGATGGTTCGTTAGTGTGACTGACATGACTCATTCCGCATGTTACGATGGTTCGTTAGTGTGCCTGACATGACTCCCATTCCGCACGTTAGGATGGTTCGTTAGTGTGCCTCACATGACTCCCATTCTGCACATTAGGATGGTTCGTTAGTGTATCTGACATTACCTGACATGACTCTCATTCCGCATGTTACCACGTTACGATGGTTCGTTAGTGTGCTTGACATGACTCTCATTCCGTACGTTAGGATGGTTCGTTAGTGTGCCTGACATGACTCCCATTCCGCACGTTAGGATGGTTCGTTAGTGTACCTCACATGACTCCCATTCCGCACGTTAGGATGGTTCGTTAGTGTACCTCACATGACTCTCATTCTGCACGTTTGGATGGTTCGTTAGTGTACCTAACATGACTCCCATTCCGCACGTTAGGATGGTTCGTTAGTGTACCTGACATGACTAATTCCGCACGTCAGGATGGTTCATTAGTGTACCTGACATGACTCTCATTCCGCACGTTAGGATGGTTCGTTAGTGTGCCTGACATGACTCTCATTCCGCACGTTACTATGGTTCGTTAGTATACCTGACATGACTCTTATTCCGCACGTTACGATGGTTCGTTAGTATACCTTACATGACTCTCATCTTGCACGTTACGATGGTTCGTTAGTGTACCTGACAAGACTCTCATTCCGCACGTTACGATGGTTCGTTAGTGTGCCTGACATGACTCTCATTCCGCACGTTACGATGGTTCGTTAGTGTACCTGACATGACTCTCATTCCGCACGTTAGGATGGTTCGTAAGTGTACCTGACATGACTCTCATTCCGCACGTTACGATGGTTCGTTAGTATACCTGACATGACTCTCATTCCGCACGTTACAATGGTTCGTAAGTGTACCTGACATGACTCTCATTCCGCACGTTACGATGGTTCGTTAGTGTGCCTGACATGACTCTCATTCCGCACGTTACGATGGTTCGTTAGTGTACCTGACATGACTCTCATGCCGCACGTTACAATGGTTCGTAAGTGTACCTGACATGACTCTCATTCCGCACGTTACGATGGTTCGTTAGTGTACCTGACATGACTCTCATTCCACATGTTACAATGGTTCGTTAGTGTACCTGACATGACTAAAACGATCAAAATGGATACAGTTGTCAAAATGTCACAGATGTGCATAAAGAAAAATGACTGGCTGTCAGTCATATATATGATGTGGTCATGTTAAACTGGCCCATAAACGTTTAAATGTCAACAGATTTACTGGAGCTCATCTCACTGTTACCATTCAATAGCAGGTGCATTTTAAAAGGAGATTTCACTTAAACTTTACAAGGAAATTAGGATATCCTGCGTGGATATATAGTGTTAGAAGAAACTGACAGAAAACACTAACCTGATCCTCCTGTGTAACTCCAATGAGCGGCTTGGTTTAGTGCTATTCCTGAAAATAAAGAGAAGGTGAAATTTCTGATAACATTGTAGTGTACGGGCTGAATGTTGACAGCGGAAAACATTGCATGTATCACATTCTGCTATCAATATAAGCACACACATGCAAACGCTCACACACACACACTACACACACACACACGCACGCACGCACGCACACTCTGTCAGGCGGTTCTAGGTCGACGGAGTGATGGTCGGAACAACCGTCCGTCCGTCAGTCGGTCCCTGTGGCCGTCCCAGTGAGGCTTTTTACACACCCGTCCTCCGCCGACGGGTGTGTGTGGTTCGTACGTCTCCGACAAATATCTGGTTGATCCTGCCGTAGTCATATGCTTGTCTCAAAGATTAAGCCATGCATGTCTAAGTTCACACTGTCTCACTGTGAAACCGCGAATGGCTCATTAAATCAGTCGAGGTTCCTTAGATGACACGATCCTACTTGGATAACTGTGGCAATTCTAGAGCTAATACATGCTTACCAAGCTCCGAAAAGAGCGCTTTTATTAGTTCAAAACCAATCGTTGTTTCCCCTCGCGGGGTTGCGGCGTCCCCACTGGTGACTCTGGATAACTTTGTGCTGATCGCATGGCCTCATGTGCCGGCGACGCATCTTTCAAATGTCTGCCCTATCAAATGTCGATGGTACGTGACATGCCTACCATGTTTGTAACGAGTAACGGGGAATCAGGGTTCGATTCCGGAGAGGGAGCGTGAGAAACGGCTACCACATCCAAGGAAAGCAGCAGGCGCGCAACTTACCCACTCCTGGCACGGGGAGGTAGGGACGAAAAATAACAATACGGGACTCTTTCGAGACCCCGTAATTGGAATGAGTACACTTTAAACCCTTTAACGAGGATCTATTGGAAGACAAGTCTGGTGCCAGCAGCCGCGGTAATTCCAGCTCCAATAGCGTATATTAAAGTTGTTGCAGTTAAAAAGCTCGTAGTTGGATCTCAGGCGCAGGCAGGCGGTCCGGCTCGCGCCGGTTCACTGCCCGTTGTCTCCTGCCCTACCGTCTGCCGGCTCTCTCCCGCGGGTGCTCTTCGCTGAGCGTCCTGGGTGGCCGTCGGGTTTACTTTGAAAAAATTAGAGTGTTCAAAGCAGGCATCGGCTGCCTGAATAATGGTGCATGGAATAATGGAATAGGACCTCGGTTCAATTTTGTTGGTTTTCGGAACTGGAGGTAATGATTAACAGGGACAAACGGGGGCATTCGTATTGGGGCGTTAGAGGTGAAATTCTTGGATCGATCAAGACGAGCTACTGCGAAAGCATTTGTCAAGAATGTTTTCATTAATCAAGAACGAAAGTCAGAGGCGTGAAGACGATCAGATACCATCGTAGTTCTGACCATAGACGATGCCGACTAGCGATCTGCAGGAGTTGCTTCGATGACTCTGCCGGCAGCTTCCGAGAAACCAAAGTGTTTGGGTTCCGGGGGAAGTATGGTTGCATAGCTGAAACTTAGAGGAATTGACGGAAGGGCACTACCAGGAGTGGAGCCTGCGGCTTAATTTGACTCAACACAGGAAAACACTGAAATGACTGACAGGCCGAGAGCACTTTCGTTGGGTCCAATATGGAACGGGTGCTGGAATTAGACCCTTGAAAATCTGGGGCTATCCTCTCGGTTGCTTGGTTGTCTTGCATCCAGTGTTCGATAAAGGAATCGACGGAAGGGCACCACCATGAGTGGAGCCTGCGGTTTAATTTGACTCAACATGCCAATACTGTAGAATGACTGACAAATCGATAGCACTTTCGTTGGGTCTAATAGGGAACGTGTGCTGGTATTAGACCCACAGAAGACAGGTCAGCTCTTTAACCTTCTAATGAAAGAGTGCTACGGAAATCTTGTTTTAACCCCGCAGAAACCGCAGGTTCCAGATACCTGGTCATTGACAAACAAAAAAGCCCTCTATTAATTCGACCGGTCTAATAGTGAACGGGTGCTGGTAATAGACCCTCGGAAGAAAGGTCAGTTTTACCCTACTAATGACACGGCGTTGCTACGGTAATCCTGCTCAGATCGAGAGGAGCCGCAGACATTTTGGTTCACGTACCAGGCTGATAAGCCATTGGCGCGAGGCTACCATGTGAGGGTTTACAGTCGAACGCCTCTAAGCCGGAATCCCGCCCAAAATCTCAGCACCACTGCGATGGGAGGCTTCGATATGGTCGGGACCTGGAGCTCGCGCCTCAGCCCTACCCCGTCACGTCGCAGAAAGAGGTCTCTGCCGTCCGTCGATCAAAGCGGGCGGGTAGCTGCTCGATATTCACTCCATACGGCGATGAGGTGCGAAACCACCAAAATAAGACTTCTTGTTCTTGGTCGGGGTGTCGAAAACAGTAGAGCAGCCACCTCACTGTGAACTGTCGAGACTCAGCCCATGACCATGAGATATGTCCGCACACCAGGCGAACAACATCTCCGTGACATTACCAGGCTTGTCCCCTGGTTAAATGCACTTCTGCCTCGATCTCTACCTCTGTATGCTATCAGCTATACCAATGGACGCAGAATAGATGCACGCTAGCGGAAATTGCACATCTGCCCTATTGTGTCAACCTCCAAGGTGCCGGGGAATGCTAGGCGTACCATCACTGCAGAGAATCCGAGAAAATAAAGAGATACCCCACTCACATGCAAATGCTACGTTTCTGGAAGGACGTGACGATCCTGGGATACAGACACACTGGACTGCCTCTCTTCTGGGCTAGTACAAACCAGTACATAGTAAATATTATATATCATATCTCATATATCATCACCGCACCCTATAGACACGAGTAGTGAAGACTCGTTAGTTCTGTAAGACAACTTCCATAAGAGAGACAACTCTGATCACAAATAACTGCTGCCTTGCAGATAGGCTGGGGACAGCCAAAGGCTAAGGAGGGCATCTCTACAGAAACGCCTGTTGAAATCGGATGCACTGGGCCACGAAACAGTGCAACGTATATCGCAGTACGATGACAGTACAACCTATCAGAAAAAAATATGGCGCTCATCCTGCGGAGTCCCGCCAGGCAGCGAGAGTGCCGGGCTTCACGCCTCGAAGGGGCCCACCCTTAACTAATGGTGGTCACCCACCCATGTATTGTGGAGTCGAGGCACATGGCTATGGGGCAATTTCTATTGACCAAACACACAGGACCCTCAGAATGCTACAGTGGAATGAGGAGGGAGTCATTAACAAAAAGCTTTCCCTAACACATCACTTGCATGAAGGTAAGATTGACGTGGCATGTATCCAAGAAACGCACCTCAACAACAACCACAAATTCTCAATCAGAGGATACCAGACTTTCCGTCTGGATAGAGAAGGTCACAAAGGAGGGGTTCTGATACTAACCCGAAACTGCATACCGAGTAGCGCGGTATCTGTCAATCACACCGGACAATCAGAAATTGTAGGAGTTGACATAATGGCTCAAGAGACGAAGATCCGCATCTTCAACCTGTACCGACCACCAAATAAAGACCTATCGCTCTCGAGTATGGAAGTCAAAGACTCCAACTGCATAGTAGTTGGAGACTTCAACAGCCAATCGGAGAGATGGGGATACTCGGACACAAACAGCAGAGGTGACGAAGTGGAAGATTGGGAGATAGACACAAATCTCCATCTAATCAATAGACCGGAGGATAGCCCTAGCTTCTATTCTAGAACATGGCGTACTACCTCTATTCCAGACTTTGCCTTTTCCACAGTGGACATTCACAATAAAATAGACCGCCAGGTGCTAAACCAATTGGCAGGTAGCGACCATAGGCCAATTAGGCTAGAAGTTGATATGGAAGTAGGCCCACAGGAAACAAAACCGCTCCCACGTTGGAATTACAAACGAGCCGACTGGGACAGATTTGCAAGCCTGACAGATGGGCTGTGTGAAACCATCAACACACGGAACAACAAAATTAAGCCCATGGTGGAAAGCCTAAGCAAAGCAATAATTCAAGCTGCCACTGAAACCATCCCAAGAGGGGCAAGGAAAAATTATAAGCCCTATTGGAACGATGATTTGCAGAAAGCGGAAGACGAAGTCACAAATGCTAGGAACATGGCAGAGCGAGAACAATCTATGGAGGCAAATATCGCCCTCAAAGTCAGTACGGCGAAATACAAATACACTTTAAACCAAACAGCAAGAGAAAGCTGGAAAAACAAAACAGAAAGCCTCAATTTAGACAAAGAAGGGAACAAACTATGGAAGCTAGTCAGAGCCATGAATGACGAAACTCCATCAAACAAACAAATTACCATCAAGCAGAGCGAAAACTTGCTCACTGGAAAAAAAGCAGCAAACGCCTTTGTTGAACATTATGCCAGAGCAAACCACATAGATGTCCCTGCAGATAGGCATACAGACATTAGTGAAGAGCAAAAGGGGTACGACGACATAAATATGGCACCAGAAGAGCTTATGATGGCAAAATTAACAATGAACGAAATGGAAGAGGCCATGAGAACATTAAAGAAAAGGAAATCTTCCGGAAAAGACGGGATAACAAACGAAATGCTGATGGGGCTGGGCCAAACAGCAAAGAGGAAACTGCTATTAGTCCTGAACCAAAGCTGGAAAAGGGGTATTGTACCCCAGGCATGGAAAGACGCAGTACTTGTACCAGTACCAAAGAAAGGAAAAGACAAAACAGATCCAAATGGATACAGGCCTATCAGCCTACTGAGCTGTGTCGGCAAACTGATGGAACGTATGATAAACACCAGACTGATGTGGCATCTGGAAGAAAAACGCATATTAATTCCACAGCAAGCAGGTTTTAGACATCACAGATCCACTGAGGATCAGGTCATCCTCATAGCCCAGGAAATAGAAGATGCCTACCAGGAGCAAAAACACACAATAGCGGTTTGGGTGGACCTGGAAAAGGCATTTGACAAAGTCTGGAAAGAGGGACATAGAGTCAAGCTAAGAAGAAGTGAAGTTTATGGGAATATGTACAAATGAATCAGCCACTACCTCAAAAACAGAACGACCAGAGTCCAAGTACAAGGGTAGATGAACAAAAAGAAGACACTTGAGCAGGGAGTACCCCAAGGGGGAGTACTGTTACCCAAACTCTTCCTGGTGTATATAAATAATATAACAGAGAATATACCAAGAAAAGTCCATAGCTCAATGTTTGCAGACGATCTGGCTATGTGGACCT
This sequence comes from Ariolimax columbianus, assembly GCA_036924085.1. Lineage (NCBI taxonomy): Eukaryota > Metazoa > Mollusca > Gastropoda > Stylommatophora > Arionidae > Ariolimax > Ariolimax columbianus. The sequence continues at coordinate 145,521,171 of JAVGWX010000001.1, forward strand.
CTGAAAAGAATCTCACCATAGCAAGAAATCGGATGCAGCAGGCCCTAACATCGCTGGAAGAGTGGGCGAACTCATGGCTGGTCAAAATAAACGAGGAAAAAACGACATGCACAATATTCTCGCTATCAAACAAACCCCAAAAAACCAAATTAAGTCTTAACGGCAAATATCTACAGTCAAACGACAACCCAAACTACCTGGGAGTCACATTTGATCGGCGCATGATATGAAAAAGTCAGATCGAGAGAAACCGAATGAGAACCAGAGAAAGAATGGCAATCATGAGGAAACTTGCTGGCACAAGCTGGGGAGCAGACGAAAGTATGCTAACGAAACTGTACACTGGAAGAGTGAGACCAGTTCTCGAGTATGGCATTGCGGCATGGACAACAGCAGCAAAGGGAACTTCGATAAAATTAGCAAACTCCAAAACCAAGCCATGAGAGTTATAACAGGAGACATGAAGTCAACGCCAATTGTAGAACTTGAAAAGATTACAAAACTGCAATCCATGACCGACAGAAGAAACTGCAGAGCTCAGCTGCAATCAGAGAAACTCAGAAGACTGCCTGACCATCCAATGCACCAGAGACTAAACAATTTCTGAAATGGGAAACTAAAGCGGAGAAACTTTGCAGAAATAGCCAAAGCAAAGATGCACGAAAACCCCATGAACGCACTAACAACACCAAAGCCCATCACTACTGTACGTAAACCTACCTGAAGGCAGCATATATTTCCAGAGGTGGTAGAAAATATACCAGGTATTGGAAACAAAAAACTGCCAGACTGAAAAAGAGATACTACCCTGAGCTACATATAAAACTACCCAAGCATGGACTGGACCCATGCATACACCGACGGTTCTGTAACAAACACACCACAGAACGGAGGGGCAGGTGCATTTCTGAATCTACCAAATGGCTGAAAAATAACATTGTCATTCGCTACTGGAAAATACACAAGCAATTTCAGAGCGGAGGCAGAGGCACTGAGGGCGGCAGTGGAAGAAATGGTGACAGGTAAAAGTAATGAAAGCCATATAGTCCTCCTTACAGATGCCCTGGCCGTAGTCACAGCACTAAAAAGCCAGAAAAACACTGAGCTTAATGACTTAAGAGCAGTACTCTGTCAACTATGCCATCAGTCCGCACCAAAAAGGGTAGTGGTACAGTGGGTTCCATCCCACTGCAACATCCACGGCAACGAGGAGGCAGACAGACTGGCAAAAGAAGGTGCAAAACTACCACAACCAGATACTAGTATGACATACGAAGAGTCAAAACGGCTTATTAGAGCTAGATACATGACCAAATGGGAAACCGAACATTCTGGCTACACAAAAAACGATGCCTATTACCAGTTGAACAGAAGAGAGCAGGTCGGGGTCTTCAGACTTCGCACTGGCCACAATAGACTGCACTTAGTTGTCCATCACAAGTGATGAAGACCACTCTCTTTGTTGAGCCGTGTTGACAGTCGTATCTCTTGCTGTGTCCACTGAAATGGGTGACAATAGACTGAGGTACCACCTATTCAACAAATTGAAGATAGGTGGTACTGACGAATGCCCGTGTGGTACCGGGAAATTGACCGCTGAGCATTTGCTGCAAAACTGCCCGACATACGAGGATGAGAGAGAGCAGATGTGGCCATCACCAGTGGCAACACTAGACAAGCTCTATGGCAGTGTCGACAGCCTCAGGATGACCGCTGCTTTTTTTCGAAAATATAATAGTTGCTGTCTGACTGCGTACGATGAAGAAGAAGCCAACTGGGTGAGTAATTGTATTTTTTTAAATACAAAGGTACGTTTTGAACATACCTAGATCTGGGGTAGTTGTCACGCCGCCGCGATTCAATCTCAACCAGTGTTCGTAAAGCGATCTCAGTCCCGCCAGACGGAGCGATAGCGTGGGCTTGCGGAAAACGCTTGCCCGCCTTTCTCTGTAGAGGTGTCGGGAAGCGGTTTTTTGTGTCGTGGCCTCAAAAGAGGTGCGCTGCTCTGGTCCGTAACGAGAAACTTTGATAGTCGGTGGTGATTTTTCGAAGGCTTATAGCAGAGCTCAACAGTTCGTCTCGCTGGTGGTCAGACTATCGCAAAGAGCTTGTGACCGGCAAATGGAAAGCAGGAATCGTGCCTGAAGGCCCTGTCTTCTCTGGGGGACCAACCCTCGGGAGAAGGGCAGGCCAAATTGTCTCTACTCCCAGTGAAATTAATCGCCGGGGTTGTTGGGATCCGTTCTGCACAGAGCGCTGCCATCCCTCCTCGAGCGAGCCCGGTCGGTCGGTCGTCTTTTGCGTGTAGGGGCCCCTGTCAGGCGGTCCTAGGTCGACGGAGTGAGGTACGGGGGGAACAAACGTCCGTCCGTTCGTCAGTCGGTCCCTGCAGCCGTCTCAGTGAGGCTTTTTACACACATGTCCTCTGCCGACCGGTGTGTGTGGTTCGTACGTCTCCTACAGATATCTGGTTGATCCTGCCAGTAGTCATATGCTTGTCTCAAAGATTAAGCCAAGCATGTCTAAGTTCACACTGTCTCACGGTGAAACCGCGAATGGCTCATTAAATCAGTCGATGTTCCTTAGATGACACGATCCTACTTGGATAACTGTGGCAATTCTAGAGCTAATACATGCTTACCAAGCTCCTACCCTCGCGGAAAGAGCGCTTTTATTACGTCAAAACCAATAGTCGTTTCCCCTCGCGGGGTTGCGGCGTACCCACTGGTGACTCTTGATAACTTTGTGCTGATCGCATGGCCTCATGTGCCGGCGACGCATCTTTCAAATGTCAGCCCTATCAAATGTCGATGGTACATGACATGCCTACCATGTTTGTAACGGGTAACGGGGAATTAGGGTTCGATTCCGGAGAGGGAGCATGAGAAACGGATACCACATCCAAGGAAGGCAGCAGGCGCGCAACTTACGCACTCCCGGCACGGGGAGGTAGTGACGAAAAATAACAATATGGGACTCTTTCGAGGTCCCGTAATTGGAATGAGTACACTTTAAACACTTTAACGAGGATCTATTGGAGGGCAAGTCTGATGCCAGCAGCCGCGATAATTCCAGCTCCAATAGCGTATATTAAAGTTGTTGTAGTTAAAAAGATCGTAGTTGGATCTCAGGCGCAGGCGGGCGGTCCGGCTCTCGCCGGTTCACTGCCCGTTGTCTCCTGCCCTACCGTCTGCTGGCTCTCTCCCACGGGTGCTCTTCGCTGAGCTTCCTGGGTGGCCAGCGAGTGTACTTTTAAAAATGTAGTGTTCAAAGCAGGCCTCGGCTGCCTGAATGATGGTGCATGGAATAATGGAATAGGACCTCGGTTCTATTTTGTTGGTTTTCGGAACTGAAGGTAATGATTAACAGGAACAAACGGGGGCATTCGTATTGCGGCGTTAGATGTGAAATTCTTGGATCGCCGGAAAGACGAGCTACTGCGAAAGCATTTGTCAAGAATGTTTTCATTAATCAAGAACGAAAGTCAGAGGCGCGAAGACAATCAGATACCGTCGTAGTTCTGACCATAAACGATGCCGACTAGCGATCCGCAGGAGTTGCTTCGATGACTCTGCGGGCAGCTTCTGGGAAACCAAAGTGTTTGGGTTCCTGTGGAAGTATGGTTTCAAAGCTGAAACTTAAAGGAATTGACGGAAGGGCACTACCAGGAGTGGAGCCTGCGGCTTAATTTGACTCAACACGGCCAACGCTGAAATGATTGACAGGCTGAGAGCACTTTCGTTGGGTCTAATATGGAATGGGTGCTGGAATAAGACCCTCGGAAATCTGGGACTAAGCTCTCTGTGGCTCGATTGGCCCGCATTCAGTATTCGATAAAGGAATTGACAGAAGGGCACCACCATGAGTGGACCCTGCGGCCTAATTTGACTCAACACGCCAACACTATAAAATGACAGACAGACTGAGAGCACTTTCGTTTGGTCTAATAGGGAACGTGTGCTGGTATTAGACCCACAGAAGACAGGTCAGTTTTACCCTCTCTTTTACCCTCTCGTCTGCTACGGTAATCCTGCTTAATATTACAGAAACTGCAGGTTTCAGACACTTGGTCATGACTGACATATAAAAAAGCCCTCTATTGATTATTTGGTTCAATAGTGAACGGGTGCTGGTATTAGACCTTCGGAAGACATGTCAGTCTTACCCTACAAATGACAAGGAGTTGCTACGGTACTCCTGCTCAATCCGAGAGGAGTCGCAGACATTTGTCCACGTACTAGGCCCATAAGCCAATGGCGCGAGTCTACCATGTGAGGGATTACGGCCGAACGTCTTTAAGCCGGAATCCCGCCCTAAATCCACGCACCACGGTGATGGGAGGCTACGATATGGTTGGGACCTGGGGCTCGCGTCTTAGCCCGACCTGGTCGAGCCGCAGAAAGAGATCTCTGCCGTCCGCCGAACAAAGCAGGCGGGAAGCTGCGCGATACTCACCCCATACGGCGATGAGGTATGAAACCACTAGTAAAAAACTTAGTTCTCGGTCGGGGTGTCTTAAGCAGTAGATCAGCTACCTCACTGAGAACTGCTGAGACTCAACCTTTGACCATGAGATATGTCCGCACACCAGGCGAACAACATCTCCGTGCCATGACCATGCTTGTCCCCTGGTCAAATGCACTCCTTTGAGAGGAATCACAGGTCGGTGACATTTGGTCCACGTGCTTGGCTGATAAGCCAATGGTGCGAAGCTGCCTTCTGAGGGACTACAGCTGAACGCCTCTAAGCCAGAATCCCGCCCCAAATCTCAGCACCGCTGTGATGGGAGGCTACGACATGGCTGGGGCTTGCGTCTCAGCCCGGCCCGGTCGAGCCGCAGAAATGCACCTGGTTAAATGCACTCCTGCCTCGCTCTTTGCCTCTGTCTGCTATCAGTCATCCCAATGGACGCAGAAGAGATGCATTCCAGCGGACATTGCACCTCCTGCCCTATTGTGACAACTTCCCGGGTGGCGGGGAATGCTAGGCGTATCATCACTGCAGATGCGCCGAGAAAATAAAGGGAGCAAAGAGATACCTCACTTACATGCATATGCTACGTTTCTGGCAGGACGTGACGATCCTGGGACACAGTCACACTGGACTGCCTCTCTTACGGGATAGTACAAACTAGTACATAGTCCATCATATCATTGCCAAACCCTATAGACACGAGTAGGGAAGACTCGATAGTCCTGCAAGACAACTTTCTAAGAGAGACAACTCTGACCAAAAACAACTGCTGCCTTGCAGTTAGGCTGGGGACAGCCAAAGGCTAAGGAGGGCAACCCTACAGAAACGCCTGTTGAAATCGGATGCACTGAGCCACAGGCTTAACAAAATAAAACAGTGCAACGTAAATTTCGCTGTAAACAGCGTATGATGAAGAAGAAGAAGAAGAAGAAGAACATACCTCGTACAAAGGCAAAGGCCGCCGTCCATCGTAGACGATGATATCATAATTTATTTTGCTAGCGCTATTTTTAGTAAGGATTAACTGCGCTACCTTTTATCATCACTCTCTCGTCTCGTGCCGCCCGACCTCAGTGGCAAGTCAAGGACAAGACGAATAGGGGGAGACTACGAGATGCAGGGGACTCCGCATCAAGCACCCGTGAAAAAGACGGCGTAGTCTGGAGTCGAACCCACACCACCTGATCACGAGACCGACGGCTTAACCACTTCGCCACGGAATCCCCTCGTACACATTTAAATATACCTCGTACACATTTGAATAGCAAGTCGAAATTGTTACAAGAAACTCGAAAGCTCGATTCTCATGTTGACGTTTAGCCATGCGAACAAGACAGGAAAACCTGTACTGGCCGTGGTGAAGAGGAGTGACTGAGCCAAGTCAGGCCTAAAGCTTAAATCACAAGAAATACATGAAAAGCTGTACTCGCCGTGGTAAAATAGGAGTGGCTAAGCCAAGTCAGGCCTAAAACTTAAACTACAAGAAAAAGACATGAGAAGCTGTACTCGCCCTGGTAAAATAGGAGCGACTGAGCCAAGTCAGGCCTAAAGCTTAAACCACAAGAAAGACATGAAAAGCTGTACTCGCCGTGGTAAAATAGGAGTGACTGAGCCAAGTCAGGTCCAAAACTGTAAACCACAAGAAAAAGACACGAAAAGCTGTACTCGCTGTGGTAAAATAGGAGTGACTGAGTCAAGTCAGGCCTAAAGCTTAAACCACAAGAAAAAGACACGAAAAGCTGTACTCGCCGTGGTAAAATAGGAGTGACTGAGCCAAGTCACGCATCAAGCTTGTACAATGCTGCAAAATGTGAAATTACTAATATTACGCATGTCAAAAAAAAACCACCACTAGGTGACCTTTCGTTCAGTATGACATGGCATGTAATGTACGAGAGAGTTTGCTGTAGATGAAGCTCACTAAGCTCGTGTGTTAAACTGATAAATTTAGACAATATAGACGTGAAACTTTTATATTGATGTCGTCGTGTGTTGTATGGTTATGTCATTTATATATATTTTTTCGTTAGCCTTTCTGGATTTTACTGGCGAATGTATGTTCCTTTCCACCCCAGATCGTTGTCCTTTGGGCGATATCAGGACGTATTGCATAGTGTATGGATGGAGAAAGACAGAACGAGAGAGTGGGGAGGGTGGAGGGGGAGAGAGAGGAGGAAGGGAGGGAGAGAGGGGGAAGGGAGGGAGAGAGAGGAGATGAAGGGGGGAGTGCGAGGGAGTGCGAGGGAGGGGGTAGGTGGAGGGAGGGAGTTCGAGGAATGGGGAGGGAGTGCGAGGAAGGGGTAGGGTGGGATGGAGAGGGAAAAGGGGAGGGAGGGACAGAGGGAAAGGGAGTGAGAGATCTATCTTCGTCCCCATAGTTATGATGAACGTACTTTTACCCTATGAGGAACATTAATGGCAAGAAATGGAACCATGTGCCATTGACGCCTAGAAAACTGAACAACGTCACTGATGTATTTCTGTTACATTTAAACAACGTCACTGATGTATTTCTGTTACATTTAAACAACGTCACTGGTGTATTTCTGTTACATTTAAACAACGTCACTGATGCATTTCTGTTACATTTAAACAACGTCACTGATGTATTTCTGTTACATTTAAACAACGTCACTGATGTATTTCTGTTACATTTAAACAACGTCACTGATGTATTTCTGTTACATTTAAACAACGTCACTGATGTATTTCTGTTACATTTAAACAACGTCACTGATGTATTTCTGTTACATTTAAACAACGTCACTGATGTATTTCTGTTACATTTAAACAACGTCACTGATGTATTTCTGTTACATTTAAACAAAATCTGGCAAAGATGGCCCCGTAACTGGCTGCGAGTCTACATTTCTCTACTGTTTTGGATCATTATGGATTCCGCCAGACCACGGATTTGCCTGGAATTCACACTAGTCGACGACTTACACTTGTGTTCACGGATACGTGGAATTGTTTTCCGTCTGGACTTGTTATTTCGTTCTTTTTTTGTGATTTCTTCCATCCGTTTATCCTGGTCTGGACGCCGGCTGACTGGCGCTACGCTTAAACTAGTTATACCTGTGTCGTATCTCACGGGTTAGTTCTGCCGGTTCACCTTCACGAATTTGGCGTGTGGGAATTTTAGATGCTACTATGATGAACTGAATACAGCTGGGAGAGATGCCAGACTCACTCACACGCTGAGTGTTGTCCATACGACCTCTTGTGGTTATCGAAAAGGCACGACAAACTGCGTTAGATGCCTTCCCACCTTTCTACCCTGCGGGTTACATGTTTATGGAAAGGCTTCGGTGGTAACCCTGAGGCAAAATCGGCATCCTATGCTATCTCCAGTCGTCTCGATGAATGTTTTGCCACTGACAAAAGGTAGCTTAGGCTCTGTGAGTGAGGTTGACAAAAGGCGCAGTTTCTTCCTCACTTTAATCCAAATCTCCGCGCAAGTCACCCATTTCAGCGGACACAGCAAGAGATACGACTGTCCACACGGCTGAACAAAGAGAGTGGTCTTCATCACTTGTGATGGACAAACTAAACAACGTCACTGATGTATTTCTGTTACATTTAAACAACGTCACTGATGTATTTCTGTTACATTTAAACAGCGTCACTGATGTATTTCTGTTACATTTAAACAACGTCACTGATGTATTTCTGTTACATTTAAACAAAATCTGGCAAAGATGGCCCCGTAACTGGCTGCGAGTCTACATTTCTCTACTGTTTTGGATCATTATGGATTCCGCCAGACCACGGATTTGCCTGGAATTCACACTAGTCGACGACTTACACTTGTGTTCACGGATACGTGGAATTGTTTTCCGTCTGGACTTGTTATTTCGTTCTTTTTTTGTGATTTCTTCCATCCGTTTATCCTGGTCTGGACGCCGGCTGACTGGCGCTACGCTTAAACTAGTTATACCTGTGTCGTATCTCACGGGTTAGTTCTGCCGGTTCACCTTCACGAATTTGGCGTGTGGGAATTTTAGATGCTACTATGATGAACTGAATACAGCTGGGAGAGATGCCAGACTCACTCACACGCTGAGTGTTGTCCATACGACCTCTTGTGGTTATCGAAAAGGCACGACAAACTGCGTTAGATGCCTTCCCACCTTTCTACCCTGCGGGTTACATGTTTATGGAAAGGCTTCGGTGGTAACCCTGAGGCAAAATCGGCATCCTATGCTATCTCCAGTCGTCTCGATGAATGTTTTGCCACTGACAAAAGGTAGCTTAGGCTCTGTGAGTGAGGTTGACAAAAGGCGCAGTTTCTTCCTCACTTTAATCCAAATCTCCGCGCAAGTCACCCATTTCAGCGGACACAGCAAGAGATACGACTGTCCACACGGCTGAACAAAGAGAGTGGTCTTCATCACTTGTGATGGACAAACTAAACAACGTCACTGATGTATTTCTGTTACATTTAAACAACGTCACTGATGTATTTCTGTTACATTTAAACAGCGTCACTGATGTATTTCTGTTACATTTAAACAACGTCACTGATGTATTTATGTTACATTTAAGCAACGCGTATTAGAAGAGTTTGCACCACAACCTGATACTAGTGTGACATACGAAGAGTCAAAACGGCTAATTAGAGCTAGATACATGACGAAATGGGAAACCGAACATACTGGTTACACAAAAAACGATGCCTATTACCAGCTGAACAGAAGAGAGCAGGTCGTGGTCTTCAGACTTCGCACTGGCCACAATAGACTCAGGTACCACCTATTCAACAAATTGAAGATAGGTGGCACTGACGAATGCCCGTGTGGTACCGGGAAAATGACAGCTGAGCATTTCCTGCAAAACTGCCCGACATACGAGGATGAGAGAGAGCAGATGTGGCCATCACCAGTGACAACACTAGACACGCTCTATGGCAGTGTCGACAGCCTCAGGATGACCGCTGCTTTTTTCGAAAAAATAATAGTTGCTGTCTGACTGCGTACGATGAAGAAGAAGAAGAAGAGTTTGCTACCTTGTAGTCATTTAAATTTTCTGTTGAACATCATGTGACGATATGTATGATGTCATTCGAATGTTAAACTGATTTCTAAGTTCGCTCCTAGATTGAAACACAACTGTTAGTCCCATTTAAGATTGCCATAATCTATATCGACCCAGACACAGTGTATGGATCCACCATACATTACATTGTACATTTAAATATATTTTAACGACTAGTTGAGGCTTACATAATTCAGAACATTGCTGCAGTAAGGTTAATGTAAAAGTGGCCTAATCAAAGGTCGGTTCTACAATTGAAGAGTTGGAGCGCTTGAGATAATTGCATGAGAGATCATCTATTTATGAGAGTGCATGAGCTACAGTGGTCAGCGACCCATAGCTGACTACTAGCATCAGGGCCAGCGAACTAGAGCTGCCAAGACCCTTCTTTACGCGGTGATCCTGGATAACAGGCTGCAACAGAGCAGACTGGCTAAGGAGAAGGGATCGAAGAGGGAATGCTAACCCGGTACTAAAAAAATGCTTGCTGAAGTCGGATGTGTTGGACCGACAGGTGCAAATATCGCAGTCAAGCTGTAAACTACGACACAACGCATTCCGTTCTCTGGACTACATTCTGCTACTTAAGCCTTTTCATGGTTATAGTAGCGAGAGATTGAGAACGAACGAAGCCAAGCCAAGCCATCTATTTGTGAAATGGAGTGTTGGAGGTTATTGTGTGATAGACCATCATTCTGTGAGATGGAATGTTGGAGGTTATTGTGTGAGAGACCATCATTCTGTGAGATGGAATGTTGGAGATTATTGTGTGATAGACCATCATTCTGTGAGATGGAGTGTTGGAGATTATTGTGTGATAGACCATCATTCTGTGAGATGGAGTGTTGGAGATTATTGTGTGATAGACCATCATTCTGTGAGATGGAGTGTTGGAGATTATTGTGTGAGAGACCAAGCTGTCTTAACTTCCCTAACTCTAACATAATCAGGTCCCCATTTGTAATTCAATAGTCTGGATCGAGAGTGTCGCAATCTGGTAACGAACCCTGTCCTTTCGCTTCAAGGGGCAAACCTGCATATTAACTACCCTGAGAGATACAAGAGACAAGAAAATGACCATCCAAATAGACACTTGGAAGCAAAAGAGAAGATTGAAGCAATTGTCCTCACAGGATGTAGCAGAAGAGGAAATCCATTTTCACCATCTGCCAGAGAAGAGAGAAATGGAAAATATGATTTTTGGACTAACCCTTTGGGAAAATCTTTGCCTGCCAGTCATAAAAACCCACCTGACAGAAAAGGCAGCCACCGAGTAGACTACACCTAATATCCTGAAGACATGTGCCTTAGAGACAGTCTCTAGCTACCCAAAATCGGCAGTCCTAGTCTATAGACTAGCATTTAAATATACCTCTTTTGCAGGGAATGGTATCCAAATGAAATACCCGGATGGGTCCATTTGTGATTCATGCGGTCGAGGCTATAAAAACTGCAGTTGAGATTTTGCACCAACCGTTTGACTTGGACAAATTGTTGCCGATTTAGTCATTTTTAGAAAAGAAAAGGAGATAGTCTTGGTGGGGAGGGCGATCTACATCATCATCACTGCCCTCGAGATAATTGTCACATTGCAATGGATCCCTGGATATACTAAGGAACGAGATGGCTGACAGATTGGCAAAAACAGGAGCCTCGAAACAGCAATTGGATAGACGCTGTAGCAACCACACAGTAAAACAAATTAATAAGAATAATACTAGGGCAATCTGGATGAACAGGTAGGCGACAGGAACAACAGGTCGCAGTGTATTTAGAGAAATGCCACATCCAAAAAGTAACGATGACATAAATAAGTAGGTAGAAGAGATCAAAGTCTCATCTTTCAGTTCCGAACAGGACATACCAGTCAATAGCCACTTGAGCCGCATCAACCCACAGCATTCGCCATTGTGCAGGCATTGCTCTCATCCTGATCAAACAGTTCGACATCTACTCATTGAGTGCAAGACGCTTGCGGACATCAGGAAAAGATTCTTACAAGCAATTGCCAACACACTTTACGGAGCAGTGACACAACTGAAGAAGACCTGTATATATATTAGAATGGCATTGGCAAGCTTGCTCAGCAGCTATGGGATAATAACAACTACTATCCTGCCTACGATATACACATCACTCGTCTCACTCATTCTCGTCTCCTTCGCTCTCTCTCTCTCCCTCTCTCTCTCTCTCTCTCTCTCTCTCTCTCTCTCTCTCAGTATCTCTATCGCCTATTCGGCTTTGTTTGTTCTTCCAGTAACTAAAGTATATTCTCATAAAATCTAGAACTACGAGATAAAAACAATAGTATATGAACAATTCGAGGCTACCATTTTCTGAACCTATGTAATGCTTAAGACATTCTTAGCTTATTTCTCATGCCATAATCATCAAATCAAATACTGGGAACTGTAACTATCTCGTGTCACCTTTTATTGTCACCATATTTATGGCGTCCTGTCATATACCAACTCGTAAAATGTCCTTGCTTTCTTTACGTTTCCTCCCTCCGCATAAGTTCCATTGTTTTCTTTACACTTCCTCCCTTCAGATACGTTCTTGCTGAAGTCGGATCGGTTGGACCGAAAGGTGCAAATATCGCAGTCAAGCTGTAAACTACGACACAACGCATTCCGTTCTCTGGACTACATTCTGCTAATTAAGCCTTTTTCAGGGTTTGGTAGCGGGAGATTGAGGACGAACAAAGCCAAGCTATATACGTTCCATTCTTTTCTTTACGCTTCCTCCCTACATATACGTTCTATTCTTTTCTTTACGCTTCCTCCCTAGATATACGTTCTATTCTTTTCTTTACGCTTCCTCCCTAGATATACGTTCTATTCTTTTCTCTACGCTTCCTCCCTAGATAAACGTTCTATTCTTTTCTTTACGCTTCCTCCCTAGATATACGTTCTATTCTTTTCTCTACGCTTCCTCCCTAGATAAACGTTCCATTCTTTTCTTTACGCTTCCTCCCTAGATATACGTTCTATTCTTTTCTCTACGCTTCCTCCCTAGATATACGTTCTATTCTTTTCTTTACGCTTCCTCCCTACATATACGTTCCATTTTTTTCTTTACGCTTCATCCCTACATATACGTTCCATTCTTTTCTTTAGGCTTTCCCTTACCCTTTTTTTCTCTTTTTAAAATATCATTCGCCAAATCTTAACTACGCATTTATACGTTTCTTCTCCTCCTCCTCCTCCTCCTCCTCCTGGTACTTCTTTTTCTTCTTCTCCTCCTCCTCCTACTTCTTCTCCTCCTCCCCCTACTTCTTCTCCCCCTCCTCCTACCTCTTCTCCCCTCCTCCTCCTACTTCTTCTCCCCCCTCCTCCTCCTTCTTCTTCTTCTTCTCCTTCCCTCCTCCTCCTACTTCTTCTTCTTCTTCTCCTCCTTCTACTTCTCCTCCTCCTCCTACTACTACTACTTCTTCTTCTTCTCCTCTCCCTCCTCCTCCTTCTTCTTCACCTCCTCCTCCTTCTTCACCTCCTCCTCCTCCATAAGGCTCCAGACGACGCTTAGGAGCCACCACTATAGGTAATGGCCACCCATACAGTTATGCCACTTCGTTGAACTGTTTATATCACATATCTCTTGTCTGAAGTAATTTCGTTTGTTGTCATTATAAAGTGGTTTTCACTTGTTTTATTCTCTTGACATGGCGCCCGAGGATCCTAATCCTGAGAAAAGTAGGGTTTTCTTGACGTATGCAGACCAGTAGTTCATTTGCGCATTGCCCGTCTCATAATAACCGTCATTGTATGTGCAATAACGTTCTAAAAATATTATTAACAAACGAATGTAAAACTATACACGTGTAATGTTCAGATCATCTGAATTGTTTACAGATTGTCCATGATTGGTATCCATATAGCAGAGGCAGATACACTGGGTGACCGAGCTGTTAATGTACCTGTCTAATAGTCAGGACACAGACAAGACGCTAGGTAGGGACCTAGGTATATGTATATCGGAAGTGAAATAAAAGCGCAGTCTTTTCATCATGACGAACAAAGGAGCAATGGAAGAAGTATAGCGTAGCATAGTATAGTTGATTTTTTTTAAAATTGTATGTGTTCATCTCACTAGTTTCTACTGTCGGAGGCGCGCCCATTTCACCCCTGACTGTAGTCAACTGGGCGATATTAAGACGCATAAACCAGTGCTGGATGTACCTATGCTAGGTTTGTGCGCTCTCAGAAGCCAGCCCAACCAAAGTGCAAGGGAAGGACCACACCATGAGGGCGCGTGTGAAAGTTGTGCAAGAGTGTGACTGTGGGACAGAGTCAAATGAAACAGAGTGAGGTAAGAAGAGAGAGGAACGGAAGAGAGTCCCAGAGTCTTTCAGGGAAATCTTTAGTAAAAGGCGAAAGATTTGTACGTTGTGAAGAGAAACCAGAGTAACAGTATGGTATGTGGTGTGGCGTGGTGTAGTTTGGTATGATGCGGTGTAATAAAATATAATATATGATATGATATACTGGGCTTGAAAAAACTACTCATCTGCTTGTCTATGACGAGTAAACATTTTTGCTTGATGAGTGAAGAAAAAAATCCGTTTTTAATCGTTAATTACGTTTTTAATCTTTACTACATAACGACTCTCGCACGATTATTAATTATATTATGGTTCGAATAGATTGCACATACGATAGCTTATGATGATGAGTCGAAATGGACCTCCACTACTAGAATTTTAAACCTACTAAAGCCATCGATAAATTCAGTGCTAAAACTACTAAGCATGTTCGAGTACACAAACGCCATGTCTCTGCCAGCAGTGTATTTTCTCTTAAGAAGAAATAGGCTAATACTGTGTGAGTAATACTATATATTTTGTTTTGGTAAGCATTGTTAACATGTTACGTAGAAACAAAAGTGAATGAGTGCCTGGCTTAAATTTGTTAACATAAATTGCATGACTGTAGTCCGACCATGCTGACTGGTGACATTTTTTGACAGACTGCTGAGCCACCCGAAAAATTGTCAAGCCCTGATAGTATAATATAATGTATGTAGTGTAGTTTAATACAATACAATATAATATAATAGCAATTAAAATAATACAATGTAATATAATAACAATTATAATATTTAAAATATAATACACATATAAAATAACATAAAATACATAATGCTAAATACAAGTATAATAAAACAATTTAATATAAAATATATTTTAAAATATTATAAATATTATTTAAAATACAATAAAAAATCATGAAATATATAATATAAAACATAAAAACATATATAATTTAATAAAAAATATTATTATGTAAAATATATGAAATAATTACTACATTAATGTAAAATTCTATATCAAATCGAAAACGGCTCCCGGGGTCGACCCAATCTCTAAAATTTTGTAGCTTAGCAAGTCTGCGAAGTAATGGCGGCCACGTGATGCTAACACCATCACTCGTTGTGTTGGGCAAGAAAGTGTGTGCCTAAGACCATATCACCAATATGTCGCACGCCGTGTAAACAGGATCTTGACTTTTATTTTTAAAATAATGAATCATTCTCCAATGTCCTCTTTCCTTCCTTACTGAACACTGTGTGTTATTATTTGTCTTCTACCAGTTCTTTTTCAAATTATTCGCCTGCCTCTTATTTTTTCTGTAACGGAGACGATCGTTATAATATCACACGTCCATTGTAATGTGAACTGTCTTGTTTCCACGTCTATTTCTCTGTACATCGTCTTGTCTCTGTTTCTCTCAAGGTTTTTTCCGTCCACTTCTGAGTATATCTTTCCAGCGCTTCTTTTGTCTTCCTATCTTTCTCGTTCCAGATACTGTTCCTTTGAGTAACATGTTGACTATTCCATTAGATCTTGGCGCACGACCGTATCATTATTCACGAAACATTCTATGAGGTACTGAAGTTGAGTGCATGAATTGAGAACCGTCTTCTTTAAGGATAATGTAGCAAAAACAAGAGGCGATGATCCTGAACCGCCCACAGACAGCCTGGCGTATTACTCGATCAATCAACATCTCAGTCGCCAAACCTAAACATACATTGTGCTTGCTCGTTGTTTGACACAACAGAGTCTACCATATACCAGTCTAATCTGAATTTAGGAAACTTGTTCTGAATATTGTTACCCAGTAGTGGAGGTTGTACTCAGTGGGAATAGCTAAGGAAAGACGGGGTGTTTTTCAGTGAAGCTCTTATAAACATAATTATTTACTTTGAGCAATATCTTCAGACACTCGAATACTTGTGAACTGTAGAACATAAGATGTAACTAAAGCAAACACAAGTACAAAGTGAAGTCTTTGAAATTACGCAACATTGTATAGGTAATATATATTCCGGAGCATGTGCTCTCGAAGTCTGAAGGCGACAGTTCAAACTCCTGTAACGTTTGAGTTTTGATATCTTGAACTTACTTACTTTCCGTGTCCTTGTCACCACGTTAGACATTTTCCAACGTCGAACCACCTGGATTGTCCTGTCATTCCTCCTTCAACATGTTATCCATATTATTTGTGTTTAGAAGGTCTGTATAGATCATCAGCTGGTCTTGGTCTTGTGCTGCTCCACGGTCGAATGTCGCATCATCCTGTATGCCTCATCTCTTTAAGTTCTTCCTGCAACGTGATACACCAGTTCGGAGTATATTTAGTGATTTCCGTGTTGCGTAAGGCAAGTGGTGTCCATACGCAGGTTCCTCCCGCAGAGACTACGGTGATCTGCGTTATTCATTCCATTTTTCGATGCAGCGTTTTCCTGGACTAGTCTCTAGGGGCTGTGTTGACTGTTAAAAATGTTGTCTAGATTTAAGTCCGGTTTTCACTGCACCTACATCTTGTAGAGAGAAGACAATGAAAACACAACTTGCAGACTGCGTGGCCTTTACTCTTCATCGGTACAGAAATAAATAGATCCAAGCTGCTACAGCCACAAAAATCCTTTCTCCCGACGGACTACAGCAATAGGAAAACGCCGTAATCACAATTTTTATTTATTGTTCTTACTGAAAATTGGATACAAGACCGCCAACATGACACATCGCCTCGATACAAGATTCAAACAACTTAGTAAATTCAGGCACCTGACGCAGACATTGTCTGGATTTCTCTTTGGCCTAGTCCATGTCTAAATCCATGCATACGTACCATGACATCATATTTAGTGTTAGCACTCATGCATACACTCTTGAACGACGTAAGTAACATTAATAATTCATTGACAGAATCACGGAAGCCGAATTGATCATTATAAACCAGTGTAAGGGTACTGTACGAATTATAATCTGAGAACCATTAAAGTGGAAGTAGTTGACTAGATCCATGAAAGATGTCATCAAGGATGATAGTCAATGACTGCTTTTTAAGTTATCTTAGAAGGTAAAGATGAAATTGACATACAATTACAGCTAGAGAAGATATATTCTTTCAGCAAAATTAACTATGATACAGACAAAGACACACAGATGACTGTAGGTCACATAAATATGTTATTGCTGTGGAATGTTTAGAACCCCGTGGACAGCTGAGTAGAATTACGAGGACTTGCTGGGAATGGTCAATTCACAAACACAGCTTATCACACATTTACGTGCGTACATTGTACTCTTTTTTTGCGGGGGGTGTGGAGTCATATGGTATGAAATGAGAACGTTTAGAGCACAATGTGGCAGCTGGCAATATCTCTAGAAAAATAGAAATAGGATGTCAGTGGAGAGCAAATAAGGGTTCACATGTTGACTGGATGATTTTCGACTATATAATTGATAATCAGCACTACGGACAGGAAAATGTGGAGATTCATGATCATGTTGGCATGATGGTGACATTGTGTGCACCTGTTAGCATGATGGTGACATTGTGTGCACCTGTTAGCATGATGGTGACATTGTGTGCACCTGTTAGCATGATGGTGACATTGTGTGCACCTGTTAGCATGATGGTGACATTGTGTGCACCTGTTAGCATGGTGGTGACATTGTGTGCACCTGTTAGCATGATGGTGACATTGTGTGCACCTGTTAGCATGATGGTGACATTGTGTGCACCTGTTAGCATGATGGTGACATTGTGTGCACCTGTTAGCATGATGATCATATTGCGTGCACCGGCTAGGTTAGTTTATATATATATATATATATATATATATATATATATATATATATATATATATATATTTCATGCTGATCTGAGATAAAAATAGATTCTTTGAGCTGATATCTACAAAGTTGAATTAAAGCTTGGTTGCTTGACAGAGAGTCGAGCTCTTGACCTTCACATTTCAATGGAAACCTACCTTCGATAACAAAAGGTCATTCTCTAATGCTAACCAAACCAAACCAGATAAATGTGCTTCAATCCGCGCCACTACAAAGACGGCGAAGACTAATCTGGCCCGATTCTAGACTGGTCAGAACTAGCAATGATTGCTTTACTACATACAGATCATCTAACACAACAAGGTCAATCAGCCCTGATCTGTGCTTCCAGGACTGCTGGCACGTAATGAAGATGGTAAACACTTGATTGTATACCAGATCTTCTCGTAGACTTCATTGCTCCATGTCTCATCTTTTTTCTGAGATCATGTGATCAGTTCTTTACCTCGCCATCTTGTCCTACCTAGTTGTGAGTCAGGTAAACATTTATTTCTAGTTAGACTAGTGAGTGTCGAGACTGAAGATAAAACTCTATTCCATTAGCCTCGACAGACAAGCGCTCTTACCGCCCAGCATTTTTGTGTCAATCTCTCTAGGTAAATGTACAGTAATTGTGATAATATTTGCATTGAGATCCTTGTGGTGTCGTCATTATAGCTAATGGTCAACGGACAGAATCATTTAGCCATCCCAGCTGTCACTTAGTGATATATACTTGACTATTCTTTAGTTAAACCGACCATCTCTCATGAACACAGTTTTTTTTAAGCTAACCAGAACAATCGCTCAGATCTATCGTTGTATTACAGCAAGAGGGAAACAACATATTGACTGAGTGAGCTGAAACAATCAAATAATGACCATATGAACTAAAATATACAATTTAATGACTGAGTGAGCTAAAACACAACATATAATGACTGAGTGGGCTAGAACACAATATATAATGACTGGATGGGCTAAAACACATCATATAATGACTGAATGAGTTAAAACACAACATGTAATGACTGAATGAGTTAAAACACAACATATAATTACTGAATGAGCTAAAACACAACATATAATGACTGAGTGAGCTAAAACACAGCATATAATGACTGAGTGAGCTAAAACACAACATATAATGACTGAGTGAGCTAAAACACAACATATAATGACTCAATGAGCTAAAACACAACATAGTGAGCTGAAACAATCAAATAATGACAATCTGAACTAAAACATACAGTATAATGACTGAATGAGCTAAAACTTGTTATATTACGACTGAATAAACTAAAACACATATAATGACTGAAAGACCAAAAACGCACCCTAAAATGACTGAGTGAGCTAAATACAATTAATAGTGACAAAATAAACTAAAACACGATATAATGGCCGAATGAACTAAAACAATCACATAATGAACTTAAATAGACATTTAATGACCAAATGATCTAAAATACAAACAATGATGACTGATTGAACTAAAATAGAAGTAATGGGGACATAATTAATTAAGGTACACATTATGAAGATTGAATTAACTGAAATACAATTAATGGTGACTGAATTAACTACAATAAAATGTATGTTTAGTGATATACAATTCAATTTATTGTGACTGAATGATCTGCAATACAATTTATGGTGACTGAAGGATCTACAATACAATTTATGGTGACAATGATCTACAATACAATGTATGGTGACTGAATGATCTACAATACAATTTATGGTGACTGAATGATCTACAATACAATTTATGGTGACTGAATGATCTACAATACACTTTATGGTGACCGAATGATCTACAATACAATTTATGGTGACCGAATGATCTACAATACAATTTATGGTGACTGAATGATCTACAATACAATTTATGGTCATTGAATGGTCTACAATACAATTTATGGTGACCGAATGATCTACAATACAATTTATGGTGACTGAATGAGCTAAAATACGACCATACGTTCGTTCCCGCCCCCTATACTTAACTACAAACTCAGTGAATTCTGACTCCATTAACTACAAACACAATCCATATACCGACTCAATTAACTACAAACACAATCCATATACCGACTCAATAAACTACAAACACAACTAATACAGACCCAAAAAGCTACACGGTGAATACTGGCTCAATAAACAACACAATGCATATATTAACTCAATAAACAACAAAATCAATTAATACCGACTTAATAAACTACAAACACAGTGAATACTGACTCAATTAACTCCGAACACAAGACTCACCTGACAAAGCGATTGCCATCATACAGTAGAACTGTGTGGCTTCCATCTAATGTTAGTTCAAGTGAGACTTTGATTAACCCTCAGCTTCTACATACAGCGTTCACCAACAACAAAAATCCGTTAAGCGGCCAATGCCAATAATAGGGATTGGAAATTAAGTAAACAGTTCACCAAATATATACCTTTGGCCTGGACACATACAAACTACCCACGCTACAAACTGACTTTGTAAATCTATACAACCCTTAATTTAGCACCGTCTAAAACAAAGTGTTTAATTGTAAATCAATATTTTGTCGCTGAGACGGATTCTAAATTTCCAAAAGTTGATGTCTTCACATTTATTAGTTCTCTCTGTCACCAGCTGTCTTCGTGATTATACCGGGGCTAGTGCAGTGGCTTGACTAATCCTGTTATAATTATGGTACTGTACATACAGAAGCATTTGTTAAATATACTTTCCACTTTCGACACCAGGGAACAAACGTTCTTGGCCCTGGCGACAGTTCAGAGTTCGCGTGGCGAGGTCTCCACGTGTGACCCACATTTGGTTTTTGTTTCTGTCAACACAGTAATCTATCTTCATTTCGCTCCAAACAAAGCCAAGCGCGACCTCTGAAGTTGGTTCCTCACAAAAAACCATCATACTATGTGCGTTCCTCTCATCTATAGCAATTTTGTCTTTCACGATGAAGTTGGTAGCGCCAAGCACAACCCTCGTTTATCGACGTATACAACGTGCTTGGAAGGTTTTGTTACTCCGATGGATCTAGATGGAGGACCTGGATGGTCATGTCTAGCGTCTTCATTTCTCTCTCTACGTCCCCGAGTGGTCCGCCGGGGTCTTTGTAAATTACAAGGACACGACATGCCCACTGCCATACAGAGAGCATGTAGTAAGAGGCGACTAACTGTGTGACATTACATACTACCGGCTATGGTAAGGTGGTTTGTTAAGAGCAGCATAGATGGCCCCTAACAGGCTGCGGGTCTACTTTGCTGTAGTGTTTGAGTCTATTAAGATGGACTCGCACATCGGTTTACCACCCTTCGCGGCACTTGTCCCAACGCAGCGAAGAATAAGCTGCTCGAGCCTAGCCCGCTAAGCAAGAAATAATCTCCCCGGCTACATACAGCTGACGCCAGAGCTTAGAAGTACAGGTTGACTAAGACTGAGACGAAACCAAGGGTGACCACTACAGTTGGTCCCTGTGAAACTTCTGCGTCAAACCTGTCTTGTGTGCTCAAACAGTGCTGGTTTTTTGTAGTAGTGTGTATTACGTGACGAGTTATCTCTCTTTACCCACCGTCTACGACAGGCTTGTGAGGTTGCAGTGACCCTATTCTTTTCTAGCCCGGATCCACCAGAACGTTGACGAGTATATATACTTTCAGTAAATAGTTGCCAAACTTTTGTGTTTGAATAACGAAATTATTGGCATTCATAAATATGTGAACTTTAAATAACATGGACAATTCACTGCACACATTGTAGTTATTCACAATTTATTTTTTACGAAAAGATTATTATTCAGTTCAGTTTTCTCTCAACATGTGCCGTGAAGCGTCTTGGAGTCGTTTCTTCTGGACAATATGTGTATTTTCAGCCCGTACCTTTTGTGATAACCCTGATTCCATCTAGTCATCTTGTAGCAGAGTCCAGGTTTCCACTATCTATAATATTGCCACACTCATCCACATCATTCACGACCACACACAGCAAATAACATAGCACGCAGCATGTGGCATATTTATTATATCATACTCATACAACTATTAAAGTGAGTGCAATGAAATTACAAATAACATTTGAAATAATCTTATCTAAATAGATACTCGGAGTTTATAAGCATAAGCTATTGATGTTGCTCCCAACTAATCCAACCCAGTTCTAGCAGCACACTCCCCTCCCCTTATCTGCACCCTCAACACACTCTCAAAATCTCGTCCACAAGTTCGTATTCTGTGACACTCAGATCACATCAGGTGGGTGATCTGGACATAATACATTCAATATATTCAACGTATACTCACATATGATCACACACTCAATCGATCTGCGTATGCACACGCTCTGGAACATACATCGTTCTCTTATTGTCTATACACACACACATCCAGATCCTTCCTAGTCGATCTGTACACTTGCGTAACTCTTCAGAACATACATCGTTCCCTCGGTGTCTACACACACCACACATACATCTAGATCTCTCTTAGACACAGGGCGCCCAACACACACCTTATAGAGCGACTGGCCAAGACTCGAAGGCGTATGCTGGTTCAGCGACCCTGTTCTCACACATTCGTAAAAACAGCCTATCAATCACTCTTCTATTAAGTCGGTGAGCTAACCAGACTCATAGCTAAATTATGTATCTCGCTCTCTCCGTGGTCTGTCTGCTTGAGTTAAACTTTGTCTGGTATTATATAGTCTCAAGCAGTATCAGAGCTGTCCAGTTGAATCTCTGGGGATGGCCTCTTGTCAGTCACTCATCCCATACTACTCAAATCGAAACGCCAGTGGTCAGCACCTAGCCTCTTACCTGTCTAGACACCTTCTTTACCCCAACTCCGTTTCCCTTTGTTGACTTAGTATCGAGACGGTGAGTGTGACATTAGCACACATTCATGTACCTTTGTTCTCAGTCGCCGACCACATCACCCCTGCCCTAAACGTTTATGCTCGGGCTGGAACTGTTAACAATCTGTCACGGGGCCTGCCTCGAGCCCTGAAGGAAGACCTTCTTGTGCTGAAATCATGCAGCGGGAGTTGATATGGTGGCATCCACATAAGAAAACCGAATCATCGGAACTTCTGTTCAGAAATATAGTCAGCACAAGGAGTAGTTCCAACTGTAGTTCTAATGTCCTCATTTCTGTAGTTCCAACTGTAGTTCTAATGTCCTCATTTCTGTAGTTCCAACTGTAGTTCTAATGTCCTCATTTCTCATCATATCTCTCCTGTTGACACTTGTAACATTCTGAAGACATTATATTTTACATGTAGAAATCTTCCTCTGCTGAATATTGTATTGGGGACCGTGTCTTTCTATTATTACGGTGTCTATTCATTCACATTGATGAGGCCCACATAGAATATGTATGGGGTTGAACAATAAAGGCCGGTTGTTCAAGCACACAATGTACAGGCTAGATATTTATTTGACTCCAGACAGACAAAAACACAACATATACCTTACACAGGATTTCTACGCGTCTTCATTGTGAGGAAGCAGACACCCAAACTAGTCGGCCATACGCTTCTCGTCCTACACAGCACACCTATACAGCACACCTACACAGCACACCTACACAGCACACCTTCACAGCACACCTACACAGCACACATTCACAGCACACCTTCGCAGCACACCTTCACAGCACACCTTCTATAAACACTGACATGATGCCTGCCTGTATGTTGTCTCAGCATCCTGATGTATTGAAGGGTTGTTTCTATTATGCTGTGTTCTCTTTGATAAGCATATCTGCGTCCTCATTTTCACGTATCTTGCATTGGGAGTCAAGTCTATGAAAGACAAATACGCGTGGTTATTAGAGGGATACGGGAAGGAAGACTAATGTCTGGTCAGGCAAAACATACTGGTCAAGACCCTTACCTTGGCTTCCTCTTAGCCCTTCATGGAAACGGACTATTTTCATGGCAGCTTGGCTAACAAGGTGATGGATCGACTTGATCCCCGTAGTAGTGAGCGACATGCAGATGAAGCCAAGCATAGCACAACCGCCTGGAGGAACCCGATCCACCTTCATCAGCACGCTCGGGATGTGAGGAAAGCTACTGCAAGCCACCACTTAACGTTCTTTTCAGGACGCACAAAAGAGTAAACCTACTCATTGTGAGCATACCAAACAACAACTTTAGATGACTACACAGTATTGCAATGAAATAAGCGTTGTCGAACAGACAAACCGCAAGTTTATGTGGGAAATAGGTGTGGTTAATATAGGAATACACTTTATTGTGACGAGAGAAGCATTGTAGATAGAAGTATTGAACAGATTCTCAAGTTTGTTAGATACATTAATGCGGTTATTATTAGAGAGGTACATTTTATGATGTAATGAAAGTAGCATTAAATAAGCCAGATCGCCAAGTTGATGAGAGAAATGTGGGATTATGCAAAGAACAAACTAAGGTGACCAGATAAGCATTGGACAGACTGCCAAGTCAATGGGGAAGACATTTTATTATATAAGAGCAAACAGGTAGACTCATAAATAGAAGGATTGTTTTAACTTTCCATTGAAGCGCTACATTCTGACACACCCAAATCGGCCTTACAAAAACAATTTGCTGTTATTTTGTAGGGAGAAACATGACCGGCTTGTGACCCATCTCTCTGAACAACGGAGAATTGCGTAGGAAGGAGAATGTCTTGCATGTACTTATGTTTCCTCGTGACACTTGTCGTTGCTTCCTGGTTTGTTGTTTTCTCTTTCACATCATGTTGTGTTAGGAAAAATGGACATTGCTGCAATTCGGGCAGACCATAGGTGATCTATGTCTTTCAGCTATCTTAAAAAAGCATGGATAATGATGGTTTCTGTAGCTTTCTGAATGCACATACTCTGCTCCTTCCTGTTCCTGCTCGACCTAATTTAAAATTTTTGCAGTTTGTGGTTTACCTAGTTCATCGTTTATAGTGTTATCATCTAACAAGTGGTCACTAATAAATATATTCCAGTTTATTGGTTGCCTGGTTCAGCGTTTATAGCATCATCTAACAAGTAGTCATTGATAAACTCCAATTTGTTGGTTGCCTGGTTCAGCGTTTATAGTGTCATCATCTAACAAGTGGTCGTTCATAGACTCCAGTTTGTTGGTTGCCTGGTTCAGCGTTTATAGTGTCATCTAACAAGAGGTCATTCATAGACTCCAATTTGTTGGTTGCCTGGTTCAGCGTTTATAGTGTCATCTAACAAGTGGTCATTCACATACTCCAGTTTGTTGGTTGCCTGGGTCAGCGTTTATAGTGTTATCTAACAAGTGGTCATTCATAAACTCCAATTTGTTGGTTGCCTGGTTCAACGTTTAAAGTGTCATCTAACAAGTAGTCATTGATAAACTCCAATTTGTTGGTTGCCTGGTTCAGCGTTTGTAGTGTCATCATATAACAAGTGGACATTCGTAGATTTCAAGCAATTATCCCCATACATAACCATTTTTAATCGCTCTTTACTATATGCTTAGAAGAATATCAATCAGTTAATCAATTAATCAATCAATCAATGAAAACCTTTTCAGCTCCATGTAGAAGCATAGATCTTCAACAAATACATGCAAGTTATCAAACGTTGATCTGTTTGTATCTGTTGAAGTTGTTGTGGCTTAACGTTTCTACAGGATGGAGTAGCCAGTCCTCCTGACCAACCCTCCTTAGTCACCTCTTACGACATGCCTGGCAGGTTACACTGTTACTATTCTTTGCTCCCAATTCGGGCTCCTGTAACACTTTACTTTAAAGAATATAGTTTCATATCCCATGATTACAACAATCTGTGCGCTCGGCGTCAGATGTGTTTTTCAAAGGCAGACCTTGTATGAATTCGAAAATAGATGGTTTATCCTGTATTTCAAATGATCTAAAACATGCATTGGCCTCTTCCACAGACGAAGATGAAAGCTACGAAGCCTTCGTTGCCCACTTTCAGGAGCAGCTGTCCCTGTACCAGAAGGTTGCCGTCGTCTCCCTGGTTGAACAGGCCGGCAAGGAACACATCATTGGGGACGCTTACTTATCTCATGTGCTGAGGTTCAACTCTCCAGATATCACATACATCACATTTGATTTTCACGAGTACTGGTGAGTACATGTCTCTCCATTATACTTGGATTGTTTTGGTTTTTTGGTGTATTTGGTATATTATTATTTCAGTTAAGTTCATCTCGGAACCTTTTAAGATCGTTGGGGTGTTGACACCTTCACAATCCTGTGCCACCCCTCTCTGTGATTGTTTTTTTGTGTGTTTTTATTTGGAGAAAGGGGGGGGGGGGTGTATTGGAAGGTTGTTTGCCTCCTTTGGTCGTATGTTAGTCCAGTAGTTCCCAAACTGTTACGGTCCACGGCACCTTTAGTGCACCAGAAGTTTTCCACGACACTCCAAACCAGAAAATAAGCATACTTAACAGTTGCAGTGCGCAGTTAATGCGGTTAGGTTGGTCAACAGAAAAGCTAATTAATGAAACACGTATTTCAAATTCACAAACAATACATATAGAAAGTAAATAAGTGCATACCTTGACGATCATGTCATTGAATAATCGCAATTAGTGGGACGAGTGAGCATGTTGTTTACTGCACATCTTCTCAAATCTTGGATGAAACTGTACACAGCCACACTCTGTTTGTGAACTTGAAATACGTTTCATAAATTTGTTTTCAGTTAACCATCCTAACCACATCAACTGTGCATTGCAACTGTTAAGTAAGCGTATTTTCTGACTTGGTGTGCCGTAAACAAATTCTGATACACTATGGATGCTGGGGGCTGAAAAAGATTGGAACCACTGTATTAAATACAAAACTTCCCGATTGCCCATGTTTTCTATTCATGGCCCGCCTTCTGTATCCCGTCTATCTTCCATTATTTTACTATGTGAAATATGTTTCTCTTTACCTGTACACTGAAAAATAGTTTTTTTAAAAATGATAATTGTATTATAAACCTGCATTGCTTTTCGAAGAATGTAACAGCCTTATGAATCAGGGAGGATATAACAGGACCACCGACTAGGAAAAGCATAGACGACAAACAGTTTATTCTCACGAAGTTTGAAATCTAGGATTAAAACAACCCCAGTAAAATTTTCGAGTTAAGAAAGCGAGAGACAACGTGGTTACCAGTGGTTACGCGTTTAATCGGCAAAAAATAGTACGCTGAGCCGTCACAGTTAGACTAGAACAAGGAGGGAGGGGGACGCAGAGATGATTGATAGATGTCCGATCGCCTCAAAGCGAGCATCGTAATTTTGAGTGGGCGAAAATTAGTCCATATAAAGGACGGAGCAGATTAGATTGGGAGAGATTCGATTTCGAGACCAGATCTAGAAGGCTAGCTCACTATACTCCAGGGGCATTGCTCGTGTGCCTTTTGGAGTGAAATACCCTTTTATGATCGAAGAGAGAACATATCTGTAGTCTCCACATTGATCGCTCTGATCCGTGAGGACGAGAGATAAGAGAGAACATTACGCATACGGTGGTAAAGAGAACGTATTTATTAGTCTCCTCATTGGTTGCTGTGATCTGTGGGGACGAACGAAAAGAGAGAACGCACACATACAGTGGTAAAGAGCACATGTAAATAGTCTTCACAGTGAACGCTCGGATCTGTGGGGACGAAATATAGAGAACGTACGCATGCAGATATAAAGTGAGATATCTTAAGACTCCTCAGGGAGCACACGCACGAACATCGGGAGAAGCTATCATTACACGACGCAGAAGAAGAGACCACCAGCGATCTACATCAGCACCAACTGCCAAGACGGGCACACGAGATTCCAGACAAAAGAGAATTTACGTAGATAGGACGAGATTTGTAAAGCGTTTCATATGTATATTAGATTAGACTATAGAACTGAGTTTTATGGTTTCATGGATTCCATCTAGTTCATACTAATATTCCCTAAGTTAGCTAGATGTATAATTGTTAAGTAAGTTAGGTTAGGTTTTTAATCAATGTGTAAATATTACTCTTTTTGTAGTAAATAAATATCTGATTTTATGTTTAACGGACGTTTTTAGTGTTTGACTATGGGGAAGTCATATCATCCAGTGCTAAATGTTGTAACACACTAGCTGCAGTCTGAAGCAGCTCTATCCCAAGAATTATTTTGTTTAACCTGAAAATTAGACTTAGAAATATAGTAGAGATCACCAATCGCATATTAATAGCATTTGTAAGGTCGTTGTTTTTTTTGTTTTGTGTTTTGTTTTTACAAGAAGGAAGGAAAGCAGGAAAAGTCGGGCCACACATGCTATTTATACGTACATAAATACAAGTTAAAGAGGACCGGATGCATCTCTATAGGGAAAGAGGACATGGAAGATCCAAAGAGATATGGTGAGAAGCCGTCACGGGAAATCATCTTGAGTTTGGGATCAAGATGCTGAGCAGCGCATGAGCTGCAGTGGTCAGCGACACATAGCTGACTGCTAGCGTCAGGGCCAGCGAACCATAGCTGCCACGAACCTTCTACACCTCCACGCAGTGATCCTGGATAACAGGCTGCAGCAGGGCAGACTGGCTAAGGAGAAGGGATCGAAGAGGGAATGCTAACTCGATAACAAAAAATGCTTGCTGTAGTCGGATGTCTTGGACCGAAAGGTAGCGAGAACAATCCATTAAGGCAAACATCGCCCTCAAAGCCGCCACGGCGAAATACAAACACACTCTCAAGCAAACAGCAAGAGAAAGCTGGAAAAATAAAACGGAAAGCATAAACCTGGACAAAGACGGGAACAAGCTATGGAAGCTAGTCAGATCCATGAACGACGAAACCCCGTCAAACAAACATATTACCATCAAGCAGGGCGAGAACTTGATTCACAGGTAAGAAAGCCGCAAACGCATTTGTCGATCACTATGCCAGAGCAAACCACATCGAGGTCTCTGCAGATAAGCATACAGACATTAGCGAAGAGGTAAAGGGGCACGACAACATGAATACGGCACCGGAAGAGCACATGACGGCCAAATTAACAATGCGCGAAATGGAAGAGGCTATGAGAACGTTAAAGAAAAGGAAATCTCCCGGAAAAGACGGGATAACAAACGAAATGCTGATGGGGCTGGGCCAAACAGCGAAGAGGAAACTGCTATCGGTCCTGAACCAAAGCTGGAAAAGGGGAATTGTACCTCAGGCATGGAAAGACGCAATACTGGTACCAGTACCAAAAACAGGAAAGGACAAAACAGATCCAAATGGATACAGGCCCATCAGCCTACTGAGCTGTGTCGGCAAGCTGATAGAACGGATGATAAACACCAGACTGATGTGACATCTGGAAGAAAAACGAATACTAATTCCACAGCAAGCCGGCTTTAGACAGCACAGATCCACTGAGGACCAGGTCATCCTCATAGCCCAGGACATAGAAGATGCCTACCAGGCACAGAAACACACAGTAGCTGTCTGGGTGGATCTGGAAAAGGCATTTGACAAAGTCTGGAAAGACGGACTAAGAGTCAAGCTAAGAAGAAGTGATGTTTGTGGGAAAATGTTCAAGTGGATCAACCACTACCTCAAACAAAGAACGGCCAGAGTCCAAGTACAAGGGCAGATGAGCAAAAAGGTGACACTCGAGCAGGGAGTACCCCAAGGGGGAGTACTGTCACCCATACTCTTCCTGGTATATATAAACGACATCACAGAGAATATACCAAGGAGAGTACATAGCTCAATGTTTGCAGACGATCTGGCTATGTGGACCTCTGAAAAGAATCTCACCATAGCAAGAAATCGGATGCAGACGGCCCTAACATCGCTGGAAGAGTGGGCGAACTCATGGCTGGTTAAAATAAACGAGGAGAAAACCACATGCACAATATTCTCGCTTTCATTAAAACCCCAAAATACCAAATTAAGTCTAAATGGCAAATTCGTGCAGCCAAACGACAACCCAACCTATCTGGGAGTCACATTTGATCGGCGCATGACATGGAAAAGTCAGATTGAGAGAAACCGAAGGAGTGCCAGAGAAAGAATGGCAATCGTGAGGAAACTTGCTGGCACAAGCTGG
Source organism: Ariolimax columbianus (assembly GCA_036924085.1). NCBI lineage: Eukaryota > Metazoa > Mollusca > Gastropoda > Stylommatophora > Arionidae > Ariolimax > Ariolimax columbianus. Next base: position 145,550,850 of record JAVGWX010000001.1, read on the forward strand.
GGAGCAGACGAAGGCATACTAAAGAAACTGTACCCTGGAAGAGTGAGACCAGTTCTCGAGTATGGCATTGTGGCATGGACAACAGCAGCAAAGGCGAACTTCGATAAAGTTAGCAAACTTCAAAACCAAGCCATGAGAATTATAACAGGAGGCATGAAGTCAACGCCAATTTTAGAACTTAAAATTTTTACAAAACTGCAACCCATGACCGATAGAAGAGACTGCAGAGCCCAGCTGCAGTCAGAGAAACTCCGAAGACTGACTGACCATCCAATGCACCAGAGACTAAACAATTTGGGAAATGGGAAACTAAAGCGGAGAAACTTTGCAGAAATAGCCAAAGCAAAGATGCACGAAGATCCCATAAACGCACTAACAACACCAAAACCCATCACTACTGTACGAAAACCTACCTGGAGACAGGATATATTTCCAGAGGTGGTAGAAAATATACCAGGTATTGGAAACAAAAACTTCCAGACTGAAAAAGAAAGGAGAGATACTACCCTAAGCTTCATATCGAAAAGCTACCCAAGCATGGACTGGACCCATGCATACACCGACGGTTCTGTAACAAACACTACACAGAACGGAGGGGCAGGAGCATTCTTGAACCTACCAAATGGAAAACAAGTAACACTGTCATTCGCTACTGGTAAGTACACAAGCAATTTCAGAGCGGAGGCAGAGGCACTGAGGGCGGCAGTGGAAGAAATGGTGAGACACAATGAAAATGAAAGCCATATAGTCCTCCTTACAGATGCTCTCTCCGTAGTCACAGCGCTAAAAAGCCAGAAAAACACTGAGCTTAGTGACTTAAGAGCAGCACTCTGCAAACTGTGCCAGCAGTCCGCACCAAAAAGGGTAGTGGTACAGTGGGTCCCATCACACTGCAACGTCCAAGGCAACGAGGAGGCAGACAGACTGGCAAAAGAAGGTGCAAGACTACCACAAATAGATACTAGTATGACGTACGAAGAGTCAAAACGGCTTATCAAAGCCAGATATATGACCAAATGGGACACCGAACATACTGGTTACACCAAAAACGATGCCTAATACGAGTTGAACCGAAGAGAGCAGGTCGTTGTCTTCAAACTTCGCACTGGCCACAATAGACTGAGGTACCACCTATTCAACAAATTGAAGATAGGTGGTACCGACGAATGCCCGTACGGTACTGGTAAAATGACCGCTGAACATCTGCTGCAGAACTGCCCGACATACGAGGATCAGAGAGAGCAGATGTGGCCATCACCAGTGGAACTGCAAGACAAGCTCTATGGCAGTGGCGACAGCCTCAGGATGACCGCCGCTTTTTTCGAAAAAATAATGGTTACTGTCTGACTGCGAACGAAGAAGAAGGACCGAAAGGTGCAAATATCGCAGCCAAGCTGTAAACTACGACACAACGCATTCCGTTCTCTGGACTACATTCTGCTACTTACAAAGAAGAAGAAGAAGATCTTTAGTTTTTGAAAACAAAAGTGGAAATGACCTAAACTATTACAAACGGTACAGATGTGTTTTGCCGTAATGCTCCAAAAGGTGCAACACACCACAAGTATTTACGTTTATTTACACCTGCCACCGATCTCGCTCCTTTCGATATTCAGGCGCATCCTTGCCTTAATGTACCGCTCGATATCTGTTACAATTAACTTCTGAGCCGGAATGGAACGCTTGTCTTTCACATCTAATATACCTGGTTCACGTTGCGGTGTCTGCAGGCTTCTGTCTACCCAACTGTAAATGTAACTTAAAGGTATGGAAGACAGACAGCGATTATTGAAACTAGTCATCAGAAGCTGAAAGTTCGCACAATGAGTCTCTAACACTTCCTCCTCCGCGGCATTGCCTGCTATGGTGCTCGACCTCTATCTGTAATTTAAAACAAAATAGAACAAACATCTGGTATCAGTGCTTACTCAATACTTCTATTACATAATGTTGATATTTTCAGCCGAGGTATGCGGTTCGAGAATGTGTCCATACTGACTGATGGAATAAAAGATGTTATCAAAGACATGAGATATTGCTGGTAAGATTGATGTTCCTTCGTGCTAATTGTATTGAACAGTCAACATGTTTCTGGAATAAAATATAGTGTAACGCTTAGCAGCTGACCATTAACGTGATGGTACCATGCCACAGTTAGCTTAAACATTGGAATCTGGGAAGAAGATCCGTTGTAGTACCTTTATCTTACAGACAAACCGATAGGTACAGAGAACAATACAATGAGAGAGAAAAAGAGAATGTAAGTATACTAAATGCACTTATTGTTGACATTGCTCTGGTTTTGAGTAATATATTGCATCTTGTAGTCTAGAAGTGGGTAGAACCAGTTATGTCACCATTCTTGAGCTGAGACTGTCACGATTCTTGAGAGACCGTTCCTAGATTGCACATGTGATTCACGCAGCTGTAAAAGCTCTTCACTGCCAAGTACACATCGTGGGAAACACGTTACATTGGTTTCTGTACACAAGGATTAATGGAGCAATGTTACAGTCATCATTTGTTCAATTCCCCAAAGTGAGTAAAAAGGAACCATTGTCAACAAGGCCAGCACTTAGCATTTCTTACATTGAGTATTTCAAATGCTTCCATTTTGTGTACTCGTGTTTCTGGCCCGTTGTATGTCGGTCAATCAGTCAATCCCCATCGCTTCTCACGGTACATAGGCCATTGACAACATCTCGCCAGCACACACGGTCCTGTGCCACAATTTCTGTCTCTCTTCAAGTGTAATCGTTTAATCTGAGTTCTTTCTTATCGTTTCGGAAGGCCCTTCCTTTCCCAAGGCCGTTTGCTTATGCTCTGTTGTCAGCGTTTTCGTAACCGACTTTGTGTTTTATAGATTGGGTAGTCGGCCCTAACCTAACCGATTATATTCTAGATGAGTTATCCGTGATTGGTCTGTTCTGTCCCCCTTGACCTATCCAGCTTGGGTGACCCTTCTGGAAGCTTTGGTGTCTGCTGCTTATGGGATCATTGAGACATGCAATTACCATTTTATGGTAACGGACTTGATGTATATGCTTTCTATAAATAGATACTTGTTTGGTTCTCACGTGCCTTTCCATGACATCAAACGTGCTTCGTATGTCCGTGTTTTTCGACTGCCAGTCTGACCCTTGACCTGCAGTGTGTGCCTGTCTCTGTTTGATATTTGTATGCAATTACTACCTATACCTCCTTACCCGAATGGGGGCCAGGGTAGAATGTATAGGGATACTTTAACCATTCAATAATGTCTTGACGTAAGAGGTTGCGAAACGGGGTTATCGACCTTTTCACGTAGAACAAAAAGCAACAGAAACCACCACGCTAAAAGCACACAGCAGTACTTTGGTACAGACGTCCTGTAACGTAGCAGTTGCAGTGATCACCGTATGCTTCGAATGGGATGAAAGAAGACAATTACATGTTATGTAAGATTGACATACGTCATTGTCAGTCTAACTCACGAACCTTAAGTTTGTGTCTGCTGCTTGCTACAGCTTCTGATGCCTCTAATTACTGTTACTCTCGTGATGGGATGGCCTGTCAACAGAATGCAGCTGCCATGTGTTTTGTTAGTTTTAATTTATTTTTTATGTTGAAGTCAAGCTTTTAACATGCACTACTTCTTCAAAGTTAAAATGTTCTACATCAGGAACGACGTGTGTGTATTCTGTATGCGTCTCGATCTGTTGCAGTGCTGTACCAATTCGGGCCTAGGTCTTTGGTCAGTTCTTCCCGCCATCAATTCCATTGACACCGCTGGATCAATAACCAACCGCCCATATATATATATATATATATATATATATATATATATATATATATATATATATATATATATATATATATATATATAACATATAAGGCAGTGCTTGACTTGGTTATAACCCGGTAAACGATAGACTACTGTGATCAGACTGAAAGGGTAGACTAGAAACATCACAGTCATGCAAGTATATGCACCAACAACTGAGCAGAAAATGAATAAATAGATTCATTTTACGATGGAATATGCGAGACTTTGAATAAAATAGAACGTAGAGACATTATCGTATTAACTGGACATTTTAATGCAAAAATAGGAGCAGAAGAGGAGAAAGAATCACGAGTTCCTTTCGGCCTAGGACACAAAAACGAAAGAGGTGAAAGACTAATTGATTTCTGCTTGGAGAATAACCTCACAATCACAAACACCTTGTTCAGACAACATCCCAGAAGGTTATATACATGGACATCTCCAGGTGGGAAAACTAGAAATCAAATAGAATACATCCTAATACAACGAAGATGGAAGTCAAGCAAAGTTTCAACGAGGACACTCCCTGGAGCAGATTGTGACTCTGATCACCAACTACTTGCAGCAGAATACAAAATACGACTGAAGAAAATCATCAAAGAAAAAAGACTGATACGCTTCAATGTAGACGCAATACCAAACGAATACGGCATTGAAGTAAGAAACAAATGTGAAGTATTGATGGCGATGCATGAGGATAGATCAATCGATGAGCTGGCAACAAACGTGAGAGACCGTCTTATTCACAACACAAGATGTGATACTTAAGAAAGTGTATAAGAAACATAATAATATCACAGATAGACACTGCAACTCATAGCAGAACGATGCGACTAAAGCAAACATGAATATAACACAACAGTGACAAATACAGAGACTGCACAAGAGAAATCGGGAGAAAGATCAGAAATGGCAAGAAACAATATATAACAAACAAAATAGAAGATATCCAACAACAAAGGAAGGAAAGATAATTATTCAGGGGAATTAGAACACTGACGGGAGAATTCAAGCCTTCACTACAAGCAGTCAACCAGAACACTGACGGAAGAATGCAAGCCTTCACTACACGCAATCAACCAGAACACGGACGGAAGAATTCAAGCCTTCACTGCAAGCAGTCAACCAGAACACTGACGGAAGAATTCAAGCCTTCACTACACGCAATCAACCAGAACACGGACGGAAGAATTCAAGCCTTCACTGCAAGCAGTCAACCAGAACACTGACGGAAGAATTCAAGCCTTCACTACAAGCAGTCAACCAGAACACTGACGGAAGAATTCAAGCTTTCACTACAAGCAGTCAACCAGAACACTGACGGAAGAATTCAAACCTCCACTACATGCAGTCAACCAGAACACTGACGGAAGAATTCAAGCCTTCACTACAAGCAGTCAACCAGAACACTGACGGAAGAATTCAAGCCTTCACTACAAGCAGTCAACCAGAACACTGAATATATATATACTCTATTTTCAATAAACAAAGTTTGTGAGTATAAGGTGTTGCTTTACGAAGGTGCCAGGTTCAATTCCTGATAACTTTCCTGTCTATCCAGTTGTAAATTGGTACATCACTTAGTCAAATAAAGTAAAGTGTAACACTTAATCCTCGACGGTATTGATTGCTATGGGGTCATCTGTTATACGATATAAATAATGATACTTCAACACGTATTTTACACTGGAGTATTGGGTGTGTGTGTGTGTGGACCTGGGGGCTGTTGTGTTATCCAGGAACTGATAATTGATTGGACAATAACCACGGGTACATGCTTACCTGTGATGATATTTACCTGTAGGGTGGACAACAAAGGTGTGATATGTGAACAGCAGGGTGTCTTCCGTGTCAACTGTGTGGACTGCCTGGACCGTACCAACGTTGTTCAGACCGCAGTAGCCAGAATTGTCATGGAGACGCAAGTTAGTATTTCTTTGTCTTTGTTTTCTTGGCACACTATAGCTTTTCACATTTGTTGTGCATGGTGATATCGTTTTCTTGGTACACCATAACTTTCCACATTTGTTGTGCATGGGGATATCGTTTTCTTGGCACACCATAACTTTCCACATTTGTTGTGCATGGGGATATCGTTTTCTTGGCACACCATAACTTTCCATATTTGTTGTGCATGGTAATATCGGAGGCCCGTTTTGGTTGTGATGTTTGTGAGTTCATTTAGCTGGTAGTTTACAAACCCGCACGCTGATCTGAGTTTATCCCTTCCATAATGTCTCATTCTAGACATGTCTAACTTTGTGAACTAAATGTTTTAGTGCCCATCTACACATCCCTATTTACTTGCATTGTATGAAGCTTTGTATGTGTGGGTTTGTCTGTCTGTCTGTCAAGGTGCATTTACGAGTACTTACATTATGTTGCATATGAATGCATTCATGCTTACAGCACTACCTTTCTAAACTGTTTTCATTGTCTGTCCATCCGTCCTAGTGGTTCTCCCTCAAATGCATATGTCTGCATAACGCACATAAATTACTAATCTCTTATTGATTCGTTCCAAGTGAAGCTTAGGGTTTCGACTACAACTGACCCTTTTGCAGAAGACTTGAAGGTGCAGTTTTATAACAGTGTTTTATATCACAAGGCTGCTATTGCACTGCATAACCCTCTTTAGTTACCTTTCACGAGATATCTGGAAGGTTACAGTTGCCCTATTCTTCTCAAACCGACTACGACCTGGGTGACACACCCCATATATTATACTGTAAATCTTAAACACAGTGGGACGTTTCCTGTGTGTTCGTTTCTTTGTCTAGCTATCGCTCATGTTTCTGTGTCTAGTGGTCGCCTACTTTTCTGTGTCTAGTTTTCACTTACTTTTCTTTGTCTAGTTATTGCGTACATTTCTTTGTCTAGTTATCGCTTACTTTTCTTTGTCTAGTTATCACTTACTTTTCTTTGTCTAGTTATCGCCTGCTTTTCTTTGTCTAGTTATCGCTTACTTTTCTTTGTCTAGTTATCACTTACTTTTCTTTGTCTAGTTATCGCCTGCTTTTCTTTGTCTAGTTATCACTTACTTTTCTTTGTCTAGTTATTGCGTACTTTTCTTTGCCTAGTTATCACCTACTTTTATTTGCCTAAATTTTGCCTAGTTCTCGTCTACAGTTATTCATCTAGTTCTCACCTACATTTATTCTCCTAGTTCTCGCCTACGTTTATTCGCCTAGTTCTCACCTACATGTATTCATCTAGTTCTCACTTACACTTATTCGCCTAATTCTTGCCTAAACTTTTTCGTCTAGTTCTTGTCTACATTTATTCATCTAGTTCTCGCCTATTTTTTCCATTCCATAAGCTCAACCGAATCTTTACCTTCCCACTTTTTCTCTCACTCTCTCTGCCTCTTTCACAAACACATGCAGGCATACCTCACAAGCAGACAGGAGTAAACACTCTTGATTCACTTCCACAATTCATTGTGTGTTACGGCTGTTGTGATAATTTATTGTGGTCCAATTACAATATAAATCCAGAGTAGAGGCTCTTAACATGTGTTGTACCACTAACACCTTTGTCTGCCGTGTGAAGCCTATGTATACGGTATGTTTCCAGTGGAGCTTACTCAATACCTTCAATATTCTAGTGAAACCTCAAGACCTTTATCTTTCTAATGAAGTTTACTCTACACCTGTATTTGTCTAGTGAAGCATATGAAACACCTGTATCTGTCTAGTGAAGCATATGAAACACCTGTATCTGTCTAGTGAAGCATATGAAACACCTGTATCTGTCTAGTGAAGCATATGAAACACCTGTATCTGTCTAGTGAAGCATATGATACACCTGTATCTGTCTAGTGAAGCATATGAAACACCTGTATCTGTCTAGTGAAGCATATGATACAGCTGTATCTGTCTAGTGAAGCATATGAAACACCTGTATTTGTCTAGTGAAGCATATGAAACACCTGTATCCGTCTAGTGAATCTTACTCAATCCATTGAAACGTACTCAACACTTATCAGTCTAGTGAACCCTTTGACCCGCTTGTCAGTCTAATGAACCCTTCGACCCACTTGTTAGTCTAGTGAACCCCCTGACCCGCTTGTCAGTCTAGTGAACCCTTTGACCCGCTTGTCAGTCTAATGAACCCTTCGACCCACTTGTTAGTCTAGTGAACCCCCTGACCCGCTTGTCAGTCTAGTGAACCCTTTGACCCGCTTGTTAGTCTAGTGAACCCTTTGACCCGCTTGTCAGTCTAGTGAACCCTCTGACCCGCTTGTCAGTCTAGTGAACCATATGACCCGCTTGTCAGTCTAGTGAACCCTCTGACCCGCTTGTCAGTCTAGTGAACCATATGACCCACTTGTCAGTCTAGTGGACCCTCTTACTCGCTTCTAAGTCTAGTGGACCATGTGACTCACTTATCATCCTGGTAACAAAATTAAAACTGTCAAAATGAACATAATAGTGTATAAATGAGACAAGTGATATTGACACATAATGATAAAGATGTAGGAGACGACATGTGAGATATTATGAGACGTGTGCTTCTTTAGTCAGGAAGTCAGTGACAATGCACTGTTCTTAAAATATATGCAAGTTGGATTTGATTTTTTAATGAATGTTTTTTTTAATTTTTTTTTTTACCAGCTAGTGAAAATAAAGATATATTATTTTCCGCATCCAAATTCACAGCCCCATGAAATATATTATTTTCCGCATCCAAATTCACAGCCCCATGAAATATATTATTTCCCCATCCATATTCACAGCCCCATGAAATATATTATTTTCCCCATCCAAATTCACAGCCCCATGAAATATATTATTTTCCGCATCCAAATTCACAGCCCCATGAAATATATTATTTTCCGCATCCAAATTCACAGCCCCATGAAATATATTATTTTCCGCATCCAAATTCACAGCCCCATGAAATATATTATTTTCCCCATCCAAATTCACAGCCCCATGAAATATATTATTTTCCCCATCCAAATTCACAGCCCCATGAAATATATTATTTTCCCCATCCAAATTCACAGCCCCATGAAATATATTATTTTCCCCATCCAAATTCACAGCCCCATGAAATATATTATTTTCCCCATCCAAATTCACAGCCCCATGAAATATATTATTTTCCCCATCCAAATTCACAGCCCCATAAAAACGCTATTTTCCCCATCCAAATTCACAGCCCCATGAAATATATTATTTTCCCAATCCAAATTCACAGCCCCATGAAATATATTAATTTCCCCATCCAAATTCACAGCCCCGTGAAATATATTCATTAACCCCCAAAGGAATTATGGACCGCTAAGGGGTTCGTGAATCTTGTTTTTAGCACCACTGATATTCAGACAGGAACCCGGTGCTGCCCCACCTATCCTCAGATAGAAGCTGATTATATCCTGTCATAAAACCTCAATGGAGCTAGTTACTGCCAGGAACTGGCCTAAACTTTTGCCACCCACTGGCAATTAAGTCCCTTATCGTTGATATTGTTTATACTAGCCGTGTCTGATACACCGGTGAAACGCCCCTGCATAATATCAATTAGGTGCAACTGGAATTGAGACTTCAGTTGTCTGTAAGGTTCTGTCTAGCTCAGGTTTATTTGGTTTTGGGTTTTCTCATATTTCTGATCCGACTGACTCATCTCATCTGTTGTCCTTTTGTGACTTAAGTCGTCATGGTGACATGTTATATTATGTCGCGCGAAAGGTGTGTGACGTTTGTTATTTTCAATGCTTTCAATGGTAATGTTTCTTCGACACTTCGATCCATTATTCCTCTGGTTCTTCCTCTTGCTCTGAAGCAATTTTTCTAGGAGTTATAGACTCCCATCGCGTGGGTAGTTTTGGAAACATTCGTGTCTTATAACAAACTATTTCATTCCTGTATTATAACCAAAATATTTAATTCTTTTCTTATAACCAAAACATTTAATTCCTGTATTATAACCAAAACATTTAATTCCTGTATTATAACCAAAACATTTAATTCCTGTATTATAACCAAAACATTTAATTCCTGTATTATAACCAAAACATTTAATTCCTGTATTATAACCAAAACATTTAATTCTTTTTCTAATTTATTCTAATTTAACCCGCCTGTTTCTTTTTTACTTCCTGCCCCACCCCCCCCATAACCTGTCCCTTTCCTTCCCCCAAACCCCACCTCTTCTACCCTTCCAACTAAGTTGAATAGGTGTGGTCAAACCACGTGATTGAAGTGAATATCGTCACGTAGTCTCGTACGGTATGTGTGATGAACAATACAGTCTAGAGATAAGAAATATAATCATCTAGGATGTTGGAAAGAAGTTTTTCAAAATGTTTATAGTGATCCTTAAGTTTTAATTAACTTCATTTATCATTGTATTCTTTATTTATATAAATTTATACATATTTGCCGAGTCGGAAAACCAGCCGTCACTTTACATGCGGTACCATGCAGCACCATCCTTCCTGCGTGGTTGTTGTTGTTGAATGCCTATAATGAGTAAGTTTACTTTTTTGTGCACCCTGAAAAGGTTGTAGTAGTTTTCCTCACATCCCGAGCATGCTGACGAAGGTAGACTGCTGTCCTCCATGGGGTTGTGCTATGCTTGACTTCATCTGCATGGCGCTTATTACTAGGGGAATCGCATCGATCCACATCTCGTCAGTCAGCCTGCCTTGAAAACAGCCTGTTTCCATGGAACGTTAAATGGAAGAGAGATTGTGGTCTTGATTGTGGGGGGGCGGGGGGGGGGGGGCGGTCATTTTGTTTTGACAACACAGAATTCACTAATGATTACTTCATGATTCGATTAGCCAATCAAATCTGTGCTGCACATGTCGGACAAACAGACAGACACGCAGACGTTTATGCAATTATGTGGTGACTGGCTATGCATGAGATTTTCTCGATTTTCTATACGTACACAAACCTGAGTTAGCAATCTTCAACCCATCTTCTTTGTTGTGCTGACGTTGTTGCGAAGTCGGTTGTGTTATATTTGCAGTTTGCTCTTGTATGCTAATATTATGGCAATCGTCTTGTGTTAATGTTGGTGACTCTCTGATTTGATCATCCTTTTTCTTCTGTTGGTATGTCATTGGTATACCCGGTTGCTCGTTTGCAGCACCTTCATTTGCCAGTCAATCTACGCTCTCGTTTCCTGGTATTCCACAATGAGACAACATTCACTGCATGATAATCAATCTTGCGCAGGCTACTCAGTTCACATAGTAGAACACGTAGAGCTGGCAGTTTCTCTGACTTCAGTGCAAGGACCGCTGATTTTGCTTCTATCAGAAATGCTACAGGCTGTGGACGGAGGTTGGTGTTCAACAGTTTCTCAGTTTCCACCTTGATTGCCTGGATTTCTGCATCATAATTATGGCAGAATTGTCTGGTTAGTACTCTGTATCTTTAACATTGTTTGGATATTCTATGTACATATGTTGCCAACCTACATGTTGCCCGAGTTGTCTGCCGGGTTTGTTTTTTTGTATGACAAGGACAAGCATATGCCGTAAGAGGCGACTAACTGTATGACATGCCCAACGCAGCGGAGTAATAAGCTGCTCGAGCCTAGCCCGCTAATCAGGACACCCTTTTACCGGCTACATCCAGCTCATACTAGAGCTGGGACCTGCACAGGAGCATCTGCCCCTGTAGAAGTACAGGTCGACTAAGAATATATACACTTCCGCTCCTCCTTTATCCTTACTGCATTCTGTGCTGACCCATCTGTGTATATGTCTACCCAAAGGACTTGCAAGCTTTCTTCGTCCACGAAACCGAGAGTAACTGTCATACCTTGCACACTGTTTGGTCATCCGTGTCTGGTAATCCTTTCAATGTTATCTGAATACATACTGGTGTCCATAATGCTCTCCCCGAGTGCAATGTTCTGTCGTGGACATTGGCGGGATGCCAATCTCATGTAGACTTAGTTTGTCTACGTAGTCGTTTGACCTGGGGCATAAAACTTATTCTTGTCATTCCTCCCATTGCTAAATTTTTGTTTCTGTATCTCATTGCAGAGGAACGTTTTTGCACGTGTTAGTACCTTCCTGTCTCTGTGTTCTCTTAGTGGGTGTATCTTCCCCGTTATCTCTATCTCTACTATTCGACACCGTGATTTCATTGCTCCCGTAATGACCATAAACACCTAGTTCTGCACCATATCCAACTCTTTTAGTGTAGTATTTGCTACTGGACACCACGCTGCTGGCCCATATACCCTATGTGGCTTCACTTAATTTTATTGGAATGGCTAAGTTCCACCTAGTTTTTCCTATTGTCCTGTTGACGTGTTGCCTTCATTCCAATCTGTCATCGAATGTAAGTCCAACATAGGTGGGCTGTCTTTCTTCTCTTAGGAGCACTTTATTTATCTTGATAACTCCATTTTTTTGTTTTTCTAAGAGAATGAAAAGCGTCGTGCTGAATTTGTCTGTTTTAACACCGTATGGATAAGACATCAATAGCTCCTCGCAACATTTTGGTGGTCATTGTTGCATGGTCATGTGTACACCATATTATCAAGTCTGAGTACATAGCCACTTTCGTTCCTTGGTGTAGTTCAACAAGCAAGTCATTGATGAAGACTATGAAAAGTGTGTGTGTAAGAACGCTTCCCAAAGCACGCAAATCATGACGCAGTAGAATTCTCTCACTCTTTATGCCGTCAAGTTGTATGCTGACTCTTTTGCTGTGCTAGTATTGTTTTATCCATTTGTGCATCCTACCCACCATTCGATTGTTTCTCTGTTTCTTTACAAATCATTCGTTCTAAGCCTTATCAGCAGCTTTCCTTAAGTTTATCCATGCTTACTTACTTACTTAGTCGCTCCTCTTCTACCGTGAGGTGTAGAGGTTTGCCAAAGAGAACGCCACACTGCTCTATCCGCCGTCTTTTTTCTGGCCTCTTTCCAATCCAGCCCTCTATCAGTTAGGGACTGTCGTATGTTGTCTTCCCAACGTACTTTGGGACGTCCTCGGGGTCAGCGTCCTTGACTTTTGATCTCCCATGATCGCTTTGGTATCCGATCTTCTTCCATTCTACAGACATGGCCAAACCACTGTAGTTGGGACTGCTCCACTCGTGTCTGCAGGGGTTGAACTTCAAGATTGCTACGTATTGTCTGGTTACGGATCTTGTCCCTTTTCATCACCTGAATCGCCTTTCTTAGGTACCTCATTTCTGAAGTTTGTAATTGCCTTTCTTGGGCTGTAGTCATTGCCCATGACTCACATCCATATGTCAGGACAGGCACATAGGTCGAGCAGTATACATCCATCTTTGTTTTCCTGCTTATTTCTCTTGTACTGAGGAAACCTCTGTTTATTGCATGGAACAGTCTACCTGCTGCTGCCCTTCGTGCAGTTAACTCCTCTTTGATTCCTCCCCTGCTGTCTATTACCACTCCTAGATATTTAAAGTTGCTGACCTGCTCTAGTGCTCGTGTTCCCAGGGTTATCTGATGTCTCTTTTCATCTCTGGCGATCACCATGGTTTTTGTTTTGGAGTTGCTGATGCGCATTCCTCTCTTCTTCAACTCTTCTTCCCAGACCTGCAAGTTGATCTGGAGATGTGCTTCGGTTTTCGTGATCAGGGCCACATCGTCTGCAAATGCTAGTTCCAATATGTAACATGGTCTCATCTTCCAGTACCCTACTTCATACTTTTTTGTCCGTTCTTTGCAGGCTTTGATGACTTCATCCATGAGGAGTATGAAAAGGTACGGTGATAGAATATCCCCCTGTCTTACTCCGCTAGTGGCCTTGAACTCTCCTGACTTTTGATTTGATGTCCGCACATAATTTCTGCATGTTTTATAGAAACTCTGTATGGCAGAGATCAGGGGTCCTGTGATGTTCTTCCTTGTCAGGCACTCCCAGAGTTTGTCCCAAGGAACTTTATCAAATGCTTTCTCCAAATCCAAAAAGCAGAGATGCATCTCTTTATTATATTCAAGAGCCTTTTCATTTAGCTGTCTGAGTGTAAAGATAAGGTCTTGAGTACTTCTGTTTGCCCTAAACCCACAATGAGTTTCATCCATATTTGGCTCTGCTAGACCTCTTAATCGCCGTTCTAGAATCCTAGAGTAGACTTTCCCGGGGACACTAAGAAGGGAAATACCTCTGTGATTTTCACATTGTCGATTGTCGCCCTTTTTAAATATTGGTATTATTATTGCAACCTCCCAGTCTCTTGGTATCTTCTTGTGGCGCCAAGCTGCCTTGAGAATCTTCATGAATATCATCTCTCCTGCCGCTCCCATATATTTAACCATTTCTGGTGTTATACCATCATGTCCTGCTGCTTTACCAATCTTAATTTTCTCCAATGCTGCCTTTAGTTCTTCAATTGTGATATTATCGTTTCCCTCCATGGCTCCCTCTTCTTGAATTGGGACTGTTACTTCCAGAGCTTGGTTTTCCTCCACTCCAAGGAGATCTGAGAAATATTCTTTCCATCTGTTCATTACCTCTTCTGTGGCAGTCAACAGCGCACCTTGTTTATCTTTAACAAATTTCAGGGGGCATTCCTTTTCCTTCCTCATGTTCTTTAAGGTCTTGTAGAACAGTTTCTGGTTTTCTCCAGCATTATTTTCCAGTTTCTCTCCAAATTCTTCCCATGATTTCTGTTTGGCCTTGAGCACAGTCTTCTTTGCTTCTGTTCTAAAATTTACATATTCTTTATATTTCTTTGTTTGTTCTCCTGTATTCCTAGCCCCTAGGTATTGCTTCCATGCCTTTTTCTTTTCTCGTATTATTGTTTTCACTTCTTCTGTCCACCATGGTGTACTTTTTCTCTTCCACCCTTTTTTGGTTTGACCGCATGCCTCTGCTGCAGCCTCATTGAGGATGTCTTTGAATTTTGCCCAAAGCATTTCCATATCTTCTTCAGATTCCTCTATCCTTTCTATTGCTGTTGTTATGAGCACTTGGTATCTCCTTTTAACATCTGGTTCTCATAGTTTGTAAGCCTTAATTTTATTTTCTCCTTATGTATTATGTTTCATGCTTGCTGATGGGTGTTGCCTAGCTGGATAGTGTTTTTCAATTTCTCTCTTTATTTTAACTAGGTGGTGGTCACTTCCTATCTCTGGTCCTCTGAACACTCTAGCATCCTTTACATACTTGAAATCAGTTTTCCTCACTATTGCATAGTCAATTATGGATCTTTCATTTCTTGCCGGCTCACATCTTGTGAAGGCATGGATACGCTTGTTTGGAAACCTTGTATTTGTAATAACAAGGCTTTGTTCTCTGCAGAATCTGAGCAGTCGTTTTCCATTGTCATTTAAGACATCTTCTCCATACCTACCGATCACTCCATCCCATCTAGAATAGTTGTTTCCAACTCTTCCGTTGAAGTCTCCAAGGAGAAGTATTTCATTATGGCAATCGTCAATGGTCCTTTGAAGGAGCTCATAAAATTCATCTTTTATGTCAGTGCTCTCATCTTCGTTTGGTGCATACACAGTGACGATATCCATTTGACTATCCTCCTCTTGTAGACTTAGAACCATCAGTCGTTCTGAAATGAACTTCCATCCTTTAATGTTTGCTTTGCTGTTACCATTCACTATACAACCAACCCCTGCCCTGGCTCGTTCACTCATGGGAACTCCGCTGTAGTATAACATGTTGCCGTCATGGTCCAGAACGCCTCTTTGTTTCTGTAAGTGCCAGGACTGTCAATTTTGCTCTCTTCATCTCCTCTATTAGTTCTTGTTTTTTTCCGTTTATACTTCGTACATTCCATGTTCCGTAAATCGTGGTCCTTATTTCTCGCCTGTTCGTCGCCGTTGAGGTCAGACCGGTTTTCTCTGTGTTCAGACTTGTAATCGTTGTTTTAAGACAAACGGGTGATTAGCCTGTTGTGTCTTTGCATGGTGGAGGGGCTGCCTCCTTACAGCCTCCATGCCTGCCGGCCCGTTTTTGTCCACGGCTGCTTATTTATTCGCAGCTAACCTCCAAATTAGGAGGCCTTTCAGCAATCCGCAACCCTGCTGACGCGCATGGTAGGAGGTAGGTGCCTCCCCCAGGGTCTATCCATGCTGCTAGTGTCAATTTCCTGTCTTGTAACGACGCATCATTGATGTTTAGGGAGAAATAGGTTGCCTGGTCTTAGCGGTTTAGGATTTCTTACAACCTACCTGCTGTGGCATAAGGCGGTGTTTACTCACAAGGTACCACTAATATTGTTTCTATATGCATCATTTTAATACGTCGACATTGTATACCAACTACTACACGAGAAAGAGCAGTAACTCTGCTGCGACACGCAGAAGTAAAAAGAGAACACCACATGGCAAAGGAATAATCAAACATAAACTCAGCAGATGTAGTCAGTCATGACTGAATGAGATCACTACTACTACTACTGCTGCTGCTGCCGCAGCCACCACCACCACTACAATTACTACTACTACAACTACTGCTGCAAATAATATTACTACTACTACTACTACTACAACTACTACTGCTACTAATACTGCAATTATTATTACTACTACTGCAATTACCACCACTACTACTACTACTACTACTACAACTACTACTACTACTAATACTGCAATTATTATTACTACTACTACAACTACTACTTCAAGTATTATTACTACTACAACTACTACTACTGTAGTTACTAATACTACTTCTGCAGCCGCCACATAACCGCCGCCGCTACTACGCTACTGTAGTCAGTCATGACTGAAGGAGATTACTACTACTACTACTACTATTATTACTACTGCTACTATTATTACTACCTCTGCTACTGCTACTACCGCTACAACTACTACTACTACTACTGCTGCAATTATTACTACTACTATAATCGCCACTAATTCCATCACTACTACTACTATTACTGCTACTGCCACCAACACAATCAGTGCTACCACTACTACTACCATTACTACTACCACCAGCACCATCACTACTACTAATACTATATACAAATTCATGTCTGATATTTATGTTTCAGTTTCGAAAACTAGGTCTTCTACCACCTGAGGAATTCCTTCCAGGCAGCTGTAGAAGAACCTACCAACAGATCTGGGCCAATAATGGAGATGTCATTAGCAGGCAATATGCTGGCACAGCAGCACTCAAGGTTTGTTGGTTATTACTTTCATTTTTAGATTAATTTTTGTTCCTTGCTGACTTGCTCACTGGATTACTTACTATATTGATCAGTGGATTTCTCAGTGAATTGCTTACTGGATTGCTCACTGGATTGCTTGCTGACTTGCTCACTGGATTACTTACTATATTGCTCAGTGGATTTCTCAGTGAATTGCTAACTGGATTGCTCATTGGATTGCTTACTGGATTGCTCAGTGGATTGCTTACTGGATTGCTCACTGGATTGCTTGCTGACTTACTCACTGGATTGCTTACTAGATTGTTCAGTGGATTGCTTACTGGATTGCTTGCTGACTTGTTCACTGGATTGCTTGCTGACTTGATCACTGGATTGCTTGCTGACTTGTTCACTGGATTGCTTGCTGACTTGTTCACTGGATTGCTTGGATTGCTAGCTAGCTTATTCACTGGATTTCTTACATGTTTGCTTGCTCACTGGATTGCTTGCTGACTTGTTCACTGGATTGTTTGCTGACTTGCTCACTGGATTTCTTACATGTCTGCTTGCTTACTGGATTGTTTGCTGGATTACTTCCTTAGAATTTCAAAAATTAATATTGTGTTAACAGAAAGAACATGAATGTTTGACAGGAACTTCTTCTTTGATGTTCATCCTGAAAATTACATTGTGGCGTAGTTTACAGCGAGGCTGCGATATGTGCACCTTTTAGCCCAAATATTCCAATATCAGCTGGCTGTTTTCAGTACCATTTGCTTTCCAACTGCGATCCCTATCACTTGGCCAGACTACACTAGTGACTAGTGCAGGCTGTTCCATGGCTGCCACGTGGCTTTTGTTCGCTGACCCTGATGTAAGTAGTCAGCTCATGAACTGCTGCATCGTGGTCCCATTTCAATAAGTGAAGCATAACAGATTACTTACCAGTGCCAAAGAACTGTCTCTTGATAATTAATAATTGTTATTATTATTCCTCCACCAATTTACTGATGACTCTATAACATTTTAATTACAATAATTCTTTAAAATATGGATTCTCCTTTTGAATATCTAATGGTGTCTCTATAATATTCTAGTGGTAATATTTGTTGCAGGATAGTACGAGGCGTGTTCAAATGAAACCGGACCAAACTGCAACAAGTGAACATACGTACAATGTGCATGATGATGTCACTTCTGGTGTAAACAGCACATACCAACCGTCAAGTTTGCCAAATTTCATTATCCTTCAACTCATATAGTTGCCTCAGCAGACCGTTGAAAACATGGCTGGTCTGATACCGAATCCGCCCAGTGTTGATCAGCAAGCAGTGATTCGGTTTCTAACAGCTGAAGGATGTCGACCAGTTGACATTCATCGCAGAATGCAGGCAGTTTATGGTGACAAAAGTGTGTCGAAGACAACAGTGAATAACTGGACAACGATGTTTAAAGGAGGACGTGAGTTAACAAAAGATCTTCCGAGACCAGGTCAGGCGCATTTTGTTGCGTTAACTCACGTCCGTCTTTAAACATTGTTGTCCAGTTCTTCACTGTTGTTTTCGACACACTTTTGTCACCATACACTGCCTGCATTCTGTGATGAATGTCAACTGGTCGACATCCTTTCGCTGTTAGAAACCGAATCACTGATCAACTCTAGACGGATTCCGTATCACACCCGCCATGTTTTCAATGGCCTGCTGAGGAAACTATGAGTTAATGAAATTTTGCAAACCTGACGTTTGGTATGTGCTGTTTAGACCAGACATGACATCATCATGCACATCGTACGTATGTTCACTTGTTGCAATTTGGTCCGGTTTCATTTGAACACGCCTCGTATATTAACTGCATCTGTTTATGATTTACTTTCCCGTTGCTCCATTTGTTGAAGCATAAGTCCAACATAGGCTCCCATAACCAGCTTATAGGATAGCTTGTTTCCAGTCATTTGTGGTGTGGCTTTATAGCAGTGCTTTTTGCATGGTGAAGGGACAGTTTCGTGCATAAACCTTCTCTAGTTGCCGCTTACAGCATGCAAGAAAAGGCACTGGTCCTATTGTTTGTCTCAAGAAATCTCGCCTGAAGCTTTTTAACTGCTACAACTTTTAATAAACACCATTGGCATTGAAATTACCGCGACTGCTGACATCAGACGTCATTCAGTAGATCCTCGTTAGAGGGTGGGTGCTGTCATTAGATTCTCCCTCCAGATGATCCTTGTTATAGAGTGGGTGCTGTCATTAGATTCTCCCTCCAGATGATCCTCGTTAGAGGGTGGGGCTGTCATTAGATTCTCCCTCCAGATGATCCTCGTTAGAGAGTGGGTGCTGTCATTAGATTCTCACTCCAGATGATCCTCGTTAGCGGGTGGGTGCTGTCATCAGACTTGCTCTTCAGTAGATCCTTATTACAGAGTTTTAAGGGCACTCATCTCACCATATGTACGAATCTGAAATGATCGTTCCTCCGTGCAGGGGGACTTTACTCGTACAGGTGAAAGAAAGCTGACAGGAATGATGAAGGATGGAGTCAACTCTGCTAACAGGTAATACTTGTGGTTAGGTAAGTTGATGAGTGTGTCAATGTCACTAGAGGGCAGTTATGGCTTTCTATTCAAAGAGAGTGACAGACATAGAGATATATATATATATATAGAGAGAGAGAGAGAGATATGGGAAGAGTAATAGTCCAGTAGTAGTAGTCGTATCTTGTAAGTAAACAGTTTGAAAGAGCTTAAATGGCTAAAGAAGCATTGAAGTGGTGGAAACATATTTCTTCTTCGCCTTCGTCATAAGTATGGTTGTGACGTGTTGTAGGTGATAAGTACGTTTTGTGACGTGCTGTAGCTGATAAGTACATTTTTTGAAATGTTGTAGATGATAAGTATGTTTTGTGAAATGTTGTAGCTGATAAGTACTGTTTGTGAAATGTTGTAGCTGATAAGTATGTTTTGTGAAATGTTGTAGCTGATAAGTACGTTTTGTGAAATGTTGTAGCTGATAAGTACTGTTTGTGAAAAGTTGTAGCTGATAAGTACGTTTTGTGAAATGTTGTAGCTGATAAGTACATTTTGTGAAATGTTGTAGCTGATAAGTACGTTTTGTGACTGTGTGTTGTAGCTGATAAGTACATTTTGTGAAATGTTGTAGCTGATAAGTACATTTTGTGACTGTCTGTTGTAGCTGATAAGTACGTTTTGTGAAATGTTGTAGCTGATAAGTACATTTTGTGATGTGTTGTAGCTGATAAGTACATTTTGTGATGTGTTGTAGCTGATAAGTACATTTTGTGACTGTGTGTTGTAGCTGATAAGTACATTTTGTAAAATGTTGTAGGTGATAAATACATTTTGTGAAATGTAGTAGCTGATAAGTACATTTTGTGACTGTGTGTTGTAGCTGATAAGTACGTTTTGTGACTGTGTGTTGTAGCTGATAAGTACTTTGTGACTGTGTGTTGTAGCTGATAAGTACGTTTTGTGACTGTGTGTTGTAGCTGATAAGTACGTTTTGTGACTGTGTGTTGTAGCTGATAAGTATGTTTTGTGAAATGTTGTAGCTGATAAATACATTTTGTGAAATGTAGTAGCTGATAAGTACATTTTGTGACTGTGTGTTGTAGCTGATAAGTACGTTTTGTGACTGTGTGTTGTAGCTGATAAGTACTTTGTGACTGTGTGTTGTAGCTGATAAGTACATTTTGTGACTGTGTGTTGTAGCTGATAAGTACGTTTTGTGATGTGTTGTAGCTGATAAGTAAATTTTGTGACTGTGTGTTGTAGCTGAGAAGTATGTTTAGTGACTGTGTGCTGCAGCTGATAAGTACTTTGTGTGAAATGTTGTAGATGATAAGTACATTTTGTGACTTTTTGACCAAGAGAAGGTTACTAATCTCTGCTCCCTGTCAAAAAAAAACGTTGCTGGCCTCTAGTTACTGTCCAAGAGAAGAATGCTGGTCTCTGGTCCCTGTCCACGAGAATAGTGCTGGTCTCTGGTCCCTGTCCAAGAGAAGAGTGCTGGGCTCTGGTCCCTGTCCAAGAGAAGAGTGCTGGTCTCTGGTCCCTGTCCAAGAGAAGAGTGCTGGTCTCTGGTCCCTGTCCAAGAGAAGAGTGCTGGTCTCTGGTCCCTGTCCAAGAGCAGGTTGTTGGTCTCTGGTCCCTGTCCAAGAGAAGAGTGCTGGTCTCTGGTCCCTGTCCAAGAGAAGAGTGCTGGTCTCTGGTCCCTGTCCAAGAGCAGGTTGTTGACATCTCGTCCCTGTCCAAGAGAAGGTTGGTGACATCTCGTCCCTGTCCAAGAGAAGGTTGGTGACATCTCGTCCCTGTCCAAGAGAAGGTTGCTGGCATCTGGTCCTGTCCAAGAGAAGGTTACTGGCATCTGGTTCCTGTCCTAGAGCAGGTTGCTGGTCTTTGGTCCCTGTCCAAGAGAAGGTTGCTGGCCTCTGGTCCCTGTCCAAGAGAAGGTTGCTCGTGTCTGTCCAAGAGAAGGTTGCTGGCCTCTGGTCCCTGTTAAAGAGAAGGTTGCTGGTCCCTGTCCAAAAGAAGGTAGCTAGTCCCTGTCCAAGAGAATATTACTGGTCCCTGTCCAAGAGACGGTTACTGGCCTCTGTTCCCTGTCCAAGAGAAGGTTGCTGGTCTCTGGTCCCTGTCCAATAAAATGTTGCTGGCCTTTGGTCCCTGTCCAAGAGAAGGTTGATGACCTTTGGTCCCTGTCCAAGAAAAGGTTGCTGGCCTCTGTCCAAGAGAAGGTTGCTGGCATCTGTCCAAGAGAAGATTGCTGGTCCCTATTTAAGAGAAGGTTGCTGGCCTCTGGTCCCTGTTCAAGAGAAGGTTGCTGGTCCCTATCCCAAAGAAGGTAGCTGGTCGCTGTCCAAGAGAAGGTTGCTGGTCCCTGTCCAAGAGAAGGTTGCTGGTCCCTGTCAAAGAGAAGGTTGCTGGTCCCTGTCCAAGAGAAGGTTGCTGGTCCCTGTCCAAGAGAAGGTTGCTTGTCCCTGTCCAAGAGAAGGTTGCTAGTCTCTGGTACCTGTACAAGAGAAGGTTGCTGGCCTGTGGTCCCTGTCCAAGAGAAGAGTGCTGGCCTCTGGTTTCTATCCAAGACAAGGTTGACGACCTCTGGTCCCTGTCCAAGAGAAGGTTGCTGGTCCCTGTCCAAGAGAAGGTTGCTGGCCTCTGGTCCCTGTCCAAGAGAAGAGTGATGGCATCTGGTCCCTGTCCAAGAAAAGGTTGCTGGCCTCTGTCCAATAGAAGGTTGCTGGCCTCTGTCCAAGAGAAGGTTGCTGTCCCTGTCCAAGAGAAGGTTGCTGGCCTCTGGTCCCTGTTCAAGAGAAGGTTGCTGGTCCCTATCCCAGAGAAGGTAGCTGGTCCCTGTCCAAGAGAAGGTTGCTGGTCCCTGTCCAAGAGAAGGTTGCTGGTCCCTGTCCAAGAGAAGAAAGCTGGTCCCTGTTCAAGAGAAGGTTGCTAGTCTCTGGTACCTGTACAAGAGAAGATTGCTGGCCTGTGGTCCCTGTCCAAGAGAAGAGTGCTGGTCTCTATCCAAGACAAGGTTGACGACCTCTGGTCCCTGCCCAAGAGAAGGTTGCTGGTCCCTGTCCAAGAAAAGAGTGCTGGCATCTGGTCCCTATCCAAGACAAGTTTGATGACCTCTGGTCCCTGTCCAAGAGAAGGTTTATTACCTATAGGCAATGTCCCGGATCAGGTTGATGTACTTAAGTATTCTGTCCAGGAAATGATTTATAACCACTGGTGTTCCTGGGAAAGGACTGATGACCTCTTGTCCTTGTCGAGGTGAGGGTTGATGACCTCTGGTTCTTGTCGAGGTGAGGGTTGATGACCTCTTTTCTTTGTCAAGGTGAGGGTTGATGACCTCTGGCTCTTGTCCAAGAGAGGCTGTTGATAACCTCTAGTCAGTGTCCAAAAGGAGGTTTCTAACATCTGGTACCCAGAAAACAATGCAGAAAAATTAGAATAATAATGGAGAGAACAAGGATATATGAGAAAATGTTGATGAGTATATACAGTTTTGTAATGATTGTTTTCAGTTTAATATGAATGCTGATTAGTTGATTGCACCAAGATATTAAATGTGTTGTCTGGGATTTGTGCAGGTACTACCTGAGGTTTCGAGATGCCCACAGACAAGCTGCAATAGATCTCACTTTGGGGCAGCTTCTGTCAGAGTCTTTAATGGTGCCGGCTGGGGATGGGGATGATGTGGATGGAATTGAGGGAGCAGAAAAGGAAGAGAATGTGAGGATGATGATTGAGGACTGTAAGAGGATGCTAATTGTGGAGCCCGAGCATTGTCTTGGAGGGTGGGCACTCATTAATGCTGACCCATTGTAAGTTCAACAATACTTCCCCCAACAATAATCCTCAATAACAAGACTCCCCTCAATGACAACACTTCTTTGAACAACACTTGTTTCAACAACACCACTACGAAACTGCAACATTCCTCTTAAATAACACTTCCCTCAATAACAACACTCCTTTCAACAACAGTACTCTTCTCAACAACACTTACCAAGGCAACAACACTCTCCTAAATAACAACACTCCCTTAAACAACACAACTCGCCTAAACAACACCAATATCTCATAAATAACACTCCCCTGAATAACACCTCTCACATCAACAACATTCTCCTCAAGAACAACAGTGCCCTGAACAACACTTCTGCCAGCAACTACACAAGTGTAATGTCCTACTGTTTTAACATCCACTTCGTCTGCTATGCGATAAATTATCTTTTTCTTTTTTTTTAGCTAATCTGTTATCTATGGTGATTGTTTTGAGAGATGTTTTGTCAATCACTTTGTAATTGTTTCCTACATTAATAGTGACCCCCTCCTCCTTTTTCTCATCTCAAAACATACTACTTATTCACTCTTCTGTACTTGTATCTTACATGAGTTTATGTTTCTGAAGCTTTCTTTCAAATCCGTAAGGGTACTCCAACCTCAGCCGGATTTTGTTCTGTGTATTCACACAGGGGGGGGTATATATATATATATATATACATACATACATACATACATACATACATACATACATACATACATACATACATACATAATAGCTGTCCATCGTTGTCGATGAGGACCGCTGACATCATCCTTGTCAGAGATTTCCCTGTTGGGTGTGGGTGCGCATGTGGCTGAACAGGCCAATGCGAGCACGAAAACATCTGCTACATATCGGGCACACGAGGTTTGTAGAAGGGGATGGTGTTCCCGCTACTCGGGATTTCCGCGTCTCGCGTCTGTTCTGGGCTCTCACAACACGGTCATCTTCACCAGCAGCTACACCCGATTTGACTGCGCTTCTCCAGTCAGATCTGTTTTTCGCAAGACATTCCCAGGTGTCGATGTCTATCTGGCAACTTTTTAGTGAGTCCTTCAGACCGTCTTTAAAACGTTTCTTTGGGCGCCCTCTCTCGCGCCATCCCTCTCTCAGCTCGCCGTAAAGAAGCTTCTTTGGGAGCCGCTCGTCTGACATACGGACGAGGTGTCCGGCCCATCCTAGTCGTGCTTTTTCTAGCAGTGCATGGATGCTGGGCATGTTAGCCCTCGAGAGACCCTCGATGTCAGTGACATGATCTTGTCATCGGATGTGGAATATTCGCCTCAGGCAACCTGTATGGAAGTGGTTTAACCTCCTTGCATATCCAGAGTATACAGTCCAGCTTTCGCAAGCGTATAGTAGGGTTGGAATGATGGTTGTACGGTAGACTTTGAGTTTGGTCTTGACGCTGATGCCACGACGTGCCCAGACCATCGAGCGCATTCTACCAAAGGCTGTGCTGGCCTTTCCTATTCTGCTTGCCACCTCATCGTCTAGGCTGAAAGATCTCGAAAGCGTGCTGCCCAGATATGTTGGTTTGTCTACGGCATTCAACGTCTGCCCGCTGACTGTAGTCTCTGGTTTTGTGTACGGCATGCCTGGTGCTGGTTGGTACATGACCTCTGTTTTTTTGGCATTTATGGTCAGACCAAAATTTTCGCATGCGGCAGAGAACTGGTCCATTCCAACCTGCATGTTCAGTTCTGAGCTGCTCATTAGAGCGCAGTCGTCAGCAAATACAAGTTCCCTGATTATGTCGCCAGCCACTTTGGTTTTGGCCTTCATTCTTCTGGAATTGAGTAACTTGCCATCTGTGCGGTACTTTATGGGTATTCCAAGCCCCAATGATCTGAAGGCGTCTGTCATCGTGGCCGCGAACATCATGCTGAACAAAGTCGGGGCGAGTACACATCCTTGTTTTACTCCGTTTGATACTAGAAACGTTTTAGAGATTGCACCGCTGTCCAGTACACGAGCACACATGCCTTCGTGTAGCTGTTTCACCATTGTTATGAACTTGTTGGGGCAGCCAAACTTAGACATTATCATCCACAGCCCTCCTCTGTTTACTGTATCAAATGCCTTTGTCAAATCAATAAATGTGGTGTACAAGGCCTGATTTTGCTCTCGACACTTCTCTTGTACTTGGCGAGCGGCAAAAATCATGTCCACTGTTCCTCTTCCGGCTCTGAATCCACATTGGCTTTCTGGGAGGTGGTGGCTTTGTTCAAGGTGTTTGTTGAGCCTGTTTAGCAGCAAGCGCGCTAGGATCTTGCCTGCTACGGAGAGTAGCGATATTCCACGATGATTGTCGCATTCCTGACGATTGCCTTTTCTTTTGTATAGGTGAACGATTGAGGCATCCTTTAGCTCCTGCGGAATTTTACCTTCAGCCCACATGTGACAGAAAAGTTCAGTGATCCTTCTGGTGAGGGATGGGCCAGCTGTCTTATATACCTCTGCTGGTATTGCATCAGCTCCTGGAGCTTTTCCTATAGATAGTGAACTGATTGCCCTGTCGACTTCCTCCTCAGTAATTACTTCATCCAACGCCAGGTTCAGTTCCACCTGCGGCATTCGCCGGATGGCCTCTTCATTTATGGACGATGGGTGGTTTAGTATTTTGCAGAAGTGGTCTGCCCATCTGTCTAGAATCTGAACCTTATCTGTTAGCAGTACCCCATCCGCACTGCGAACTGGAGTATTACTAGAGGGCTGCGGGCCGTAGAGAGCTTTCAGTGCCTCATAAAACCGTTTGGTGTCATGACGCTCGGCGAACATCTCAATTTCGTCAGCTCTTTTGCTGAGCCAGGAGTCTTGCATCTCTCTAAGCCTGGTCTGGACAGCTTTGCGAGCAGTATTGAAGGCAGCTTTTGCTGCAGGAGATGGTGTGTCCCTCTGGTATTCCCTGTGCGCTTCATGTTTTGCATCGAGAAGGCCCTGTATTTCTAGATCGTTCTCATCAAACCAGTCCTTATGCTTGCGCGTGAGTGGGCCAATGTGTTTAACAGCTGTATCGTAGAGTGTGTTTCTCAATGATGCCCAGTTCTCTTCGATGTCGTTCTTTTCAAAACGAAGCTCAGACAGTCTACCCTCAAGCTCTTCCTGGAAGCCTCCTCTCGTGGGTTCGTATTTCAGCTGAGAGACATTTAGCCTCCTCGGTGGTTTCTTTCCCTGGGGGCGCATTTTGGGCTGGATCTTGAAGTTTAGCTTGGCAATGACAAGTCGATGGTCAGTCCAACATTCTGCACCACACATGCTCTTCGTTACCATAGCATCCGCTCGATCCCTACGTCTGATGATAATATAGTCAATGAGGTGCCAGTGGCGGGACCTTGGGTGCATCCATGTGGTTCTATTTCGGACAGGTAGTCGGAAAGCTGTGTTTGTAATGAGTAGTTCATTTGCGGCACATGTCCTCAGAAGGAGCAGTCCGTTACTATTGCATTTTCCGATACCATGTCTGCTAATGGCCCTTCTCCCAGGCTGTATGGTCTGTGCCAACCCTAGCGTTAAAATCACCGAGGATGACCAGTTTGTCAGATTTGTCAAACATACATACATATATACATACATACATACACACACACACACATACATACACACTCACTCACTCACTCACTGTTCACACACACCTACACTCACACAAAATACTATCCACATATTCCATAGTCATCCATTCTAAACGTTCTGTAACATAGACTGAGTCAAGACCGAAAGGTGCAAATATCGCAGTCAAGCTGTAAACTAGCGACACAACACATTCCATTCTCCGGTCTACATCCTGCTACTTGCAAAGCCCTGTTCAGGACTTGGTAGTAGGAGATTGAGAACGAACGCAGAAGAAGGAGGAGGACTGAGTCAAGTATAACAACTGAACTGAGTAATTATGTCTCAGATTGCCATAGCAGGCCTGGAGATAACTATCTCAAGCTAGATCAGGGCTGCCAGTAACTGTCTCACTTTCCTTTCTTGTGCTTTAGTTTAGTATATGTATATTCACCATGCTCAAAAACTACCTCAGATCTGACTATTACAGAGAACCCCAACCTGATTCCTAGTCATGCAACATAGACACACTCGTGCATACATCATCATCTCTTAAATCACGATTATCATTTTTCAGCTCTGCTTCCTATTTGCATCTTCCTCCAAAGGGAGATAATGATTTTTTGGAAGGCAATCATTATTATTATACCACTGTGAGTCCATTCTTCCAATCTTTATATAGTCCTGAATGTGGTTGTCTAACTATCCTCCACCACTTCATCGACATCACTCTCTTGGTTATCAATTCCTTGATGCTTAGTTTTGTGTGCATTTGATGTCACTTGTCTGTAATTACTAGCATATAAACTTGGTCAGACTATACTTTGAGTATTATCAGCATTTACAAACTTGGTCAGACTATACTTTGAGCATTATCAGCATTTACAAACTTGGTCAGACTATACTTGAGTATTATCAGCATTTACAATCGATATTAGTATAATAAAAATCATGATTTGTGGACTATGTTAGAAGAATTATTTGTTTCCTGTAAATGTTCTTGTTACTTCCAACGTTCTGCATGCTATTTAATTCAAGAATGTTTTACCCAATGTCATCAGAGAAGGAGACAGTGACCAGCAAGATATGGATATGGTACTGCTGTTAAGTCAGAGATCAGTGTACGTGGCCTGGTGTGATGATGAGCATGAGCTAGTCAGCAGGTACCAGCGTATCTACCTCGAGGACATTGACAGAATTGAAATGGGTGGGTCCAGTACAAGCACAACTCATTCACACAATAGGAGTCTCTATACTGTTTTTCTTGTTTGTATGCTTTGTTATCACATTTCATCACTTTGTTATTCAATTTTTGCTAACTTTTGCTGGTATTAAATATCATCTTATTTTTAATATGATGTTTGACTTTCTCTGAAGCTTTTTTAGGAAGGATGTTTGACTTAATATAGGTTTATAAGTAATCAACGGAGAGGATAAATTAGACTATGAAAGGTTTTTTTAAAAATATAACCATCAACAAGAAGGCTCAGCTACAAATTAATTAAAGATAGGTCCAGATTAGATATTAGGAAATATATTTTTTAGTCAGAGAGTGGTGAATGCTTGAAATGCATTGCCACAGGACAAAAAATTGAAGCAGGGTCAATTAATGCATTCAAGAATAGATTGGATGCGCTCAGATTTTAGATCAAGAAGATGTAAATGAAAATGGTTGTATATAGCAGACTGCAGAGCCTTCTAAATCAGTATAAAGACGTTAAGTTGTCTTTGTGTTTTAGGGTGCTGTTTTTGTGGATTCCGTGGCGAAGTAGTTAAGCCGTCGGCCTCATGATCAGGTGGTGTGGGTTCGACTCCGGACTCGGCCGTCTTTTTCATGAGTGCTTGATGCGGAGTCCCCTGCATCTCATAGTCGCCCTATAATCGTCTTGTCCTTGACTTGCCACTAGGGTCGGGCGGCTCGAGACGAGAGAGTGAGGATAAAAAATAGTGCAGTTAATCCTTACTAAAAATAGCGCTGTTTGGCACTCTATGGTAGTGTTTATCTTTCTCTTTGTGTTTTAGGGTGGTGTTTGGCTTTTTCTTTATATTTTAGGGTGGTGTTTGACTCTATCTTTGTGTTTTAGGGTGGTGTTTGACTTTCTCTTTGTGTTTTAGAGTGGTATTATCTTTCTCTTTGTGTTTTAGGGAGGTGTTTGGCTTTCTCTTTGTGTTTTAGGATGGTGTTTGGCTTTCTCTTTATGTTTTAGGATGGTGTTTGGCTTTCTCTTTGGGTTTTAGGATGGTGTTGGACTTTCTTTTTGTGTTTTAGGATGGTGTTTGGCTTTCTTTTTGTGTTTTAGGATGTGTTTGCTCTTTCTTTGTGTTTTAGGGTGGTGTTGGCTTTCTCTTAGCTTTTTTTTGAAATTCATAAAGGAGTAGGTAATGTGAAATGTATGTGCATTTTACTAGATCGGGTCTGTGTTTGCTTTTTATTTTCATCTGGCATCTTTTGCTCTGTCCCTTATGATCATTACAAAGGAATAGCACATAAGTTGAGACATTTCTACATTTGTCTTCACCCTTGTCACTTAGATTAGTTAGCTATTCTCATTTGTGATGTACTTTGTCCATGATGAGCACCTTTAGCTATAATATATGTTGTTGTTAATATATTAATATATGTTTAAGCTGTTAATCATTTGATTTTCATTCCTGCCGTCTTTCACAAACAGGCATGGAGCCAGCGCTGTTCAAATCCAGGTACCTGTGCCTGAGAATGATCTACCACCACCAGGCTGATGAGGGACTCTTTCACATGTTCAGAACCCCGACCACCAGGTTGTTCAACAACAAAGCTACAGCTGTCATCTCCCAGGATGAGACCAAAGGTAACTTTCTGCTGCTTACAGACATGCTGATCAAAATGTTAAGGGGTTGCTGTGGTCGAGAGGTAAAGCTACAGTTGTCATCTCCCAGGATGAGACCAAAGGTAACTTTCTGCTGCTTACAGACATGCTGATCAAAATGTTAAGGAGTTGCTGTGGTCGAGAGGTAAAGCATTTGCCTCTCAAAGCGATGAACGAAAACGGCATGAGTTTGAGTCCCGCAGATTTTAAGCGACCCATGGCCTCAAAGAGTTGGGACTACAGTGCCTGCATTCTGAATTGCCTCCAGTTGGCCTGACTAATGTCTTACCACTAGTACTTCAGGATCAGAGTGAGGTTGATGACCAGCGCAGCTTCTTCATTACTATAATCCAAACTCAGCGCAAGTTACATTTTCAAGACAAAAATCGTCTGATGGTGTCACATCATCGCTTGCAATGGGCAACTAACAGACATGCTGATAAAGATTTCAAGTCTTGTGATGACATCTTTGATGTTTACACCCCAGTGATGAACTTAAGTGTTGTTTGAAGCTCCCCTTTAGCTCCAAACAGTTTTGAGTTAAATCGTTAGGTAACAGTATCTTCCTTAACTGACGTACAGGGAACAGTACTGTAACTCATGCTCAATAGTTTGTTGGCTTAGTACTTCTTGTTGTTGAAGTACTTTCTTCTCATTTCAATGTCACAATCCTTTCATCAAGTTCTATTGGTTTCATCAGGTTGTGCTTGTCATCTTCATGACATACCGGAAGGTCTGAGGTTAGCCTTAATAAGGACTGAATTATTTTGTATCATATAATGAGCCTGTTACAACATCAGTATTTTATAAATAGGGAACCAGAGACTACAGTCAGCGGGCAGACGTTGAATGCCGTAGACAAATTCACATATCTGGGCAGCACGCTGTCGAGATCTGTCAGCCTAGACGATGAGGTGGCAAGCAGAATAGCAAAGGCCAGCACAGCCTTTGGTAGAATGCGCTCGATGGTCTGGGCACGTCGTGGCATCAGCGTCAAGACCAAACTCAAAGTCTACCGTGCAACCATCATTCCAACCCTACTATACGCTTGCGAAAGCTGGACTGTATACTCTGGACATGCAAGGAGGTTAAACCACTTCCACACAGGTTGCCTGAGGCGAATATTCCACATCCGATGGCAAGATCGTGTCACTGACATCGAGGTTCTCTCGAGGGCTAACATGCCCAGCATCCATGCACTGCTAGAAAAAGCACGACTAGGATGGGCCGGACACCTCGTCCGTATGTCAGACGAGCGGCTCCCAAAGAAGCTTCTCTACGGCGAGCTGAGAGAGGGATGGCGCGAGAGAGGGCGCCCAAAGAAACGTTTTAAAGACGGTCTGAAGGACTCACTAAAAAGTTGCCAGATAGACATCGACACATGGGAATGTCTTGCGCAAAACAGATCTGACTGGAGAAGCGCAGTTAAATCGGGAGTAGCTGCCGGTGAAGATGACCGTGTTGTGAAAGCCCAGAACAGACGAGAGACGCGGAAATCCCGAGCAGCGGGAACACCATCCCCTTCTACAAACCTCGTGTGCCCGATATGTAGCAGACATTTTCGTGCTCGCATTGGCCTGTTCAGCCACATGCGCACCCACACCCAACAGGGAAATCTGTGACAAGGATGATGTCGGCGGTCCTCATCGACAACGATGGACAGCTATTATTTTATAAAACAGAAAACAATGTAAATTAATTTTTTTTTTAAATTGAACTGTTAACTCAGACAAAATATTTTTTTTTTAAAACTTCAATAAGAGCAGTTGGTGTCCTTGCAGGAAGCCTGCTTGAAGGTGATAGTGTTTAAAAAAAATGTTATTATAAATATACATGGAGTTGCCATGTGCTGTTACTGGAGCCAAAGTGGGGACCAAAGAATAATAACCTGCCAGACATGTTGAAAGAGGCAACTTGAAAGGGTGGGCATAGATTTGGCTATCCAATCCTGTAGAAACTACAAACCACTAAAAATTTAAAAGACTTGTACATCTCATGGAGAAGAGGGCCACTAAGTCAAGTCAGGTTGCTGGCCCCTAGCCAAACTTCGACGGTTTTCAAAAAATAGTGTGCTCGTCTTATTTCTCTATTCCTCAAGGCGGTGTGTGTTGCACTATGATTTTATTTTGCACTTGTTGCCCCAGTACATCCGACTTCAGCATGCATTTTATGAAAGGGTCTTCTTACTCCTGCAATTTATAAGGGTTTGCTTCTCCGTGGTAACGGCCAGTGCTGTGATTGGAAAGCGAAGCCAGCACCTTCGGATTGTGGGCCTTGTCACTTAACCACTAGCCCACGCCATCCCAACTCCGGTATTTGACATTGCTCACCTCATTCAGTAAAGAGTGGATGTCTAGGTTTGAAACAAAGTTTTATTAACACCTCACAAAGTGTTGGAACAAAGCTCTAGTAACATCTCACAAAGTGTTGGAGCAAATCTCTAATAACATCTCACAAAGTGTTGGAGCAAATCTCTAGTAACATCTCACCAAGTGTTGGAACAAAATGCTATGAACATCTCACCAAGTGTTGGAACAAAACGCTGTTAACATCTCAGAAAGTATTGTAACAAAGCTCTTGTAATACCTCACAAAGTGTTGGAACAAAGCTCTAGAAACAACTCATAAAGTATTAGGACAAAGCTCTAGTAGCACTTGACAAAGGGCTGTAATAATGCTCTAGTAACATCTCACAAAGTGTTGGAGCAAATCTCTAGTAACATCTCACAAAGTGTTGGAGCAAATCTCTAGTAACATCTCACCAAGTGTTGGAGCAAATCTCTAGTAACATCTCACCAAGTGTTGGAACAAAATGCTATGAACACCTCACAAAGTATTGTAACAAAGCTCTTGTAACACCTCACAAAGTGTTGGAGCAAATCTCTAGTAACATCTCACAAAGTGTTAGAGCAAATCTCTAGTAACATCTCACCAAGTGTTGGAACAAATCTCTAGTAACACCTCACAAAGTATTGGAGCAAATCTCTAGTAACATCTCACAAAGTGTTGGAGCAAATCTCTAGTAACATCTCACCAAGTGTTGGAACAAAACGTTATGAACACCTCATAAAGTATTGTAACAAAGCTCTTGTAACACCTGACCAAGTGTATTATAGGGAATAAAGGGGTGAATAAGTCACTGTCTGTGGGGTTCAGAAAAAGAGAAATGCAAATAGAAGCCTGATAGGCATGCTAAAGGCCAGGGGTCGTATCCATTCTGCCCCAGTAAGAAACTTGTAACTTCTTCTTTCTCCTGTGGGAATGATCATTTGTCAGCATGTTTATTACTAGAATCACACAGACTTGAATGTAGTATACTGGTCATTGCTCTCCAAGTACTACTGACACTGTAAACAGTGCCTTATATAAAGTCATGGTTATTTTTTGTATGTTAAAGATCAAATGGCAGCTGTCTTTTACACATAGCTTAATGACAAGAAATGATGTATGTTTACCCAGTGTAGAAGTAGTGTACTGTTATATGCTATCTGACTATTACACTGTGTCAATCACATACAAGATCAAGCTCTTTTGCTGAAGTTCACAAATAGAATAATACGAAGATGCTGAGCAGCGCATGAGCTGCAGTGGTCAGTGACCCATAGCTGACTGCTGGCGTCAGGGCCAGCGAACCAGAGATACCAAGACCCTTCTACACCTCCATGCGGTGATCCTGGATAACAGGCTGCAGCAGGGCAGACTGGCTAAGGAGAAGGGATCGAAAAGGGAATGCTAACCCGGTACCCAAAAAATGCTTGCTGAAGTCGGATGTGTTGAACCGAAAGGTGCAAATATCAGTCAAGCTGTAAACTACGACACAATGCATTCCGTTCTCTGGACTACATTCTGCTACTTAAGCTCTTTCAGGGTTTGGTTGCGGGAGATTGAGAATGAACAAAGCCAAGTCAAGCCAATAATACATTTCTTGTATCTTCTTCTCATTGCCCCATAACTTGTTGCAAGTGGAACTGTCACAATTGTTCACTTATTCATGATACATTTAAGAATGTTATGAAAGGTGTCTAAAGATGGCCTTGCATGAGACTGATGTCTAATTCATGGAATCCAAATTGCTACTGCGAGATCACATGAAATATTATGGTGTAGGTGTCAAAGAAGAGATACATTTACACTGTCCTTCCCCCTGCTCTTTGACGAGCGAAGGGGGGACAATATAAAAAGACATTTTATAATTGACTTGCTAATATAGTTTTATTGATATTAGTCTCTATCTATTTTAAATAGTATTTAAAGTTTAAAATAGTGCCCAATATCCAACGATGGTGTTAGAAAATTGCTTCTCTCAAAGACTAAGTAAATGGAACACTTTTGTGGAAATAAACAGCAACTAACCTATGCGTACAGATACCATTAAACTGTACTTGTACCGAAGGGCAAGAGTCTAGTGCTGAATCTATAACCTCTGCAAGTATCACAAGTTAGCATTGTATTTTATCAACATTATTTTGTTGTCTAGAATCATTAAGAATCATCGCAGACACCTTCAGATCAGCTCAGGAGTTGATGTCTCTCAAACTGGAAGTTGTGGAAAAGCTGAAGCTGGAGAAGTTAGTCGTCTGTTAAACATTACTGTGTCTGTTCTAGTTACTTTATACTGCCAGTCCTGTTTAGATATTTCTTCTTCTAACTTGACATTTTCTACTTTTCTATACTGTGTTTAGTTTACACTAAGAAATCTCTGGAAACGACCTTCTTCTTTATATTGTCATCTCTTCTTTTGTTTTGATGTTGTGTATTGATCATCTCAATGAAATTCCTCCTGAGATTATTACACCATCTACTTTGCTTATGTGGATTTGCTAACTGATTTTAAAAAACTAGTTATTCAACATGTCCTAGCCTTATTTGTTGGTTTAGCTGAACATACATAGATAATTATCAGTGAAGTCTTATATAATCAGTTTTGTTTTGCAATCATATTGAGCTTCTTCATTTACCTGTGATAATATCTGGAATCAATTTGCTTTTTTGTTTCATCATTCTGTTTTTTTAGTGCAAGTTTATATGATAAATTATGCACTTTTATTTAACATGTTATGGGAAGTGGAAGGTTAGTGCACCTTGTGACAATAGGATAAATCACTGGGATGCATTCTGATCATTTTAGAGTTCCATTTGGTTTTCAACATGACAAAGATCACTTGATTTTTGTATCCTGGCTTTTACATCCATATCTGTACCAAATGTCCAGTTTATGATACTCCCTAGGTATATAAAGCTCTCTACCTCCTCCGAAGGTGTTTTTCTCAATTTGATAGGCACCATGTTGTTGACTGTATTTAGTTTTTAAATTTGTCTTTTTTGCATGTATTTTTATACCTACCTACTGAGAAATGTATTCTAGTGTGTCTGTCTACTTCTGCATTTTTAGTTGGCTGTGAGATGAGACGGCTGTGTCATCCTTCTGTCATACAGTGGTTGCCAAATGTTTATGAATGGCAACTAAATCCACATAATTTTGTCGACAAAATTTCCATCTGTCTATGTTCTTTGAGTGCCAAACATGGCACATAAGGGAGAACTTATTGCTCTCCAGATAGATTGGTCTGATGCCACTCTTTGTAGTTCATGTATGTTGTTGTAGCTTATCAGAGTGGCTTCTCTAGTGATTGTTCTACATAGTCTCTCTCTTGGCATACTTTCTTTCTGGTACCACTTGGTCTCCACATCATGGCTTGGACTGGAAGTCTATTGCTGTTCATTCTAAGGAAATGTACGCACATTTTTTCTTTATAAAAGTAGAAACATATTGCTCTTTGGTCTCTAATCTTATTTGTTTGTTTGTCTGAATTTCTTTCCAGCCAATGTTCAATAATTTTCTTAGATATTTATTTTAAAATGCATTTAGTCTATTTTCAAGAGTTTTGTTCATTTTCCAGCTTTCACATCTAAATGTTTGTACTGATATTGTTCTGTAGGTGAAAAGCCTCTGTTTGATGTATTTTCTCAATGTTTTTTTATTTCAACATTCTTGTTATTTGGTTAAATGCAAATGAGATCAAGGTATGTTGGCACAAGCTGGGGAGCAGACGAAAGTATACTAACGAAACTGTACACTGGAAGAGTGAGACCAGTTCTCGAGTATGGCATTGCGGCATGGACAACAGCAGCAAAGGCGAACTTCGATAAAATTAGCAAACTCCAAAACCAAGCCATGAGAGTTATAACAGGAGGCATGAAGTCAACGCCAATTGTAGAACTTGAAAAGATTACAAAACTGTAACCTATGACCGACAGAAGAGACTGCAGAGCCCAGCTGCAATCAGAGAAACTCCGAAGACTGACTGACCATCCAATGCACCAGAGACTAAACAATTTGGGAAATGGGAAACTAAAGCGGAGAAACTTTGCAGAAATAGCCAAAGCAAAGATGCACGAAGACCCCATGAACGCACTAACAACACCAAAGCCCATCCCTACTGTACGAAAACCTATCTGGAGGCAGCATATATTTCCAGAGGTGGTAGAAAATATACCGGGTATTGGAAACAAAAACTGCCAGACTGAAAAAGAAAGAAGAGATACTACCCTGAGCTACATATCTAAAAACTACCCAAGCATGGACTGGACCCATGCATACACTGATAGTTCTGTAACAAACTCAACACAGAACGGAGGGGCAGGAGCATTTCTGAACCTACCAAATGGCAGAAAAATAACACTGTCATTTGCTACTGAAAAATACACAAGCAATTTCAGAGCAGAGGCAGAGGCACTGAGGGCGGCAGTGGAAGAAATGGTGACAGGTATAAGGAATGAAAGCCACATAGTCCTGCTTACCGATGCCTTGGTCGTAGTCACAGCACTGAAAAGCCAGAAAAATACTGAGCTTAATGATCTAAGAGCAGTACTCTGTCAACTATGCCAGCAGTCCGCACCAAAAAGGGTAGTGGTACAGTGGGTTCCATCCCACTGCAACATCCAAGGCAACGAGGAGGCAGACAGACTGGCAAAAGAAGGTGCAAGACTACCACAACCAGATACTAGTATGACATACGAAGAGTCAAAACGGCTTATTAGAGCTAAGATACATGACCAAATGGGAAACCGAACATACTGGCTACACCAAAAACGATGCCTATTACCAGTTGAACAGAGGAGAGCAGGTCGTGGTCTTCAGACTTCGCACTGGCCACAATAGACTTAGGTACCACCTATTCACCAAATTGAAGATAGGTGGCACTGACGAATGCCCGTGTGGTACCGGGAAAATGACCGCTGAACATTTGCTGCAAAACTGCCCAACATATGAGGATCAGAGAGAGCAGATATGGCCATCACCAGTGGCAACACTAGATAAGCTCTATGGCAGTGTCGACAGCCTCAGGATGACGGCTGCTTTTTTCTAAAAAATTAAGGTTGTTGTCTGACTGCGTACAATGAAGAAGAAGAAGATCAAGGTGAATCGAAAGTTTTCAGTTGCTGTGTCTCCGTCTTGTTCCGTTTTGCTGCTTAAGTAGATGAAATGTTCTTCCTTCTGTAATATATCTCCATTCAGTTATATATCAGGGACTTTGTTTGTGAGATTCATGATTTTTGTTTTCAAAGCATTTATCTGCAGGCCTATCTGTTGGGATAGTTGGCAGAGTCTGTATATCTTTTCCTGTATCCCCTGAACACTTGCACTCAGAGGAGCTAAGACATCTCTGAAAATCTTGTCAAGTCTTTTATGCCTAAATGTTTGTTTTGGGAGCAGTTATGCATATGTACCTAGTCTATGGCTATACTAAATAAAAGTGGGGATGTAATGCAGCCTTGCTTTACTCCTGTTTCTATATATTTTCATACATATTTATCAGCTGAGGTCCACACACAGCATTGTGCACAAGTCTATAGTGCTTGTAGGACATTGATATATTTGGATGAAAAGCCTTAGTTTCTAAGGATTTTCCAAAGTGATGGGCGGTGAAAACTGTCAAGTACCTTTTGTAATCAATGGTGGTTTACAGTAGCAATAGTAGACAGCACAACTTCAAAAACTGACAATGTTTGGCCCTCTTCTTTTAGGAACCACATACTTAATGATGCATTACATTTAGCTCTAGACAATGTTATTATATTTCCCGATTCTTTCCTCTGTGAGTACCACACTGGTCATCTTTGTATCATTTTTGTATCATTGTCTTTATTTTAGACAGCTTTTTGCGTAATGCTTTGATTGGGCTATGAATATTTACCAGCAATATGTATTCAGAGAAACCATAAGTTTTGTTTTTAAAGAGTTATAAGAACGGCTCTAATCATTCATTTATTTTATGTTCATGTTTTGAAAGTATAAACACAATATTAGAGGAGATAAACAAACTAGCAAGTGGTTCTCTATGACCCTTAACCTTTACCCCCATTCGAGAAGCTTGACCTAGCTGTTCTAAGAAAATAAGCTGTGCACACTGATTTGTATATGTCCTTCAAATGGCAAGCTAGTGCTGATAAGAATGGACATTTTCCTCAGAACTCTAAAAATGTAATCAGTCATTGTTCCACATATTTCCCACCCCTGCCTCCTTGTTCATCTTTTTTTCTCTTCCTCCATCCCATCCATGTATTATTTACTGAATAAAAAGGTGCAGATATTCCCATACAGTTTGTCTCATACAGGTAGTCCCATACAGGTTGTCCCATACAGGTTGTCCCAACAGGTAGTCAGTCACATATAGTTTGTCCCATACAGGTATGTCTATAGCAGATGCTGCTGTTGGGGATGAAGTGTTATAAAATTTATTTTACAGGGTCTTATCATTTGTGAGGATGGGTGACCAGCCCCATTCCTTATTACCACAGAATCCCTCATTCTCATAGAGTCAGGCACCAATTAATTTACAGCTTGGTAGACATCTAAGATCTGTATTCAGTCATTTTTTATATGACAGGCAAATGATTGAACCACTCCATCAAAGTTTGCCTGCTTGAGCAATCATAGTTACACCCTACACTTTGGTTCTGACTGTCTGATAAATGTGTGTTCAGAAACCAGCAGTTTCTTTCAGTTTGCATTCAACTTTGTATGTTTTGATTTCTGAATGAACTATAGTATCTTGATTGTGCTTTTTCACCAGAAAAAAGGCCACTCCACACCCAGACGTCATGGACATTCATCAGCAGTTACAGGAGAACTCCCTCGCAGGCATCAAACTTCCACGAGATATTTCAACTGACATCAACTCAGCACATCAAGCTGAAGTACTAGGAGGTATAACAGGGCTTCAGCTTGATGTACCACATCGACAAGGTCCATTAATACCAAGGTCCAAGTCTCCTTTGGAATTTCTGAATTCTCTGCCTGGTCTCTCCAAGTCAGCCTTGCCATCATTCAGCACGACTGTGAACCATCTGAAGTTTTCTATTCCAAAGCCGAATCTCAAAAAGAATCTTCAACACTTAAGTCTGATCAGGAAGATAAAGCTGAACACGGAATCAGGAAGAGTTGAGGATCAGAACCCTGATCAGTATGACAGCGATAGTGACATTTTGAGCATTGTGAGTGACCAGAGATCAAGTTTGATTCTCAAAGAAGAAATCAGCAATGATGTAGTGCTGGACAGCTGTGGTATCCTGGCCACAAGCCCCAGCCAAGTGATCCTATCTTCAATGCATCTGAAAGCTGAAAACAAGCGGAAGTCCTCCATGGCAGACTTAGGATCCTCTCCACAAGCAGTCAGATCGCACACAGATCAGTCAATGAGTGAGGCAGATGAAGAATCTATCAATTTTTACATTGACAGTACAACTAACGAAGATGACAATAACATGAAAAATGCAACTATATCGTATGTAGATACTGATCCATCTCAACAATTTTTTCTTGAAAATGATTCAGTTTTTCCCAGACATGATGACAATAAAACAGAAACAAATACAGCTCTTACTACACCAGATGAAATTTTGCAAGCAAATTTTGGCACACATACAGTTGATGAAGAATACTGTGTCATGGAAAATGAAGAAGTTCGAGCCATTCTGGATAAATGTCATCAACTGCATCATCCATTGATGAAGATGTCCATGAGTGATACAACTCTGAGCCTAAATGCATCACAGGAAGCTATCATGCAGCCGAGTATGAACCAGAAAGATTCTGGACTAGTGTCACTGTTCAAGTCGAAAATGTCAGGCTTTTCAAAGACTTCTGCTGGAAGAGCAGCAGATCATCCTCTCTCAAAGACCCACATTCGCAAATCCCAGCGTGCCATGGAAGTTTTTGAAAAGCTTATTAGGGAGAAGTTACCTAATGAGGATTGCAGATCATGCTACATATTCATATAAACTTTTGTAGGGCATATGTAGTTATTGAAATGGAAAGCACACATTTAATTTGGTTTTTGGTCGGATAAACTACTACCATAATTAGATTGTATCTTGTCTAAGTGTGCAGTCCCTATTGTTTGCTTATTATGTTTTATTTTTTCTTGAAAAATATAGCGAAACTATCTTCAGCATCTACTTAAAATGTTTTGTTTGAGTATAGTCTACATTGACATTTCCCTGAACAAGTGCAGGTAGCAGCATTCACACCTGCAGCACTTGCTGATTTGAACTGTCTTCGTTTGATCACTAATATTTATGGATGATATAGATTAGTAAATTTACTTAACAGTTTCCTTTATGCAGCTTTTTCATATCATTTATAATTTTTGATACATATGTGGATTCCACTGCAATCTTCCAAGCATGTCACTGTTCAAAAGTACCTAAAGAGGGTTTGCATGGAGCTAGCAACTTCATTAAAAGAAATTGCTGCCGAAGTCACTATTGTAAATGCACACAAAATGCTGTGTTGCAGACTTCTGCAGGGTACCAATTGCACTGGTGACCCTGTACATCATAATGATTAAATCGAGCCAACAAAAATGTTGAAGAATAGTAGTTGAACCACTTATAGGAAGGACAAGAGTATGACCACTGCATTCTATTATTCGTGGTGTAAACAGAAGCTACAGAGATTTGTACATGGCGCTGGCAACCTGATTATGGGAAATAAAGTACTACAGAAACCATTGCACAGACTTCCTGTATGGAGACCAATTTAATTAAAGTTTACCTCTAAATTAATTCATGGAAATAGTTCCAATCGAATTCAACTTTACCTCTGAACTAATTCATAGATATAGTTCCATGTTCGTCCATTTTTGCCTCTAAATTAATTCATGGATATAGTTGCAACTGGAAACAAGTTTATCTCTAAAATAATTCATGGATATATTTCCAGGTGGATTCAACTTTACCTCTGAACTAATTCATAGATATAGTTTCATTTTGATCCAAGTTTGCCTCTAGATTAATTCATAGAAATAGTTACAGTCGTATTCAGCTCTACAATTTGAATTAATTCATGGATATAGTTTCAGCTGGATATTTTTTTAGTCAGAGAGTGGTGTCTGCTTGGAATGCATTGCCAGGGGAGGTAGTGGAGGCAGGGACAGTTAATGCATTTAAGAATAAACTGGATGCGCATAGATTTTAGAGCAAGGTGATGTAAATGTAACTGGTTGTATACAGACTCTGCAGGGTCTTCTAAACCAGTATTAAGATGTTAAGTTAAGTTAAGTTTACCTCTAAATTAATTCATGTATATAGTTATAGCTGGATACAAGTTTACCTCTAAATTAATTTGTGCTACTCAATATTAAGAGAGTTGAAGATGCTATTGGTCCTTTTGAAGATCTGTTCACAACTATCAAAAGACGAAAGATGGCCTGGTGCGGGCACGTCGCGAGGTCCAACGGAATTCCCAACTCGATACTCTTTGGATCCGTACAGGGACAGAGAGGGTGAGGACACCCAAGGAAGAGATGGTCAGGCCTTCGTCACGGTGAGATACGTCAGGCGGCGACAGACAGAGCTGGCGTGGGATTTTCATGTCTTCATGTGTGCCCCAACGACCTGATGGGTTACGGGATGAACTGAACTGAATATTAAGAGATACAGAACTGCATAAAAAATAAACAAACAAGGATTCTTTGCACGCATTGTTTCGATAAGGTTACAAACAAAAGCATATGAGAAAGAAAAGAACACAGACAAGTGGAACAAGAAATTTTGAGATGATGATGGTATTGGATAGGGCACACAGCACAAAAGCCGCAAGTCAGTATCACCTGGCAGTCTGAGTTGTCGAAAAAGGCAAACGAAGGCTACATAACATACAGAGAAGAGCCTTACAGAGTGATACCAACAACAACAAAAACAGGAGAAACTGGAAAGAAATGGAGAAAATAGCACAGAACAGGTCTGCTTGGAGAGGACTGGTTAAGGGTCTATACACCCCAAAGTGATAAGGATGAAAAAAATTGGTTCCACTCAGATTCAACTTTACTTTAAATTAATTCCTAGATATAGTTCTTGTATCATGTATTCAGATTATGTATTCAGCTTTACATATAAAATAACTGTGGATATATTTCTGAACGTATTCAGCTTTACATGTAAATTAATTATAGATATAGTTAAGAACATATCCAACTTACTTCTAAATTAATTCAGGAGGATAGTTCTGAACGTATTCAGTTTTACACATAAATGAATTATGGATATGGTTCAGAGCGTATCCAACTTATGTCTAAATGAATTCATGTATATAGTTGTGGTCTCATGCTTCTATTGAAGTGATGAATGAAGGATGATGATGAGTGCTACTGAACTGTTGTACTTAATTAACTTATCTACGGAATTGATTGTGTGCTTATAGCGAGTGGAGGCAGTGGGAAAACATACGCTTTCACAATCCCAACATACCCGGTTCGAAACCCGTGTCCAGTTTGCAGACACTGGATTTTTATCGGTGCGATCATTCCTCCATGTACGGAAAGTAAAGACAACCTACTGTACTGCACACCTGCCAAGAAACTTATAACAGCCAAATAGGTGGCAGTTATAAGAAGCAACGTTCTGCAAAGGACATGCTACTTACCTTTTTATAGCAAGTAAAACATTCAAGGATAGTTCTTGATATAGATACGACTGCAGAAGTCTATTACTGTTGTAAACCCAGTGGTTGTATCAGATATTGCTGTTTGTTGAATGTTGCTGGTCAACATTCAAGGATACATAGCTTAACTCTTCCTTTACTCATAAGAAGATTTGAAGAATAAAAATGTTGCCCCCACACTTAACAAAATTATCTTTCATGTTTCTCAGGATTAGTTCTAGTATAATACCCACAATTTAGGGCTTTCTTTTCTAATCTTATTAATATATTAGTTTCCATAACACTTTTTTTGGTCTGTTAGAAGTACTATTACTTGAAATAGGAAATGAGATTAATTAGACT
This sequence comes from Ariolimax columbianus, assembly GCA_036924085.1. Taxonomy (NCBI): domain Eukaryota; kingdom Metazoa; phylum Mollusca; class Gastropoda; order Stylommatophora; family Arionidae; genus Ariolimax; species Ariolimax columbianus. Next base: position 145,593,752 of record JAVGWX010000001.1, read on the forward strand.
GAACATGATTTTCTTACCTATCCAGAATTTAAGACCTTTCCAGGTCTTCTATTGTCAATATTTAGTTTCTCATTTTTTTCGATTCATTAAATGCGCTCACAAAATTAATAATTTATCTCTCCCTAACCTTTTGTTGTCTCCAATCTACCTGCAGGACAGCAAGCTGTTTTTAATTAGTTTTCTTTCTTCTAGATGAACTGCCATTCAAGCTAGCAAATATCAAATTAGAATTGTGTTCTCCAGTAGCCTTTGATACGCCAGCCAATATTTCATCTGCAAGGTGATCTAGTTGAAACATCTATATATATTCTTAGTTAGTAGATACTAGATTGACACCCCTTCTCTTGTTAGTATAAACAGGCGTGATACATGAAGACCAGGAGTTGGACTTTGCCTGCAAGATGCACTCTATATGAGCATTTGATTGAAATTTACAAGACTGTTATCCACTCAACTCCTGGTCATGACAGCATTTATGACCCCGAGCAGGAAGTTAGTGTGGGTGTGAAGCTTCTTATGAAACTGTAAAGGATTGTAAAACATCTGAAACATTCAGAAGCATTGTCGTAAAAATTTGTACCATTATTTAATCTTTTGGGGATTTTTTCCCAAATTTGTGGCGTTAATATTAGTTAACACAGAGTCTGACTACCTTGTCTAAAATAATCTAGGTCACAGCAGAGGCCTGATGTTAATTCTATGCCCTTGGAATGAACCATTTTGCTAAATGATTTATTTTCAGAAGATCTGTAACAATTTTGTGTGTGAGATCGAAGGTTTCATGCAACATATGTCTTATGTACATAAATGTAAATTAGTGCTCAAATGTTGCTATGTGTTATACACATGTATGTCACAGAATATTCTGATGCATGTCACATGATAATCGAGTGTATACTGTCTGTATTTACTGTTGTACGACTTTATTCTCATTGCTGGGATAGTCAAGAGGTTTAAAGACTGACAACTACAGGCCACTTCACCACTGCTGTCACTGTCATGTACTGACTAGATTTGTTTATATCACCTCAACAGAAAAACAAAATATGCCTTACCAGGGATTCGTTCTGCTAGCCTCCTTGTCAGCAGGCAGACATCAAAATAATTTAGCCACACTCTTCTCCACCTAATGTATGTCATCAAAGAATAATCTAATGTATGTCATCCGAGAATAATATAGTGTATGTCAAATTATAATCTAGTGTATGTCACAACATAATCTAGTATATGTATCAAAGCATAGTCTAGTGTGTGTCACAACATAATCTAGTGTATGTCACAACATAATCTAGTGTGTGTCACAGCATAATCTAGTGTATGTCACATCGTAATCTAGTGTATGTCACATCGTAATCTAGTGTATGTCACAACATAATCTAGTGTATATCACAAAATGCCAATTATATTTTGAGGGATATGTACTAATTTATTAATCTATTTAAAGACTATGTAAAAGGTATAATTTTATATAAAATTAATTTCATGAATTTACAAGATGGTGCATAATTTGACATCAAATTAATTTATCAATTTACATTAGAGATTCTTAAAGTACATTACTTGGAAAGTGGTTCATAGAATAAACTTCATTGCATCTGCGGGCCACCATATATGCTTAGTCCTTTTCATGCAAGTACCGACTATGGAGCACGAGCTCTGAAACGCTCACTTAATGGATTACTTGACATGGTATAACTCAATATTACAAATGCATTATTTAGATGAGTGTGAGCACATGTTCCAAGCTCAGAATCCTAGAATAAGGAAATGTACAAGTATATTGAGCAGATCACAGCTTGAATTACAATTGCAAAAATAAACTTGGCTGAGCAACCAGTCACACTATATGTATCTCAAAGAACAATTCTGAAATCAAGTTTTGGTTGAGTACAAAGTAGGTTTTAAAAAAAGAAAAAAACCATGAAGCACTTAGTGTTTAAGAGGTTATTGAAAGCACATAAGACAGTAACACTACCTCGTGACTCAGGGTCAGTAAAGTCAGTCTGTGTAATAAACTGGTTATTGGTTTGCATCAATGTTGATAAGCAAAACGGATTGTCAAATGCTCTGCTGTCTTTGTCTTTCTTCTGAGATTAATTTCTAGGATACAGTTTGAGCTAAGAAACCTTTAAATTACTTCACCTAAAATTTGAATCTGTTGATTGGAAAAAAAATTCATATCATTAAATAACTGTGGTACATTTTCCCAAGGTTTTTATTTTGAAAATGTATAGCAAGTTCTTCTTCTTACTGATCCTTTTATTCATCTCTCAAAACATTTTGATTTTTCCTTTTTAACAAGGTGGGACAAATGGACCATCCTGTATCGGCTGTTTGCATGCCATCACATCCTTCTCTTTCAATTTATTAACAAAGTACCAGATGTCCCTGACCTTCAGCAGTGGTAGTTTGCTCACCATCAGTTATTTAGTGATGAACATGTTCGTGCTGAACTCCCCATACATCTTTCTGAAAGCTTGATAGTTTCTAGTATTTTGTATAAATTTAAAATGTTTTCACATTAACTAGCATAGTTTCATGTAAATTGGCGTGAAGGAGCCGTCATAAGTGTTATTTACAGCCATGCTTGTCATATGGAAGGGAATCATGAACAATCACCAAACAAGCAAGGAGATACATAGAAACCAAAAGAATATGCTTTTTGAGAAAGGTCTAATGGACAACGAAGAAGAAGAATGAGGATATACTGAGAAATATCTATGTGGGGCAACAACTTATTATACCCATCAGAACAAATGAATCAACAACTTATTACACACATCAGAATAAAGGCCAACAACTTGTTACACCCATCTGAACAAACAAATCAACAATTTATTACACACATCAGATAAAACGAATCAACAATTTATTACACACATCAGAACAAACCAATCAACAACTTATTACACATATCAGAACAAATGAATCAACTTATTACACACATCAGAATAAAGGCCAACAACTTATTACACACATCAAAACAAATGAATCCAGAATTTATTAAACACATCAGAACAAAACAGTAAACAAGTTATATACACATAAGAACAAAATAATAAACATTTTAATACATACTTCAGAACAAAACAGTCGATGACAACTTATTGTACACATCAGAACAAAATAATCAACAGCGTATTGTACACATCAAAACAAAACAGTCATATATTTTTGGGTATGTTGTGAGAGAATGAGGGTAGGAGCACACTTTAACAGCAGACAAATTTCCTGGAAAAAGAGAGAATGTGACAAAGATAAAAATTGCTGAACGATTTAACATCACAGGATGGAAAACAGTCAACCACAGAATGATGAACAACACGGAACAGGAAGTTGTGAAGAGCCATGACAGAAGTACACATGTTGATAACAATGGAAGGCCTCATGTGAAGTAATCTTGTCTCATCTAGATCAATACTTGCATTTTGTGTTTATCGAAGTTTGCACAAAAATGTGTCTAAATCTGAAATTGCAAATACACTTTGAGGCAGAAAAATTCATGACCTCGAATTTATCTCTACCGAAAAGTACCAGGTTTATATGAAATTTCGTGACAATTAGGAGAACAATATCCCTTTTCAAATTTCATATCTCAAATGTAGCATTTCATGCCATGAATTTTACACGTTACAGTATATAACTGTAATTTGTCTGCTACAAAATAGTGTTCACTGAAAAAGAAAATAAAAACTGGTTCGACAATACAAACATGATACGAAACAACTGCTTAAGGAGTTTCCCAACAAAGGATGAACTTTAGGGGGTCTGATATGTCTTTGCAAAAGATAGACCAAACCAGCACTACTGAACATCATAAATGCACTGACCTTACATGCACAGAGTCATCAAAAGTGAACGAACTGAAGTAAAAATGTTTTCAGAAACACTGGGCAACAGAACTGAATTATCTCAAAGTGTTACAGCTTTCCCAGTGCCAAGATTTTTTGTGTCGCTTCTCAGAGCATAAAAGTTTCATATTTCTTATGGATGAAAAACGTTGTACTGTTGCTCAGTGTACCAATAGGCAGAATGATCGGGTGTATGTCCCGGTTGTCCCCAGGGAGAGAAGACTGACGTCTGGTCAGGCAGGACATAATTATCGAACAATGTTAATCAGGGTAAGGTGAAATATACAGGTGAAAACCCCCACCTCACTTTCAAAAAGTTCTCCTTGGAAACAGGCTGTTTCATGGACAGTCTGGATAATGATGTGGGGGATCGATGTGATCCATGTAGTAGTGAATGACACACAGATAAAGCCAAGCGTAGCTCAAGTGTTCGGAGGACCCCAATCTGCCTTCATCAGCACGCTCAGGATGTGAGGAAAGCTACTGCAACCCACCACCTAAAACCTTTTTTCAAAGCACACAAAAGAGTAAACATGCTCATTGTGGACATTCAACAACAAGAGCAACAACAGGTCATCATTAGAAAAATAAAAATATCTGCTAATCAGTTGCTGTGAGCAAAACCAAAGTTTAACAATTGTTTCTGTTGGTGTCTGATTACTGGTCAACACTGGAATTCATTTTGTTTAACCTGGTACCAATATAGATGACATTTACTATAGCAACGAATTGTTGATGAAGTGCCTTCACCTGACATGTCAGAATTCTTCATTTTCTAGCAAGAACTGCTCATCATGCTAGGAATACAGTTGGGCTGTTCACTCAGGAGATACATGAATTCATTGAACCAAATTTGTGGCCACCAAATAGTTCAGATCTTAACTCTGTGGACTATGAAATTTGGGTTGCTAAACAAAAGATTGTCTACCTAAAGAGCTAACAGGGGATATGGCTGCATGGAAGGAGCTACAACAGCGCACAATTGAGATATCAGTGAGAAAGTGACATACTCAACTTTGCACATATGTTGCAGCAGATATTGGACATTTTGAACACCAAACTGAAATAGGCAAATGGTAGGTAAACATTTTTTCACCATTGCCACCAAATTTTATAATAATCAGGTTATTTCCAAAAAATATTTGAACTTCATAGATTTCTCTGCCTGACCGTGTATTTGAGTTTGCATACAAATGTGCCATTTAAAATCAGGAACTGCATCTCATTTGTGATCATACCATGTATGTGTGTGTATATATAAATATATGTGTATCATATGATATAGTTTTTTTTACGTGTCACATAATGTTTATGTCACATGATATATAGCCTTCTGTATGTTATTTTAGTGAAAACATGAATGCACAATACTTGCAGTACAATCTATCAAATTCTTCATGTCAGATTTGTCATGGACTGTGTTAATGGATAGCTTGTGCATTTTCTAAAATTAGTTTCAGCATTCTCCGTCCTTGGTTGCTAATTTATATTTTCTCATTATTCTTCATTTGCATTCCAAGTTTTTGTTTTTCAATGGTTATCTGCACTTTTTGTTGTTTCTGTGTATTAGAGAGTGTTTTAAAATTGCCGTATACAAATACATGTTTCCAGTAAATAGCAGAATAATTTATTTAATTGGCAATCTTAGTTAGAAGCCAGCATGTAAACCACTTAGTTGTTGGAATTGTAACTTCAGTTATCATGTTATTTGGTTGTTGTTTAGGATAGACTACAGCTGGTTTCCACTGTGGGGACCTACAATGGCATCTGGGGACCTATAATGGCATCTATCTTCAGTTGCTCACCACAAGCGATGATGGTGACAGCGTCAGGATAATGAGATTTCTGAGGTCTGACACTGAAACACTTTCAATAGATTGAAGTGAGGAAGTTTTGTGCTGTCATCAACTGCACTCTCTTGTCCTGAACTAGTTTGGTCAAGTGGCAAAACCTGTTGGTTGAGACAACTGGAGATAACACAAGATGTACATTTTCTGGCCCCTCGAGTTTACTCTGTCACGTGGCTAAGCATGAAGTAAAATATGACTAAGTAGGGCTGTGCATGTGGCTGGCAACCTTATCATATAAAAGTGTGACAGAAACCATCACTATAAGAACACATGGCTTTCACACAGGCTGCCTGCAAGAAGAGCACCTGTGATGGGGGTCACATGTTCCCTCCTACCTGCTAGTTGGGTTTTGAGTAGCAACAAATCTAGAGTTTTTTTCAAGTGTTTCAGCCCTGTCACAACTTGTTGAGATGGAGTCTTGAACCTTACTAGCCCCCCTCTCAGACATTCCATTGCATCTCTGTATACAAGTGGAATGCCTTGTCTAGTTGTGAGCTCACAGATGGACAAGGGGGTGACATTCTCCACCATCCTGGGACTCTCCAAATATGCAGAGCTCAATGAGTATGCTCTGGTTCTTGACATACAAGAAATCATCACATCAAGTGCACAGCCACCTCAAAACTGACCCAAGCAACTATCTAAGAATATCAGGCTTCTCCCCATTGCATCAGGCAAGGAGAAAATTTTAACTGCCCTGGGTAATGTTGTATCCCTAGATTAAATGTGCTTAACATGTTACACCTCAAGCAGAATTGTAATTTTGGGCCACTTTTGTGTGGTTACTCCAAGCGCTGAGAGTCCTAGAATATTGTCTGTTCTCTGGATGTTTGGCATGGAGGTACTTGAGTGTCTAACTCTGGAACTCATCTATGAGCATTGCTAATCCCATAGCTCCTACAAGAGTGATACAGGCACATGATGATAATGACAACTGATTTATTGAAGAAATTTGTGTCCTGGGAGAAAGTGCATGAAATTTTGTGTAAGGAGCTGAAATTCAGCTTGTATTTCTATAGTTCTACCTTTGGTACTTAATCTGCATACCAGTGCTGCACCAAGGAGAAAAGATTAGTCTATATGCCAGTACTGGAAGGAAGAACAGCATTTGATCTATATAGCGATGTTCAAGGGAATAGCAAGTCTTGATTTATATGCCAGTCCTGAAAGGAAATAAAACATGTGATCTATATAAAGTGCTAATAGAAGAAAGACCACCACTTAATTTATATATCAGTGCTGGAAGGAAGAACAACACCTGGTCTATATAACAGTGCAAGAGGGAGGAACAAGACCTAATCTATGTGCCAGTGTCAAATGAAAGAGTATTTGATCTGTGTACCAGTTTTAGAAGGAGGAACATAATTTCATCTAGATACTATAGCTGCAAGAACTAATACGGCTTAATCTAAATCAGTGCTGTAGATAATAACACCTGAACCATATACCAATTCTGCAAAGATCAGGGAAGAACAATGCTTGAATCTACATACCACTTCTGCAAAGACCAGGGAAGAACAACGCTTGAATCTATACCAATTCTGCAAAGATCAGGGAAGAACAATGCTTGAATCTACATACCACTTCTGCAAAGATCAGGGAAGAACAACGCTTGAATCTACATAACACTTCTGCAAAGATCAGGGAAGAACAACGCTTGAATCTACATACCACTTCTGCAAAGATCAGGGAAGAACAACGCTTTAATCTACATACCACTTCTGCAAAGATCAGGGAAGAACAACGCTTGAATCTACATACCACTTCTGCAAAGATCAGGGAAGAACAATGCTTGAATCTACATACCAATTTTGCAAAGACCAGGGAAGAATAACACTTGGATCAATATACCAATTCTGTAAATAAAAACAACATTCACTTGGTTATCATCTCTGCAAAGATGACCAGCGCATTATTATGTTCCAAGACTTTTACAAAGACCCATATATTGTGTGTGTGCCTGCAGGTGAGTGATTTTCCATATAATCTGGGTGGCCCATTATTTACATGTCATTTTCTTTGTCTGCAAGGAAGAATCTTAACTTTGCAGTCTTTTTAACCAGTATAAAGAAGCTGTCTGTATACAACCAGTTTGAGAATCACATCTGTTTACAAAGCATGCAAGGAAGGAGAACACATTATTATACTGTTCAAGTTTACTTCTGCAATCACAGTGTGTGTGTCTTGTGTTCTTCATATTTTGATCTGAAATTCAGAGATAATATTTGATGATAGAAAGTGCCATATGATGAACATGTTTCTAGAACTGTGTAGTTACTTACACTCATTTAACTCTCTCAGCTCACTTGATGGTTCTGTCACAAATTATAATTATTGAAGCCTAGGAACAAGATCTGTGTTCAAATGACAGAGTATGTTACCTTGTGGACATTTCTAGAATGGAATATGTGTATGATTGTGTGTTGCTTGGTGAAATAGGAGAGATCAATGTAAGACCTCATTTTGAGAGCGATATCAAAGGGCTACCTGGATGGCACTACATCTCTATCTCTATCTCTCTCTCTCTATCTCTGTGCATGCATGTGTGTGTGTGTATGAGAGAGAGAGAGAGAGAGGGAAGAGGCAGAGATGAGGAAATGACCAATGAGAGTATGATATTAATATCATGATCTAACCCCTCTAGGGTAGAAGACTTACCAGCTCATGGCTGTGTAAGAGCTGCCACTCTCGCAGACTAAGAGCCCGAAATGGGGAGTAGCTGAGGAAAGAAAATTCCAAACGCAAAATCTCATTTCTGATATAGAGATAAATTAGTGAATAATTTGCTTTTCCTCGGATTGGAAGAGGAAGATAAAATGGTGTTTTGTAGAATATAGTTTGTTTCATTTTGTTGTCTTAATCTGATCATTCTTCTTCTTGTTCCTGTCTCTCCAGATGGGGAACTATAGATCCATCACTCCATTTGGTCCTGTCTCTCTCCAGATGGGGAACTATAGATCCATCACTCCATTTGGTCCTGTCTCTCTCCAGATGGAAAACTATAGATCTATCACTCCATTTGGTCCTGTCTCTCTCCAGATGGGGAACTATAGATCCATCACTCCATTTGGTCCTGTCTCTCTCCAGATGGAAAACTATAGATCTATCACTCCATTTGGTCCTGTCTCTCTCCAGATGGGGAACTATAGATCCATCACTCCATTTGGTCCTGTCTCTCTCCAGATGGGGAACTATAGATCTATCACTCCATTTGGTCCTGTCTCTCTCCAGATGGGGAACTATAGATCCATCACTCCATTTGGTCCTGGCACTCCAGATGGGGGAACTATAGATCCATCACTCCATTTGGTCCTGTCACTCTCCAGATGGGGAACTATAGATCCATCACTCCATTTGGTCCTGTCTCTCTCCAGATGGGGAACTATAGATCTATCACTCCATTTGGTCCTGTCTCTCTCCAGATGGGGAACTATAGATCCATCACTCCATTTGGTCCTGGCACTCCAGATGGGGGAACTATAGATCCATCACTCCATTTGGTCCTGTCACTCTCCAGATGGGGGAACTATAGATCCATCACTCCATTTGGTCCTGTCTCTCTCCAGATGGGGGAACTATAGATCCATCACTCCATTTGGTCCTGTCACTCTCCAGATGGGGGAACTATAGATCCATCACTCCATTTGGACCTGTCACTCCAGATGGGGGAACTATAGATCCATCACTCCATTTGGTCCTGTCACTCCAGATGGTGGACTATAGATCCATCACTCCATTTGGTCCTGTCACTCTCCAGATGGGGAACTATAGATCCATCACTCCATTTGGTCCTGTCACTCCAGATGGTGGACTATAGATCCATCACTCCATTTGGTCCTGTCACTCTCCAGATGGGGAACTATAGATCCATCACTCCATTTGGTCCTGGCACTCCAGATGGGGGAACTATAGATCCATCACTCTATTTGGTCCTGTCACTCTCAAGATGGGGGACTATAGATCCATCACTCCATTTGGACCTGTCACTCCAGATGGGGGAACTATAGATCCATCACTCCATTTCATCCTGTCACTTCAGATGGTGTCCAATACAACATTTGGGATCCATTGATATGGGATCCATGATTGCAAAATTTGCTGATGACACAAAACTATGCAGTAGTGTCTCATCTAAAGCGGTAGTGGATATATTGAGGTCGGATTTAGATAAAATTTGAGAATGGTCTGTAAGCTGGCAAATGGAGTTTAATGTAGATAAATGTACAGTCATCCACATGTGTAGATCCAATATGGAACATAATTACAGAATGGGAGAGAACAATTTTAGAAAGATAGATAAGGAAAGGGTCCTAGGAGTTATAATAGATCATACAGAAAAGGTGACTGAGCAAGTTAAGGTAGCAGTGAAAAAGGCAAATGCAATGTTAGGTATGATAAAAAGAAATATTAAACATAGGAGCAAGGAAGTGATAGTCAAACTGTATAAAGCATTAGTTAGACCTAGATTGGAGTACTGTGTACAGGTGTGGAGTCCTTATCATAGAAGGGATATAAACATGCTGGAAAGAATACAAAAAAGAGCGACAAAGCTGATAGTGGGATTCCAGAATTACAGTTATAAGGAAAGACTCAGAAAAACCGGCCTAAGTATCTAGAAGAGAGAAGAATTCGTGGTGACTTAATACAGGTTTATAAGATGATCAGAGGAATGGATAAATTAGACTATAACAAGTTTTTTAAAAATACAGCCACCCACAATAACAAGAGGGCATAGCTACAAGCTGACTAAAGAGAGGTCCAGATTAGATGTAAGGAAATATTTTTTTAGTCAGAGTGGTGAATGCTTGGAATGCACTGCCAGGGGAGGTAGTGGAGGCAGGGACAGTTAATGCATTTAAGAATAAACTGAATGCGCATAGCTTTTAGAGCAAGGTGATGTAAATGTAACTGGTTGTATACCGACTCTGAAGGGTCTTCTAAACCAGTATAAAGACGTTAAGTTAAGTTATTTGGGTTACCCTAACCAGCTTTTAGGAAAGCCAAAATTCAGTTAATTGAGGTGCGGTTTCAGCAGCAATGGTTTTTACATGGTGAGGTTGCCAGCCTCCATTCATAGTCGCATCTTATGATCTGCTGAGAAGGAAACAGTGAATGTATTCTGTTTGTCCTGAGAACCACATGGATGTGATCATTTATTCACTGTACAATTATTGACTTTCCACTGTTATTTATTTTAGTGCATCAGGTGGGTTTTTCATCTGATGGACGGTTTCTATTGAGTAGAATATGGAACCTTCATATCAGTGTCACATTGATTTTGCTGCTTATTATTTTGCCTTGAATATGCTTTTTTATGTTTGTTGGTTGATGTGTTCATTTGTTTAAGTGTCACTTATTATATACAAGTCTTGCCTCAGCTTCCACATATTTGTTGTGGCTTTTCCTGAGCTGTACAATAGATGATAAACTACCTTGACTGAATAACGCAGGGTTTTGTTAAATATTTCCTGTGGATAGCAATTACATAATATAATGCAATGTAAAGTTATTTGATGTCATTATTAGATTAATATAAATGTAATCATGTAACATAATCTTGAGTAGAATGTGTGGTCAAGAAAATCTCACATCTATCTTGCGTTATTTATTGCACTCAGTGTGTTCTCATCATGTAAATGTTTCTAAGTGATATTTAATTAAAGATATAGAGTGTATGATACTGTTGATTAGAAATAATTAGCTGATGTTTGATAACACTTACTGAATTTATCATTTGATTGGGAATTAACTTTGGTGCTTCAATATTAAAGCTGGTAGCTGGATATGACAGGTTGCTACATGTTCTCAATTACCTCAATGGTTACATTACATGGTACATTGTGCTTGATTCTAGTTAATATCTCAATAGTTACATTACATGGTGCTTGATTGTAGTTAATATCTCAATAGTTGCATTACATTGTACTTGATTCTAATTAATATCTCAATAGTTACATTACATAAATACATGGTACTTGATTCTAGTTAATATCTCAATAGTTACATTACATAAATACATGGTACTTGATTCTAGTTAATATCTCAATAGTTACATTACATAAATAGATGGTACTTGATTCTAATTAATATCTCAATAGTTGCATTACATAAATTCTTAACCAGACACAACTAATTGAGGACTGGTAAAAATGCAAACAGATCACAGTAGTAACTTTTATTGACTTAAGTGCAGCATATGACATCATAAACTACTAGAAGTTGTTTGCTAAGCTAATTTCTATGATAAAGGATTGGCTTTTCACAAACCTCATTAAATGTTTCCTGCAGAATTGGCGATTTTGTACCAGAGCCGATCAATTTGATGGAGCTTTGTCGCGGACGGTAAAGGGGTCTGTTCTATTCTATTTCACTCTATACTCACTCTAAACAAATTCAAGTAACACTAAATATAAACACAATACAACAGATTATTTAATCAAGAAACACTGCCAACTATAAACTCTCTAAAAACAAATTCTTTCTCTCACCATTTATACGTCACAATACCCTATTCTTCTAATCTGGTCTGCTGATCTGCTCTCCTAATCTGGCCTGCTGATATGCTCTCCTAATCTGGCCTGCTGAATGAACTTAGTTGCGGATTGCCGCTGATGGAAAAGTTTGTAGGTTCTTAACCCAGGTATGGCGTCCGTGGTCTTGTTCCTCTTGTCGACGGTAGATCAAAGTGGTCTCAATGTGGTCAGGATAGACTGCATGAAATATGATCCATGGGATCACTGCATAACTGCCTCTAGCTGCGACTGATGACGTGATCAGTGGGACTGCATCAATATGAATGGGATGACTGAAGACTGCCTCTATAAGCTACTGATGACTTGTAATCACGACCACTACATAATATGAGGGTAGTTACCTTGCTTACTGCGTTTCTATCTCAACTGCCTCTCTCTGTCGCCTAAATCTCTACCTCAAATCTGCCTCAACTGCATATCTTCATCGCCTGCCCTCCACTGAGCATCTCTTTCCAAAGTACCTCTATCTCTGAAGTGAATGTACTCTCTCTGTCTCTGAAGTGAAATGTTCTCTCTCTGTGGTTCTCAACTCAAATCTGCCTCACTCTGTCGCCTGCTCTCCACTGAGCATTTCTCTCGAATTCTGTCTCAAGTAATGATCCAAGTCGACCACTCTCCACGGCCTATCTCATGTTATCTCTTTTCAAGTAATCCTCCTCACGTCTCTCTACGCCGAGATTTATAGTCGATCTGCCTCCCCAGATCACGTGATTTCCAAAAAAGGCGTGCGTTTTTGTCCGTCTGCTTGCCATTAGCCCCTATCCTATGCATGGTTTCCAGACGACTCGTGTTTGACTGCGGCAACAAGTCTACGTGTCACTAACCACTTTCGTTCCAGGTGTTGACACCTGGCCAGTAACTTACGCCGTGTTACATCGTGGTTTGATTTGGTTGCTCAAATTCTGGTGGGACTGAGTTCAGCTGCACTGACTCAAATCACACGAAGAAGAAATAAATAAATGGTTGTCTAAGCTCCTACCTATAAATTGGTCTAAGCTCCTACCTATATATTGTCTGTACAGCTAAGATCTGTTACAATTTTATGTCTTGGGGGGGTTGAAGAAGTCGAACAGAAACTGACAAATGCCCTTGATGCCTTTGCTCTATATTACCATAAAAATCACCTCAAACCAAACCTCAGCAAAACTCAAGCATATGCCTACCACCTCAGAAACAGAGAGGCAAACAGAAAGTTACAGATCAAATGGTAAGGACAGGATTTCTAACACAGCACGCCCCTCAAATACTTGGGAGTAAAGTTGAACTGCACGCTGTCCTATACCACACATTGCCAGGAGACAAAACAGAAAATGCATGCGAGAGATAGTTTCATACGAAAACTGACTGGCACTACATGGGGAGCAAAGCCAAATGTCCTCAGAACATCAGCACTCGCTCTATCCTTCTCTGTAGCTGAGTACGCTACACCAGTCTGGAAGAACTCTGCACATGTCAAACATATAGATACAGCAATAAATGAGACAGGCTGTATAGTCAATGGATGCCTAAAAGCTAAACAAATTGAAAAAATATACCCAATAATATGCATAGCGCCACCAGAGATACGAAGAACTGTCATTTCAGAGATAGAAAAAGAGAAACAGGTAAATGACCCAAGACACTATGTTCAGACATTAGGTAGGTAAATGACCCAAGACACTATGTTCAGACATTAGGTACATCGCACAAGACTATCAAGATGAAGTTTCTTAGTCAACCCAGTCTCTACAGACTAGTCCAGGAAAATGATGCATTGAAAGTTGGAAACAGGTGACACAGGTCCCCTTGATCAAGATACGGGAGGAACCTGCGCCTGGACATCTCCTGCCCTACGCAACATGAAAATCACTAGACTGACTTCAAACTGGTGTATGAAGTTGCAGGTAAAAACCTGAAAAGGTGGGGATACAGGGATGATGAAACATGCGAATGGGGAGTAACACAAGACCAGGACCATCTGATGATCTGCCCAAACCTCCCGGAGACTTGTAGCATGGATGACCTGCTGAGTGCCAGTGACTGGGCAATCCATGTGGTTGAATACTGGAAGAATGATGTGTGACAACGTGCCTGGGACACGAAAAGTAAGTATTACTTAAATACGTGGTTAAAATCTCAATAGTTACATTACATAAATACATGATACCGACCTCCAACCAAGTCAATTGGGTCATGAGGCCACAGTTCATATTTATCTATGTTGCATTTGTAAAAATAAAAAATTTAAAATTTTCCTTTATTTTTATCCGAGGATAGAGCTGAGGTGTTCAATGTCATGTAGTCGGTAATGTCCAAATGGTCCTAAAAGGTAACTGCAAAATTAGGTTCAGATCGTGGAACACTTTAGAATTGTAAAAGTAACACAGACTTACTTTCAGCTTTGTGTGTCTATATATATATATATATATATATATATATATTACAATTGAATTATTCAATAACGTAAGTACATAATACAAGTCTATAAATAGCATAAACAACCAACAAAAAAACTATACATATTGCTTACTTTTCACCTTAAGGAATGTTGAAATTTTGTGTGTGTGTTCATGCAGATACCCTTAACAGTCATACTTTTCTTCTGTCCCATTTGCCATTTATATAACTGCATTGGTCATGAATATCATCCATCCTTTCTGTTCCCTGTGGAACATAGGATTGCAACTGTAGCTAACAACCAATTTATATTTTGACCAACTTCTTCAATTCAGCTGTTCAGTTTTCGTTGCTTTGACATTTTTTACTCTTCTTTATTTATATTTAGTCTCTCCACAATTGTGTTTCCTTTGTTTAGCTATTAAATTTCCTTCCTTCCATATCTTGAGGCTGTCTCATCTTATCTTTCTCTTCAGCTAGGCTGAGGCAGTTATTCCTTCCACATCTTCAGGCTGTTGTTATTCCTTCCATTTCTTGAGGCTGTTGTTATTCCTTCCATTTCTTGAGGCTGTTGTTATTCCTTCCATTTCTTGAGGCTGTTCTTCCTCCCACATCTTCAGGCTGTTGTTCTTCCTTCCACATCTTCAGGCTGTTGTTATTCCTCCCACATCTTCAGGCTGTTGTTCCTCCTCCCACATCTTCAGGCTGTTGTTATTCCTTCCACATCTTCAGGCTGTTGTTCCTCCTCCCACATCTTCAGGCTGTTGTTATTCCTCCCACATCTTCAGGCTGTTGTTCCTCCTCCCACATCTTCAGGCTGTTGTTATTCCTTCCACATCTTCAGGCTGTTGTTATTCCTCCCACATCTTCAGGCTGTTGTTCCTCCTCCCACATCTTCAGGCTGTTGTTCCTCCTCCCACATCTTCAGGCTGTTGTTCTTCCTTCCACATCTTCAGGCTGTTGTTCCTCCTCCCACATCTTCAGGCTGTTGTTATTCCTTCCACATCTTCAGGCTGTTGTTATTCCTTCCATTTCTTGAGGCTGTCTCATCTTATTCCATTCCTCTTCAGTTAGACTATGAAAGAAGAGGCTCTTGTTTTGGTTGAGTGCAATGTGTGTCAAATTAAGCATTTTTATTGTGTTCTGAACAACATTCTTTATTTTTGTTGTTCCCCCAAATCTATATTTTAGTGGGGTTTTTTTGTTCCCCCAAGTTTCTATTTTAGTGTTTGTTCTGTTTCCCCAAATTTCTATTTCAGTGGGAGTTTTTCAATTTCCCCAAATTTCTACTTGAGTGTTTTTTTTTTGGTTCCCCCAAATTTATATTTTAGTGGGTTGTTTTTTTTTTTTTCTTCAATATTTCTGGTATATGGATTTTCAAATGACTTATTTGTTGGTCTGCTGTTTGCTAATGTTTATATTCATGATCTGTTTCACTTTTTTATATTTTTGTTTTTCTCTTTATCGACTGACATGTGACAGAGAAATATAGTTTTTATTTTTCATAAACCAAAATATTTCATGTAACATTATGCCACTGTTAAGAGCTGGCTAGACATTCTCCTTCCATGCACAGACAGAGAACCTGTAATTGTTTCATTGATTGCTTTCAAAAAACTGCTATTATTACAGTGTTTATTCCAATTGCTGGGGTCACTGGGATATTTACTGGGCTGAGGAATAAATATTTTTGGTCTTTGCAGTCACCAAGAAATGTACAGGCTAGGTTTTTATTTGATCCCTGATAGAGAAAAAAAACATTTGCTGTACCAAAGTTTAAACCTGTGTTCTCTTGGTGATAAGATTAGTACCTTAAACACTTGGCGATCTGCTCTTCTACCCACTTCTCTGCTTTGATTGTTAGTTGAATAAAATGCATGCTTGTTGGAGCCGGTTCTCTGTCTTCTGAATTATAAAACTGTACACTTATAAGAGGCCTTACACTATTATTGTTAAACCTTTGAAATGGAAAATGGCTCATAATACAGACATCATTGTACCTGTGCATCCTCATATGTGCTTAGTCTCTTTCATTACTGAAATAGTTTACGACAGAGCACGAACTCTGTAGCTCCCATGTCGTCACTGAAATTTTCCATTGACTTTGTCTGGTACCCATTTACAGCTGGGGGAACTTAGAGAAGTGGTCATACATGAAAAAATCAGTGACATGGTTTGAACCTGGTACTTTTGGATCATAAACCAAGCTCACCAACTTCTACGCCACATACTCCTCTCCTCCTAAAAAGATCCTCATCATCTTCTGCATTCATCCTGAAAAGGACGTGCTGTATGTTGATTCATAGTTTACAGTAGAGCTGCAATGTCTTCACCTTTTGACCTGACACATCAGTTTCATCTGGGTTTTTTTAATACTTGGTTTGCCTTCACACTGCAGTCCCTATTCTCTCAGTCAGAGTTCAGACTGTTTCTAGGTTTGCCATGTAGAGATGGAATAAGGTCTTTGGCAGCTCTGGTTTTCTGACTCCGATGCAAAACATATAGGGTCTTGGGCAGCTCTGGTTTTCTGACTCCGATGCAAGAAGTGTAGGGTCTTGGTCAGCTCTGGTTTTCTGACTCCGATGCAAAACATATAGGGTCTTGGGCAGCTCTGGTTTTCTGACTCCGATGCAAAACATATAGGGTCTTGGGCGGCTCTGGTTTTCTGACTCCGATGCAAGAAGTGTAGTGTCCTGGGCAGCTCTGGTTTGCTGACCCTGATGCAAGAAGTGTAAGGTCTTAACTTAATGTCTTTATACTGGTTTAGAAGACCCTGCAGAGTCTGTATACAATCAGTTACATTTACATCGCCTTGCTCTAAAAGCTATGCGCATCCAATTTATTCTTAAATGCATTAACTGTCCCTGCCTCCACAATCTCTTGTGGCAATGCATTCCAAGCAGTCACCACTCTCTGACTAAAATAATATTTCCTAATATCTAATCTGGACCTCTCTTTAGTCAGCTCGTAGCTATGCCCTCTTGTTATTGTGGGCGGCTATATTTTAAAAAATTTGTTATAGTCTAATTTATCCATTCCTCTGATCATCTTGTAAACCTGTATTAAGTCACCACGAATTCTTCTCTCTTTTAGGCACTGTAGGCCGGTTTTTCAGAGTCTTTCCTCATAACTGTAATTCTGGAATCCCACTATCAGCTTTGTCGCTCTTTTTTGTATTCTTTCTAGCATGTTTATATCTCCTCTATGATAAAGACTCCACACCTGTACACAGTACTTCAATCTAGGTCTAACTAATGCTTTATACAGCTTGACGATCACTTCCTTGCTCCTATGTTTAATATTTCTTTTTATCATACCTAATATTGCATTTGCCTTTTTCACTGCTACCTTAACTTGCTCAGTCACCTTTCATGTATGATCTATTATAATCCCTAGGTCCCTTTCCTTATCTATCTTTCTAATATTGTTCTCTCCCATTCTGTAATTATGTTCTATTTTGGATCTACCCATGTGGATGACTGTACATTTATCTACATTAAACTCCATTTGCCAGATTACAGACCATTCTCGAATTTTATCTAAATCCGACCTCAATATATCCACTTCTGCTTTAGATGAAACACTACTACATAGTTTTGTGTCATTAGCAAATTTTACAATCATGGATCCCATATCAATGTCCAAATCATTTATATAAATCAAGAACAAAATTGGTCCCAAAACCGAGCCCTGTGGCACACCACTTTTCACTTCATACCACTCAGAGTACATCTTATTTATGCCCACCCTCTGCCTTCTTTTCTTTAACCAATTTTCAAATCCTTTAGCAACTTCCCCACCTATTCCATGTGATTTTTGGTCAGCTCTGATTTGCTGATTCTGATGCAAGAAGTGTAGGGTCTTTGGCAGCTCTGGTTTGCTGATTCCGATGCATCGTCAGCTATAAGTCTCTGACTGCTGTCAGCTAATTCACTGTGCTGCATTTTCAGCACTAAATGATGATCTGAGCGGCAGAACAGTTAGAACAACTATCTGTTGTGGCGGTGGGACAGGGTTTACACTTTGGTCATGTTATGCTAAAGTCTCCTCAGCTGTGAATGGGTATCCAATTACTAAGGAGGGAAGACAAGACACTAAAGAAGGGAATTGGTCAACCTGCTTTAAAAAACACTTTATACTTGAGAACATTATCAGCTGGGGGAGGGGGGGGGGAAGACACACACACACACACATCTTTTACCTGTGATATAACAACATTGAGAGACGATACCACAGCATCATCTAACATATATTGTCACATTTCACATTGAAATTAGAATAGAAATACTTGATCACTTCTACAGCTGGGTTCCTAACAGGAAGTGTGTATGAAAATGTATGTGTCCTCTTGTAAAGCTGGTTTCTGTGCTACTCTGTTTGATATGTTGAGGTTGCTAGCCCCATGTACAATCTTATTTAGTCACCTTTTACAAAATATATAGTAGGCTGCAGTTGTGCTATTCATGCCTCACCATGGGGACCATCAGAGTATAGCAGGATATAATCTGTTTATAAAAGCACAATGATATGACCTTGGTCATCTGTTTATGTTAAGTCTGACAAAACCGTTATGGTTATTGATGTTGCTCGAAGCTACTCATGATGAGTTCAGTTAACTCTTGACATTTCTTGGTACCAGGTTACAGTGACTCTTCTTACATCCTGAGATGTACTTGAGAAGGTGGGCTGTGGTCTTCCAGCTGTAGTGTAATGCGAGGCTCCTCAGCTCACCACTATGGGGATTACAGTGTCAATAACAACCTCGTTGGCCACACTTCTGTGGCACAGCTTGTTTCCAGGAACATGAATTATGATGTGAGGTGGGGGTCATGATCAGTATGTTTCACCTGACCCTGTTTACTCATTTCCCTATTGCCTTATAGTCATAACATAGATTTTATTTTGTTTTGTTTCTGTTGTGGAGACGTAACGAGCCATGCTGTTATCAACAGTTGTACAAGTTTTGTCACATTTTGCACCTTATGTCCAATATATAAGAAATGTCAATTTTTTTTACCATGCATAAATCTGTCCACCCATATTTTTCATGTACTTACCTTCACAATTGACATGGCAATATGCATTTTCTTGACCTTGTTAACTGCCTTCAGCAGTGAGGTGATAGCAAAGTTGGCTACTGTAGCCTCGTTGTTTCTCAATTGTTAGCTTATATCATGATTTGTGTACTTATTGCACATCCACAGTGTTTGTTGTGATCGGCCAATAAATTGTTCAGGATTAGCTCAACACAATCTGATTGTTTATTGGAGCTTTGTATAATCTGTCTCATTCATTTCAGTTACAGATGAGCATTTATGTATATTAAGGATAGGTTGTTGTTGTCATCATTGTCGTCCTCCTCCTCCTCCTTCTTATTATTATTATTCTTTTTCTTCTTGGTTGTTGGCGGCTTTTGGTTGTTGTATTATCTAGAGTGTGGGGGTCTAGAAATAATGTTGATGGTCTTCCCCCATCCCAGGCAGATACCAGAATCTCTGGCTCTCTCCTGGTCACATGTGACACACAATGCACTCAGATGTTGTGCAATGTTGAATGTTTAGCTAACAACTCTGAGTCTTGTCAGGCGTACCACCTCCACCATCAACATATGGGGACTTGAGAGGGAGTCATGTGTCTGTTAGTTCCTTCACATTTCAGTTTTACAATAGAGCATGAGACACACTCAGCACAGCACAAAGTAAAGTTGGACACAGCACAGCACAATGTAAAGTTGGACACACTCAGCACAGTACAATGTTAAGTTGTACAAACTCAGCACAGTGCAATGTTAAGTTGGACACACTCAGCACAGCACAAAGTAAAGTTGGACACACTCAGCACAGTGCAATGTAAAGTTGGACACACTCAGCACAGTGCAATGTTTAGTTGGACACACTCAGCACAGTACAATGTTAAGTTGAACACATTCAGCACAGTACAATGTTAAGTTGAACACATTCAGCACAGTGCAATGCTGAACTAAGTCCAGACATGTATGGCCAATCTTTGAACATAGAGATACATGCCAGTCTCTTACAGTTATCAACCAGGTAGTTGTTCAAGTGTCCATAGGGAAACACACACACAGACTTAACCAAACCAAGTCTCACTCAATTTTTGGATGACATGGATTGTGGCAAGCCTCACATACACATGTGCAGAACACTGTTCAAATATTGGAAACGAGCCAAATATTTTTAAGAAAGAGTGCTTAAGATTTAAAAACAAACACAACATTTGGGCAGTACATGTTTATTCATAAAATGACAAAAATTATGATTTATTGTGGTGTTAACAATAAGTGGTTCCTGAATAGAAAAAAAAAGCAATAGGTTCCAATAACTTAAACAACATATTAAACATAGGAGCAAGGAAGTGATAGTCAAACTATATAAAACATTAGTTAGACCTAGATTGGAGTACTGTGTACAGGTGTGGAGTCCTTATCATAGAAGGGATATAAACATACTGGAAAGAATACAAAAAAGAGCGACAAAGCTGATAGTGGGATTCCAGAATTACAGTTGTGAGGAAGGACTCAGAAAAACCGGCCTACAGTGTCTAGAAGAGAGAAGAATTCGTGGTGACTTAATACAGGTTTATAAGATGATCAGAGGAATGGATAAATTAGACTATAACAAGTTTTGTAAAATACAGCCACCCACAATAACAAGAGGGCATAGCTACAAGTTGACTAAAGAGAGGTCCAGATTAGATATTAGGAAATATTTGTTTAATCAGAGAGTGGTGAATGCTTGGAATGCATTGCCACAAGAGGTAGTGGAGGCAGGGACATTTAATGCATTTAAGAATAAATTGAATGTGCATAGCTTTTAGAGCAAGGTGATGTAAATTAAACTGGTTGTATACAGACTCTGCAGGGTCTTCTAAACCAGTATAAAGACTAAGTTATATGTATGCATTATATATAGAGTGTTTATTGTTGACACCCTGTTATTATCTGAGCTGTTTCTGTAGTATTATTTTATGGATGACTGGTTTCTTGGTTATTTAATTCCAAATTGGTATTTGTATATTTCTTTTTGTTGAGGATTTGTGAAAAAGATAATGATGTAATTCCTAGATAAAACTACATCTGTCCCTTACAAGATGTCTGGAACAGAAAATACATTGTCACCCTTAAACTATTTACATCAATGTGAAACAGAGCGATTTTAAGGCTTAGAGACATGAAAAATAGAACACCAGAAGATACCAATTGTAAGTAGTTGTATATAAAGGGTTGTACATTGACAGGACAAGAATATGAAACAAATATTAGATTCAGTTAAAGTGCCATCTCCGCATCGAAGGTCGGCTGCAATGGATTTCCAGTGTACTCTATCTCTTGCCGTAATGGTGCAATCTGAGAGGCTTTTTCCAGTCCATCTCCTGATGTTATCCACCCATTTAAAGCATTGTCTGCCTCTTGAACGACTGCCTTCCACCCTAACCTCCAGTATGGTCTTCAACAAAAAGGTATAACTTGTTATATGACCAAAATAACATAACTGTCTAACCCTGATTTCAGTCATTAATTCTATTTTCACCCCCAACTTTTTCAATACCTCCAAATTTGTTTTATTCTCCTTCCCAGAAATGCAACCTGATCTATATACCCACATTTTGAAGGCTTCAATACTCTTTTCCAACTTGTTATTCATTGTCCTTGTTTCTGCGCCATAAAGCAGTGATGAATATACATAACACCTGACAATTCTCATTTTCAAATTCAGATTTATCTATTTAGATGTCAATATGTGTCGCAGGAGCCACGTAGCGCAGTGGTTAGCGCGCTTGCTTCGCATCTGAGTGGTCCTGGGTTCATTCCCCAGTTAGGCGGTAGTGTTTTTTTCAGACCGCAATGGCTCCCGGGTCGACCCAGCCTTAAATGGGTACCGTTTCAGTCCGGGAAGTAAAAGCGGCGAGGGAGAGGAGATGGCTATCGCCCTCATATAGCCTAGCCTTTGAAATGTGAGATCGCTAACACCTCACACCCCTACGGCAGAAATGCTATGGGTTACTTTACTTTACTTTATGTGTCGCATGTTGCTGAATACCATCTTGGCCATACCTATTCTTTTTCACAGCTATCATCTTCTGTTATTATATGACCTAGATAAGAGAAACTCTGTACCTGTTCCAGTAGTTGATCTTTTATCTGCATATATGGTTTCTTGTCACTTTTCCTGATTATCACAGTCTTTGTTTTCTTTATGTGTAAGTCTAATCCAAACTCTTGACTTATTTTGTATATATATATCATAAAAAGGGGTTTGCTGTAGTCAAGAGGTTAAGGCATGTGATGAACGGAAACTGTGGGCGATCGAACCCCACAAGTTTCAAGCAACCCTTGGTCTCATGGGAGGTAAGACCAGAGTGCCTGTATCCCAAGTTTCCTTCAGTCGTCTTGACCAATAGTCTTGCCACTGATCCAAAGTAACTCAGGATAAGAGTGAGATTGATGACCAGCATATATTCTTCCTCACTATAATCCAAATACAGCGCGCATCATATTATTAAGACAAAACCATCTGATGTTGTGGCCATCATCGCTTCGCGATGGGCAATAACTTTATATCATAAACAAATACATCATAGATTAAAAATAACAACAATTTAGACCTAGACATTAAAGAAGAAAAAGTGGATTGGTTATTCACTGAGAAATTATCACTGTGCCACAATCGTGGTAGTGAAACCAATATGAAAACTGAAGTTTGATTTGGATAGTGAAGACAGGTCATGCAGATGTACGAGAACTAGAGTTCATATGAATTATTAAACTATATAAATGCTGGTCACTATAACTGAGAGGAAAGGTGCTCCTCTCTCAAGCGAACAAAACTGGATGGTTTGAATCATGCAAGTTTCAAGCATCACTTGCTCTTAAGGGATGTGAGATCAGCGCCTAGACCTATCTTAGACAAATGGTAAATTTAAATTTAAAGAACAGGTTGTTAACTGTTGTCAAGGAAAACATTATAAATATAACAAAACTCCTACACAATAGTGGCTGCCATGAATGTAAAAAAGGAGGCGACCCCTTCATCATGCAAAAAAACCACACAAACAAATCATCTGTTTGTCTGCACACAAAGTTGCAAATATTTTTTTTTTAAAGACCACTGCACCTCCGCAGAAGTAGAAGACGAGCGACTCCGTGATTATATATATTTTGAGTCTTGTCTTGTCTTGTCTACTTGTTCCGTGAGGCGTCGTGGGGAGCCGTAGTTTTCTGTTCAGTGCTAGACGTGTCGCTGAAGTGGTCGTCTTCCCATGACGATTTGGAATATCCGAAACATTTCCTATCCATCTAGTTCTCAGTCTGCCACGGTTACGAAAACCTGAACGTTGTGCATTATAGGTGCACAGTGGTAGTTGGTCAGGATTCATTCTCATTAGGTGGCCGAATCAATCTATTCTCACTTCATGAATATATTCCGAGCAAGGTCTTGCTTCAACTATTCTTATCACATCTTCATTGCGCATTCTGTCTCTCCTAGTTACGTTGATTGTTTTCCAGAGGCATCTCATCTCACATGTCGTTATCTTTCTCTCTACAGTTTTTTGTTCAAGTCCATGTTTGGTACTGGTAACAGAGAGTTGGCATGAATATACTGTTGATTAGCATTTTTTTGTGGACATGTTTATGTTAGGGTGTTTCAATAATGGTGACAGCTGGTATGACATGTTTATGTTAGGGTGTTTCAATAATGGTGACAGCTGGTATGACATGTTTATGTTAGGGTGTTTCAATAATGGTGACAGCTGGTATGACATGTTTATGTTAGGGTGTTTCAATAATGGTGACAGCTGGTATGACATGTTTATGTTAGGGTGTTTCAATAATGGTGACAGCTGGTATGACATGTTTATGTTAGGGTGTTTCAATAATGGTGACAGCTGGTATGACATGTTTATGTTAGGGTGTTTCAATAATGGTGACAGCTGGTATGACATGTTTATGTTAGGGTGTTTCAATAATGGTGACAGCTGGTATGACATGTTTATGTTAGGGTGTTTCAATAATGGTGATAGCTGGTATGACATGTTTATGTTAGGGTGTTTCAATAATGGTGACAGCTGGTATGACATGTTTATGTTAGGGTGTTTCAATAATGGTGATAGCTGGTATGCAATTGCATTTGCTTTTTGACACTGATCTCAATCTCTCTATCAAAACGTCCATCCTGTGTGAAAACACTGCCCAAGTACTTGTTTGATCTTGGTCCCGTTTACCGTAATGTTCCTGTGCATAGTTTCTGTTTTGGATGAGTTAATTCTCATTCTGTATCTTTCACTCACAGAGTTGAGCGCAGTCAGATGTTGCTGCAAATCATCTTCACTTTTGTAAAGTAGACATTGATCATCTGCAAAAAGGAATTTTTTTAACTGATCAGTTTCTGTCCTTTCTTCCTCTGCATTTCTTGACAGATGCTCCCATTTGGCCTCCAGCTTTATTTTGTCCATGTTTGTGTTGAAGAGCAGTGGCGACAACATACACCATTGTCTCACCCCGGTTATTACTCCATTGTTTCGGTCAGACCATTTATTGTTCTTACTGTACTATGATACCCTTGGTACAGGGCTCTAATATTCTCTAATAGCTGCCCCTGTACTCTGTAGTCTAGGATGGCCTTTAGTTTATTTCTGTCTACACTATCGAAAGCCTTTTCTTGAGCTATGAAAGCCACGTTGAGTTTCCATATTCGATGTGTTTCGCTTAGTTGTCTCTGGGTGAATAGAGCGTCTGTGCAGCTCCTACCTTGTAGGAAACCAAATTGAGCTCTACTCAGCTGTGGTTCTATGATAGGTCGATTCTCTGCTCCAGCCGGCTTTACGATTTGGGCTTTTTTTTAGGACTTCCTCAATCTCCTGGATTAATATTTTGGCTCCTTTTTTCCCGTGTTTAAACTAGAATGAGTGGAGTGCCTCCGCGTATTATTTGGGTTTAGGAGTTCTATGAAATATTCTCTTCATCGTGCCTTCCTTTTTTCTGGATCGAAAATCGGAGTCCTGTGTTTGTTGCTTATAATTGAGGTGGGGTTAAAGCTGTCGTCTCTAACTATCATTGCCCTGGCACTTTTAAAGAAATCTCTTGGTGCTAATTGTAAACCATCTTTGCTCCATACGCCTGCTTTGAAGTTCGTGATTACGATTTTTGAATGCGTTCTTACGAGTCTTTGGATTGTATAGTCTTCTTGTGACTTCGATTTCAACCACTTCTTGTATAATTTGTTCTTAGTTTGTATTGCTGCTTCCTGTACCTGTTGATTCCAGCACGCTGTTCTTTTTATTTTGGAATAGTCAAAGTTTCTTTCTACTGCATTTTGCATTCACTGTGTTCATCTGTGCTGATTTGAACCACTGCTACTCATTCGTTACATTACCAGTTGTTACTGGCAGGGCCTCATATATGTCTTTCATTTCAAAGGTGTATATCTTTGCGGATGTCTCTCCTCAAGTTTTGCCATATTTGTGACGTATATCTGTCTTTGCCACTTTTCGCTTTGAAAAGTCGGTTTTTGAGTTAGTACAACAGGACAATGATCGGTTACCATAATGATGTTGGGAAACACTCTTGAGTCTGTAATGTCTGGTCTTTGTCTCCCTCTGATTATTATATAGTCTATTAGGGATGAAATTCCAGTATCATTCCATCGATACCATGTTCGTATATGGCTTTTCTGGTGTTGGAAAAAAGTGTTTGTTATAATCAGCCCCTGTTCAAGACATAGCTCTTCCCCGTTGCTATTCTGTTTTACTAAACGCACCAAGACATGTCTCCTGTGTCGATTTTTTCCCAACTTTACTGTTGACATCGTCTATCAACAAGTTCTTCTCATTCACTCGATTTAAGGCATCGGGCAGTTGCTTGAATAATTCCCTTTTATTTTCCTTACTGTAGCTGTCATTACACGGAGTGTACACTTGAATGACAGTTGTTTTCGGGCGTTCTGTATATTGTAGCGGTATAATTCTGTCCTATACATACTCTATATCTGTGATGAGTTTTGCCTTCTCCGGGTGTTAAAAAAATCGACACCATGCGTTGCTCTTTTACACAGTCCTACTCAGCTCCATATAAGGACATATCTGTCATGTACCCCCTTGCTAGGTTTGGCCCGTTATTCCTCAAATCTGACAGTATCATTAGTTCTATCCTTGCCATTTTCATGAATGGGACTATTTCTACTGTCTTGTCGCCTAAACCACTAACATTTAGTATCGCCATTCTGCTATATATCTTCTTTCCTTGACGCCTACACTGCCCCGCCATTTACTCTGGCTATGTACGTACAGCTCCTATGTTCTAAATGAAAGCTATTCAGTGATGTTACGCACTGCCGGTTCGCAAGACCAGTCGCAGTGGCTCAATTTCAGATTAGTTAACACTCAAGAATGTAGTTTGAAAAACTTTGTGCAGTAACCATCGTGCAAAATTTGTATGAAGCACAGCCACCATTCTGCCGTTATTTATCCAGAATTGTCCTCAAAGAACACACGATCTTGGCCCAGTCATCGAAGGAGGTCCCGCCATATTGGCAACCGGAAATTCCGTACTTGGTTATAACTAATATCTGAATGAATATGTTACCTAAATACATGATTCTTCATATTTTCTCTATTCTGTTCCACATCAAGCATAGAACCACCACTGCAGATGACTCTTTATGTAATTCTGTTACGTGATGACTGCACAACCATCTTTAGTTGCCTTTTACTATATGCTTTGCAGATTACAGTCATCCTGCTTTTTGTTCACCATGATCCACAGAACTGTGTTACAGCTGTTGTTTGCGAATGCCCACAATGAGTAGGTTACTCTTTTGTGCGCCCTGAAAAGGACATTAAGTGGCGGGTAGCAGTAGCTTTCCTCACATTCCGAGCGTGCTGATGAAGGTGGACCAGGGTCCTATACTTGGCCTCATCTGCGCGTCGCTAAGTACTACGTGGATCGCCCCGATCCCTCACCTTGTTAGCCAGGCTGCCATGAAAACAGCCCGTTTCCAGGGAGGGCTACTAGAACGCTGACTAACATGTCTGATCAGTATATTTTGCCTGACCCTGACTAACATGTCTGATCAGTATATGTTGCCTGACCCTGACTAACATGTCTGACCGGTATATTTTGCCTGATCCTGACTAACATGTCTGATCAGTATATTTTGCCTGCTCCTGACTAACATGTCTGATCAGTATATTTTACCTGTACTGACTAACATGTCTGATCAGTATGTTTTGCCTGATACTGACTAACATGTCTGATCAGTATATTTTACCTGATCCTGACTAACATGTCTGATCAGTATATTTTGCCTGATCCGGACTAACATGTCTGATCAGTATATTTTGCCTGATCCTGACTAACATGTCTGATCGGTATATTTGCCTGATCCTGACTATCATGTCTGATCAGTATATTTTGCCTGACCCTGACTAACATGTCTGATCAGTATATTTTGCCTGATCCTGACTAACATGACTGATCAGTATATTTTGCCTGATCCTGACTAACATGTCTGATCAGTATATTTTGCCTGACCAGACGTTAGTCTTCCTCCCCCTTTGTTTCAGCTAATATCTCAATTACTGTATTACAAAGACAAGAATGAAATCACTGTTCTTTATCATGTGGGAAATGTTGGCCATCCCAAGACAACGTTCAGCAATGTTCTTCCCTGGGTCCCCTTTTTAAAGAAATTAATTGTTTATGCTTTGTCCACCTTTATCAGAACAAAATGTTTTTATTTACTTATCATTGTACACTTTTTAGCATCCATAAAAAAATCAAAAAGAATTTTTAAAAATAAAACGTATGTAAGTGTCAACAACCGTGAAGAAAGAATGGCCTGGAATAATGACCATGTCAACTGACTAGATAAGTGAGGGATGGCTTACATCATTTAAACTACACCCATTTGATTGCAGTGATTTGGATAATTGGCATTTAGGTAATCTGCATTATATTGTACTGGAATTGTGTCATTTCTCTGTTTCTCTCTGCTACAAGTCTTTAACCCAAATAGAACTGTGGGTAATAGAGTTGTGTCATCTCTTGGTGTTCTCTGCTACAAGTCTCTAACTCAAAGAACTGTGGGTAATAGAGTTGTGTCATCTCTTGGTGTTCTCTGCTACAATTCTCTAACCCAAATAGAACTGTGGGTAATAGAGTTGTGTCATCTCTTGGTGTTCTCTGCTACAAGTCTTTAACCCAAATAGAACTGGGTAATAGAGTTGGGTCATCTCTTGGTGTTCTCTGCTACAAGTCTCTAACCCAAATAGAACTGTGGGTAATAGAGTTGTGTCATCTCTTGGTGTTCTCTGCTACAAGTCTCTAACTCAAATAGAACTGTGGGTAATAGAGTTGTGTCATCTCTTGGTGTTCTCTGCTACAAGTCTCTAACCCAAATAGAACTGTGGGTAATAGAGTTGTGTCATCTCTTGGTGTTCTCTGCTACAAGTCTCTAACCCAAATAGAACTGTGGGTAATAGAGTTGTGTCATCTCTTGGTGTTCTCTGCTACAAGTCTCTAACTCAAATAGAACTCTGGGTAATATAGTTGTGTCATCTCTTGGTGTTCTCTGCTACAAGTCTCTAACCCAAATAGAACTGTAGGTAATAGAGTTGTGTCATCTCTTGGTGTTCTCTGCTACAAGTCTCTAACCCAAATAGAACTGGGTACTGGAATAATGGATTGTGTTATAACTTTCAATGTTCTCAAACAGTTGCTACTACACAATTCTGTTGCCACTATTTTGAAGATAAAATAACATTATTGTCCTATTATTAATCTCTATTTTCATTTTTGCCTTTCTCTTTGATATGTCTTTTTTTTCCTGCTAAATGCACATATTGTTTCTGTGCCATGTTTGCTTTGACCGCATCTTGGAATGCAAATGACCGGTCAATATCGCCACTAGTATATTTATATTTACATCACAAAATATAATAATAAATATCTAATGAATCCCTCTGCTCTATGAGGTTTAGTTGACAGTTCTCTTTCTTGCTTCCCTTAACAGTAAACCAAGTACCCATTTACAACTGGGTTCACTGGAGCATGTTCAATAACAGGGATCGAACTCAGCAACTTCACAATAAGAAGTGCGCACAAAACTACTTTGCTACTCAGACTAAAAGTGCTCAACCGTCCTCCAAGTTTTGGGGTCCGGTTAGAGCTAACAGCCGAAAGCCCACCCAAAACAACTTGTTACAGAAACCGCAACAGATAATCAAAATACCAGTACTGCTGGCCAGATTCTCACAAATGAGGCATATGATGTGACTTGATGAAAGCCTGTCAATGAAAGCCAGATTGCTGACAAATATTCTATGAATGGAAAAAACCAGGACAATGTCCTGGAACACCATAACCCTGTATGAAATGGGTAAGATGACCCAAGTTGCCAAGGAAATAGAACCAAACACGTTGTCTCCTGGATCTTGCAGAGATATGATGGAATGGTACAGGAAACATTGCACCAAGCACAGGAAAAACCAGAATGTATTCAGGACACAAAGAGGAAGACAGAAGGGTTCATCTTCATGTTGTTAATAGAAGAAAGGAATAATAACAGAATAATAACAGCAAGATCTCACTCACGGGAGAAAAACAGCAATCATAGAGTTTATGTGCCAACAGACAATGCTAATTAAAAATATCAGACAAGAATTCTTTGATATACCCCAACAAAATCTAAATACAAAGGCTGGAAAACTAAATGCTGCCACACATGTCATAAGAAGTGGCTAGGAAAGGTTGTGAATGGGTCTGGTAACATGATCATTGCAAACAAAGAGCTACAGAATTCACCACTGCAAGAGTAGGCCTATATATTTAAGCTTTGGTGCATATTTCCTGCAACTATGTTCTATGTAGCAGTGACTTCATGCTCTGAAAGAAGCCACCTATATAAAACATCATAAACCATCTGGTATTGTATGATGAAGGCAGTCATGATAAATTTTACTATTCATTATGGTGGAGGGGATGATGATGGTTTGTAGATCTGGCCTGCCTTATTTGATGGTTTGTGGATCTGGCCTGCCTTATTTGATGGTTTGTGGATCTGGCCTGCCTTATTTGATGGTTTGTGGATCTGGCCTGCCTTATTTGATGGTTTGTGGATCTGGCCTGCCTTATTTGATGGTTTGCAGATCTGGCCTGTCTTATTTGATGGTTTGCAGATCTGGCATGTCTTATTTGATGGTTTGCAGATCTGGCCTGCCTTATTTGATAGTTTGCAGATCTGGCCTGCCTTATTTGATGGTTTGCAGATCTGGCCTGTCTTATTTGATGGTTTGTGGATCTGGCCTGCCTTATTTGATGGTTTGCAGATCTGGCCTGTCTTATTTCTGGACTGCCTTATTTGTGATGCTGATCCAAAGCTGCATGTATCAATCAACTGAGGTATGTTAGGTACACTTGACCTTGAGATCATGCACAGTAGTTAAAGGTAGTCTCAAAGTAAGCAGTGCTGTTGTGGATGAAGTGTTAGACACTTGAGAGTATCTAAATTGGGGTTCCTTTCCTAGCTGTCCTGCCTCCTCTATCTCTAGCAGAGCATTGCAGCTTGATAAACTGGAACGTGTCGCGACTTAGCAATGTACCTTGTGCATTTTGTCATGAGAGGCATGCACTCTAACAGCTTGGCCAATTGGATGACCTGTAAAGTAGTATCTTGCTTCTTCTTGTCCCAGTTTCACTCGAGTCGAAGTACAGGGCCACCACTAGTGTTTGCCCCCCTTTAGGAAGCCTGCGCCAGAACACTTTTACAGCGGTTGTCTCTGTAGCAATTTGTTGTATATGTACAACTATCTCTAGTCGCCATTGACGGCCTGCATGATGGTTCAGTGGCATATTCATTTCTCCCCAGCAAGGGGGCCTGGTGCCCTATCGAGAAAGTACCTCGCTTAACGATGCCAACTTGTCATAAAGCAGTGTTTACCTGCGTATTCAATGTACATATAAAATATGGGATCAAGATGCGGAGCAGCGCATGAGCTGCAGTGGTCAACGATCCATAGGTGACTGCTAGCGTCAGGGCCAGCGAACCAGCGCTGCCAAGACCCTTCTACACCTCCACGCGGTGATCCTGGATAACAGGCTGCAGCAGGGCAGACTGGCTAAGGAAAAGGGATCGAAGAGGGAATGCTAACCCGGTACTCAAAAAATGCTTGCTGAAGTCGGATGTGTTGGACCGAAAGGTGCAAATATCGCAGTCAAGCTGTAAACTACGGCACAGCGCATTTCGTTCTTTGGACTACATTCTGCTACTTAAGCCCTTTCAGGGTTTGGTAGCGGGAGATTGAGAATGAACGAAGCCAAGCCATATAAAATATACTATCTCTAGTTGACTGGACACTGTTACTCCATTTAGAAATGCTGCATTTGACAGCATTTAGAAGTTCATTGTTTTCAATTAGTATAGCCTATACTAATTAGAGGAGTCATCAAAGGTTGTTTTTTTTTTTTGTCAGGCAGGTAGTCATGCTGTTTTGTCACGTGTTTGTGTCACATGTGACTCTCCTCTAATGACGTAATATGTTTTAAAACGAATTGATTTTATATGATAAAATGAACTTACTTGACAGAATCATGGAACAAGTCGAGAACAATAAACATGGTGACGCTAAAATCAGTGATCTGTAGATCAGTGAACTTCAACCCGGAAGCTATCGTCCACTAGTTGACGATATTAGCTTTCATATCGGCCGTAGCAGAATAATTAAAAAACAACCTATGGAAACTATCGCAGAATACCAGTAAACCAACAAAAGTGCGGAAACTTTTGAGAACTTGTGTTTTTCCTGTGACAGCATATGACTATGAAACATGGACAGTTACCCAAACCTGGAGTCCTTCGAGTCGAAATGTTGTAAAAAGGTTCTCAGAATACCGTTGACCGAAAAGAAAGAAGAATGTATCTATTTGACAAAAGTTGGGCATAGAGGAGAAATGGTTCATAAATTTCATAATGAACAGAAAATTGAAATACTTTGACCACATCAAAAAACACAGCGGCCTTTAGAGAACGGTAATGGAAGGTATGGTGCCGGGCAAGAGAGGCAGAGGCAACCTAGAAGGCGATGGCACCAAGATGTCAAGAGATGTTTGAGCATAACTTTGGAGCAGGCTGCAGATTTTGCGACAGGTCGAGTTTCTTTCAGACGGGCTGTGATTGTAGACACGTTCTGCAAAACACATGCTACATGATGTTTAAAAACATAAAAAATACGCAGACTCGGTGGAATTTTCTTCAATGTAGATTTTAGTGGGACAATTTACCCTCAGGAAAGTTATAAAAATGCGCGCCAAGTATAAAAAGGTTGACCAGCTCTGGTATAGATAGTCACTTACATATCACCCTGGGGGCCACTCTTCCCCTTCTCTCTCTTCTCACCTCACTCTGTTTCATTTGACTCTGTCCTACAGTCACACCCTTGCACAACTTTCACACGCGCCCTCGTGGTAAAGCCCTTCCATAGCACTTTGGTTGGGCTAGCTTCTGAGGGCGCACAAACCTAGCTTAGGTACATACAGATGCACACATGCATCCAAGCACTGGTTTATGCGTCCTGATATCGCCCAATTGACTACGGTCTGGGGTGGAAAATGGCGCGCCTCCGCCAGTAGAAACTAGTGAGGCAAACATCTAAGCAAAAAAAAAAAAGTATAGATAGTCAAAGATTTTGTGGCTAGCATTCTATTGTTGGGATGAAGTTATTGAAGACTTCGTGTACTAGGTCACAATTTGCTGTATTATACTAGGCCACATCTTGTTTATGTAGTTGCCCGTGAAAGGCGGACGTTTTACCACTGCTCTAATCAGGCGACCTAAATGATGATACAAAAATGTAGTAATAACTCAAAAGTGTGTTACGATATCATAAAACAAATAAATGCGTTGAAATAAATAAATAGTGTAAAATTTAAAACTGTGACAAATCGTGAAGCAATAATAATCGTAAGTGACAAACACATATTTTCATCACTTTCTTGGTAGATGTAGGCTCCGTCACGTGATCAGCTCGTGGTCAGCTCGAGACAGCGTTTGACATGTAAGGCAACACTGGTGCTGGAAGTGATAGAATCGGCACAACTTGAGTAGACTGGCTAAACTGCAGTACCTCGAACTGTCGATACATTCTGTGCAACAACGAAACAATTCAATAAATAGACATCGTTGAAAGACATGAGGGCAAATGACAGATGTTAGCAAGGAACGAAGGTTCGTGCACTTAACTAAGGCCTTTGACATTGTTAACAGAAGCGGGGTGAGCTAGTTTGGCTGCCATGTGAAATTCCTGACAATGCCTGCCAATTGCAAGTGGCATGATGACACAGTGCTGCTGTGGTAGAGCACTCGCTTTTCATAGCAAAGGTGCGGGGTTCAACTCCTGCTACCTGCAGCTCCAGTAAATGGGTCGGCTGGGGAAGGAAATAGGCCCTCCCACCTCACTAACGTCTGGTCAAGCAAAATATACTGATTAGACATGTTAGTAAGGGTGGGGCAAAACATACTGTCCAAGACCCTCACCTTGACTTCCTCGTAGCTCTTCCTGGAAATGGGCTGTTTTGATGGCAGCGTGGCAAACAGGTGAGGGATCAACGTGATCTCCGTAGCAGTGAGTGACACGCAGATGAAGCAAAGCATAGCACATCTGCCTGGAGAACCTTGGTCCACCTACATCAGTACACTTCGGATGTGAGGAAAGCTACTGCAACCCGTCACTTAGCGCCTTTTTCAGGGCGCACAAAAAAGTAGCCTACTCAGTGTGGGCATTCTCAAACAGTAACCTCACAAAATTGTGGTTTAGTACAACGAAGGCTTAACACTTCATCTTCGACGGCAGTATAGGACTACCTTTACATTTATGATGACACGGGTCCAGGATGATGGAGAGCTATCTGCGCCATTTGCAACAACAAACGGCGTGAAATAGGGCAGTATCCTTGCACTCACTCTATGAAGCTGTGAAAAATATTGCTACGGGCGTTCACAGCAGTCACGTGATGTGCCGGGAAAGTGGTCCTTTTAAATCTAAGACGCACACGTCCAAATGCTACCATCTTGGACCGTCTATTTGATGAGCTGACGACTGCGCCCTGGACACTAGCTTAGAGCAGGGCATGCAGTTTATTTTTGGCGCGTTTTAAAATGCTCTAGGTCTGATCGCACCATAAGTATAACTAAAACTCCAGACTGCTCCAGTGGAACCCTACTGCATGGCGGTCATAGCACATATCCAGCGTCTACGGGTGATAGATGGATTTCTTCTTCTTCTTCTTCTTCTTCTTCTTCTTCTTCTTCTTCGTACGCAGTCAGACATCAACCTTAATTTTTTCGAAAAAAGCAGCGGTCATCCTGAGGCTGTCGACACTGCCATAGAGCTTGTCTAGTGTTGCCACTGGTGATGGCCACATCTGCTCTCTCTGGTCCTCGTATGTCGGTCAGTTTTGCAGCAAATGCTCAGCTGTCATTTTACCGGTACCACACGGGCATTCGTCAGTGCCACCTATCTTCAATTTGTTGAATAGGTGGTACCTAAGTCTATTGTGGCCAGTGCTAAGTCTGAAGACCACGACCTGCTCTCTTCTGTTCAACTGGTAATAGGCTTCGTTTTTTGTGTAGCCAGTATGTTCGGTTTCCCATTTGGTCATGTATCTAGCTCTAATAAGCCGTTTTGACTCTTCGTACGTCATACTAGTATCTGGTTGTGGTAGTCTTGCACCTTCATTTGCCAGTCTGTCTGCCTCCTCGTTGCCTTGGATGTTGCAGTGTGATGGGACCCACTGTACCACTACCCTTTTTGGTGCGGACAGCTGGCATAGTTGTCCGAGTACTGCTCTTAAATCATTAAGTTAGATGGATTTAAATGCCAGGGCAGCATCATAACCAAAGATGTGTGCACGTATTCTGAAAACAACAAAAGGTTTGTCAGAGCCATTGTTACTTTTGGTCGCCAGCGCGAAAATGGGATCGACGAGGCATCAATTAAGAAACCAAGATTCAAGTACATCGTGTCATCGTTCTTACCTCCTTCCGATATGCTCTCGAGACATTTAGAATTTTAGATTATCAAATAGACGGTATCTGTAAGCTGTGTCAAATAGACTTTACTTTACCAGTAATCTGTGTCAAATGGACTTTGAATTTGAATTCAAAAATTCAAAATTACGTTTAAAAATCTATCCAATCTATTACGGGAACATGGTGCTACTGAATTCGTGCACTGTGCTGAGATTCTCTGGTACTACAGAATTCGTGCACTGTGCTGAGATTCTCTGGTACTACAGAATTCGTGCACTGTGCTGAGATTCTCTGGTACTACGGAATTCGTGCACTATGCTGAGATTCTCCAAAAATATGGAGGAGAATAGAGCACTTCTGCGTTAAACCACAGCCAACTCTAGATATTAAAGTGGGCTATGGTTAAACCGTGTGCAATGACGTTGATTCTTCGACTAAACTAAACTTAACTAAATAGACTTTACTGTAACGGCAAGCTGAATGAACTTTGACGAAACTATCTCGAACTTTTCAGTATTGTAATTATTCGAACTTTCAAACAATACAGGTGGGTTGTATTTTAAAGAAATGTTAAACCCTAAATTCATCTGAATTATTGGATAGTAATATTGTTTTATTTGTTCAGTCTGGCACACCACGGGACGGGATTTGTATGCCAATTATAAATGAGCTTAGGAAAAGTCAGATCGAGAGAAACCGA
This sequence comes from Ariolimax columbianus, assembly GCA_036924085.1. Classification (NCBI taxonomy): domain Eukaryota; kingdom Metazoa; phylum Mollusca; class Gastropoda; order Stylommatophora; family Arionidae; genus Ariolimax; species Ariolimax columbianus. The sequence continues at coordinate 145,630,103 of JAVGWX010000001.1, forward strand.
ATGAGAGCCAGAGAAAGAATGGCAATCATGAGGAAACTTGCTGGCACAAGCTGGGGAGCAGACGAAAGCATACTAAAGAAACTGTACACTGGAAGAGTGAGACCAGTTCTCGAGTATGGCATTGCGGCATGGACAACAGCAGCAAAGGCGAACTTTGACAAAATTAGCAAACTCCAAAACCAAGCCATGAGAGTTATAACAGCAGGCATGAAGTCAACGCCAATTGTAGAACTTGAAAAGATTACAAAACTGCAATCCATGACCGATAGAAGAGACTGCAGAGCCCAGCTGCAGTCAGAGAAACTCCGAAGACTGACTGACCATCCAATGCACCAGAGACTAAACAATTTGGGAATTGGGAAACTAAAGCGGAGAAACTTTGCAGAAATAGCCAAAGCAAAGATGCACGAAGATCCCATAAACGCACTAACAACACCAAAACCCATCACTACTGTACGAAAACCTACCTGGAGGCAGGATATATTTCCAGAGGTGGCAGAAAATATACCAGGTATTGGAAACAAAAACTGCCAGACTGAAAAAGAAAGGAGAGATACTACCCTAAGCTTTATATCGAAAAACTACCCAAGCATGGACTGGACCCATGCATACACCGACGGTTCTGTAACAAACACTACACAGAACGGAGGGGCAGGAGCATTCCTGAACCTACCAAATGGCAGAAAAATAACACTGTCATTCGCTACTGGTAAGTACGCAATCAATTTCAGAGCGGAGGCAGAGGCACTGAGGGCGGCAGTGGAAGAAATGGTGACACACAAAGAAAATGAAAGCCATATAGTCCTGCTTACAGATGCTCTCGCCGTAGTCACAGCGCTAAAAAGCCAGAAAAACACTGAGCTTAATGACTTAAGAGGAGCACTCTGCAAACTGTGCCAGCAGTCCGCACCAAAAAGGGTAGTGGTACAGTGGGTCCCATCACACTGCAACATCCAAGGCAACGAGGAGGCAGACAGACTGGCAAAAGAAGGTGCAAGACTACCACAAACAGATACTAGTATGACGTACAAAGAGTCAAAACGGCACAGCCAGATACATGACCAAATGGGAAACCGAACATACTGGTTACACCAAAAACGATGCCTATTACCAGTTGAACAGAAGAGAGCAGGTCGTTGTCTTCAGACTTCGCACTGGCCACAATAGACTGAGGTACCACCTATTCAACAAATTAAAGATAGGTGGTACCGACGAATGCCCGTGCGGTACCGGTAAAATGACCGCTGAACATCTGCTGCAGAACTGCCCGACATACGAGGATCAGAGAGAGCAGATGTGGCCATCACCAGTGGAACTGCAAGACAAGCTCTATGGCAGTGTCGACAGCCTCAGGATGACCGCCGCTTTTTTCGAAAAAATAATGGTTACTGTCTGACTGCGTACGAAGAAGAAGAAGAAGAAGAAGAAGAAGAAGATAAATGAACTTAGAATTGCTTTTATTCCTTTGGCAAAGTAGCAGCAACAAGTAATGTTTTAGGCACTTGGAAAACATACATCCCAAAATATGAATTGAAAGGGACGTAATAGACACTGTGGAATCCAACTCCGAACTTTCAGGTCATGAATGCGCCTCACTGCAAGAAAGGCATGAGTTAGGAAATTTGGCCAAACAGACACTCCTATTCATTATTTAGTTACAGTTAAAAAAAACGATAAGCACAAAAAAACCTTGCTCTTAACTGTGAGATCATGCAGATTAATGCATTCAACACTCTTCAAACTAAGGGCAGAATTTCATCACCTTCATCCAGCGATCTCCGAGAAACCAAGAAGGGACGGTCTTTTACCCTGGGGGCAACTCTTCTCTCTCTTCTTAGCTCACTCTGTTTCATTTTACTCTGTGCTACAGTCACACTCCTGCACAACTTTCACACGCGCCCTCATGGTGAGGCCCTTCCATTGCACTTTGGTTGGGCTAGCTTCTGAGGGCGCACAAACCTAGCATAGGTACATACAGTACACACATGCATCCAAGCACTGGTTTATGCGTCCTGATATCGCCCAATGGACTACGGTCTGGGGTGGAAAATGGCGCGCCTCCGCCAGTAGAAACTAGTGAGACAAACATCTAAGCAACAACAACATCCGAGAAACCAAGTTTACTCATTTACCCCTGTATCATATATGAGGTTATTGTTTGCGAATGCCCAAAGTGAGTAGGTTACTCTTTTGTGCGCCCTGAAAAGGACGTTAAGTGGCGGGTTGCAGTAGCTTTCCTCACATCCTGAGCGTGCTGATGAAGGTGGACCAGGGTCCTTCAGGCGGTCGTGCTATCCTTGGCTTCATCTGCGTGTCACTCACTACTTCGTGGATCACGTCGATCCCTCACCTTGTTAGCCAGGCTGCCATGATAACAGCCAATTTCCAGGAAGGGCTACTAGGAAGCCGAGGTGAGGGTCTTGCCCAGTATATTTTGCCTGACTCTAACATGTCTGATCAGTATGATTTGCCTGACCCTAACATGTCTGATCCATATGTTTTACTTGACCCTAACATGTCTCATCAATATGTTTTGCTTGACCCTAACATATCTAATCAGTATATTTTGCCTGATCCTGACTAACATGTCTGATCATTATGTTTTGCCTGACCAGAAGTTAGTCTTTCTCCCCATCATATATGGGATATTGTTTCATGAGCTTTTGTTCATATTCACAAGGCTAAACCACACTCGGTATACTTTTGGTCTGTGAATAAGGGGGTCTGCAATGTCGTGACTTTGAATATGTTACACTATGCTAGCCTACACTGTTAATATGATAGCCTCAATCTGACGACAGGACACGTTATTACTAGCCTCAATCTGATGACGTAAGGTGCTTTTAGTAGCCTCTTTCCAATCTTACGACGTGACGTGCTGTTAGTGGCCTCTCTGATGACCTATACTCTTAGTAGCCTCTATCTGACGATCTGCTGTTAACAGCCTCGATCTCATGTCCTGTTGTTAGTAGCCTCGATCTGACGACGTGACGTACTGTTTGCAGTTTTTGTCTGACAACATGCTGTTCATATCCTCGATCTAACAACGTGTCGTTAGTACGGTTCCTGAAGTGGGTCCTATTATTTCTTCAGTTACACTTCCCGAAACAACACTGGCAAGCAGATTACATAGAATAATCTAGTTTCAAATATACAACTGACAGAAAATCGAGTTTCGAAGAAAATGAAAATCTGCACACATAATTACACCGTCGCTGTTTGGCCCTGTTTAGATGTGTCCCACTTTGTCGAAGACGTCCCCGCCAACCAGCTGTTTAAGCAGGCCATGGGCATCAAAGACTGGAAACGAACTACTCCACCGTGGCCCCGCTCTCGCGGTCGTCCACTCGGTTATGTCACATCAGAAAGACATCATCCTCATTGCATGCATCCTCAGACTCATCGTGCTCCTTGACGGTTGGTGTGATGGACCCCTGTCGTCTAAGATGACTACCTACCTACCTACCTACCTACCTACCTACCTATGCAGCACTAACAGAAAACACATTAAGCTTTAAGACTAATCTTCCTATTGCATGAACAGACTTCAAACGAAAATAACAGTAGCGGACAAATGTGACACAATTTAGTATGCAGATTTTGAACAAACCTAATGGACAAGGCATTGTCTTGCAGGGCATGAAGACCGATGGTTTAGTTTTTAGGTCACAAGCTGTTCCTGCTGGTTGACCTGTGGCTTCCCAAACGCAGGTCAGTAATCTGCTTGTTTGACCAGATATTCCGCAGGCTGGGAGACACTGAAACAGAGCCAAAAAGCTGATACCAATGTTACACGAAACGTTTGCTGTTGTACTTTTAAGTACGGAACTAACCAAGCTCAATATCAGACATAGTATCAATTCACTCTTATTTTATGTAAATTGTTTTCTACAAAGGTAATTTAGCTATGCAGTGACTTCAGTAACGCAGTATAAATTATGCAACTAAATATAGCAACACCCGTGTTAAAGATATGCCCGTCAATCCAACTGTACAATGAAGAAATAACAGCAGAATAACAATTATAGGATCTGTCCCTCCTGCACTCCTCGTCGGTCTCGCATTTCTCCCCCCCCCCCCCCCAACTTCACCATCTAATGCCTTCACAATAAAAAGCTTCGTCATCACGTGAAGATACAATACAAAATCATTGCAGATACAATCGAAACTATTATTTTCATTTCAATGTTCCACGGATAACGGTTAAAAAAATGTCTGTTTCTTCGACTTCTTCGTACGCTGTCAGATGTCAACTTGAATTTGTTCAAAGAAAGCAGCAAATCATCCTGAGGCTGTCGACACTGCCATAAAGCTTGTCTAGTGTTGCCACCGGTGATGCCCACATGTGCTTTCTCTGGTCCTCGTATGTCGGGCAATTTTGCAGCAAATGTTCAGCGGTCATTTTCCCTGTACCAAAGGTGCATTCGTCAGTACCACCTATCTTCAGTCTGGTGTGGCCTGTGCGGAATCTGAAGACCACGACCTGCTCTCTTCTGTTCAACTGGTTATAGGCATCATTTTTTGTGTAGCCAGTATGATCTGTTTCCCATTTGGCCATGTATCTGGCCCTAATAAACCTTTTGGACTCTGCATAGGTCACACTAGAATCAGGCTGTGGTAATCTTGCACCTTCTTTTGCCAGTCTGTTTGCCTCTTAGTTGCCTTGGATGTTACAGTGGGATGAAACCCACTGAACCACTATTCTTTTTCGTGCGGCTGCTGGCATAGTTCACGGAGTACTGTTCTTAAATCATTAAGTTCTGTATTTTTCTGGCTTGTTAGTGCTGTAACCACGGACAAGGAATCTGTAAACAGGACTATCTGGCTTTTATTGCTTTCAACTGTCAGCATTGCTTCTACTGCAGCCTTCAATGCCTCTGCCTCCGCTCTGAAATTGCTTGAGAATTTTCCAGTTGCCACTGACAGTGTTATTTTTCTACCGTTTGTTAGGCTCAGGAATATCCCCCCCCCCCCCACCCCCTTCCATTCTGTGTTGAGTTTGTTGCAGAACCGTCGGTGTATGCATGAGTCCAGTCCATGCTTGGCTAGTTTTTCGCTATGTACCTCAGGGTTGTGTCTCGTGAATCTTTATCAGTCTGGCTGTTCTTGTTTCCAATACCTGGTATATTTTCTACCACCTCTGGGACGATATGCTGCTTCCAGGTGGGTTTGCGTACAGTAGGGATGGACTTTGGTGTTGTTATAGTGTTCATAGGGTCTTCGCTCATCTTTGGTTTGGCTATTTCTGCAAAGTTTCTCCGCTTTAGTCTCCCTTTTCCAAATCTGTTTAGTCTCTGATGCATTAGATGGTCTGTCAGTCTTCTTAGTTTCTCTGCTTGCTGCTGGGCTCTGCTGTCTCTTCTAACGGTCATGGATTGCAGATTTGTAATCTTTTCAAGTTCTACGATTGGCGTTGACTTCATGCCTCCTGTTATAACTCTCATGGCTTGGTTTTGAAATTTGCTGATTTTATCAAAGTTCGCCTTTCCTGCTGTTGCCCATGCCGCAATGCCATACTCGAGAACTGGTCTCACTCTTCCAGTGTACAGTTTCTTCAGTATTCTTTCGTCTGCTGCCCAGCTTGTGCCAGCAAGTTTCCTCATGATTGCCATTCTGTTTACAGCCTGGTTATATTTTGAGGTTCTAAAATCGCTATGTTTGCTAATTGTTAAAAGATCAATGAAATTAGATGACCTGGGTGCAAGTGACGTTTCAAATGTATTTAAATTACACGTTGCTAAGTGACACTAATATTACGCAGTGTGACAAATGGTGAGAGTTGGTTATAAGATTAAGAGTAATCAACAGTAACTGATAGCATATTTGGTGCTGCTCGGTCGAAAAGATATATCGGGTTTCCTCAACAAGACCAAAGATAGAGAATTATGCAATTTATAATTATTTATTCTTCCGAGTCTTAGGTAACAAAAGATTCTCGTAGATTTTCAACATGTAACTTTCGGGGCCTATCTTTCATTTGGACGTCTGAGTGGCAGTGTGGTGGAATGTTCGCTTATTGCGGTAGAGACACCAGGTTCGATCCGTCGTATCGATAAACTCTAGTCGATCCAGCTGTGAATGGGTACCTGGTTTATTGTTAGGAAATTAAACATATAGTGTAGCGGAAGTGTCTATCACAACTAGTAAAAACCTAAGACCTAGACACGGAAGTAGCTAGCGCTACATCCCTGACGGCAACGTCCAAAACGGGACTAAGAAGATCTGGCATGCGCGAGCCAGCCAAGTTTATCCCAGTCCTGTCCGGCTTCTTTTCTTCTTCACACGATTTTTGTTGTCCATGTTTCCCTCACCCAATCCCTGGTTCCCTATAGGGTTCTTCTGGCTCATGCTTTTGCGACGGTACTTGTTAGTATCACATTCTGAATAAATACAGTAACCATCTCTCCTGTCTGTTTGTTTGTTGCTTTTTTTTTGTGGTTTCAGTTAATTGTGCCCTAACCGGGCTAGATCCTTCACGTTTCACAGTTTCCGCCGAAAACACAGGTGTCTTCAAAGAGTATGTTACTTTACTATGTCCACAAAAAAGAGACACTTTTAAATCCAAAGAGAAATGAACAACAAGGTAGTGTTCGTCCCGGAAAACACAAATAGAACACAAGATTCAGGAGCGAATCTGATCAGCGGACGGTCAAGCACTCGTCCGGAAACACCGGTGCGACTCGGATACCTTTGGCATCAACTTAAATGGCAGTCTGCTAAATCACCTTCGCTTTGCAGATGATCTAGTACTCATCACGGAGGCAGCCACAGACGCAAATGAAATGCTAGAAGCGCTCCACCGAGAGGGACAGAAAGCAAGACTCGAAATGAACACATCCAAGACAAAAGTCATGCACAATCGTTTCGCTTCCCAGAACCCAGTATCCCTAGATGGAGATAGACTCGACGACGTGGACGAGTACATCTTCCTTGGACGCCTGCTCAACATGCACAACCACTTAAGCCCAGAGTTGACAAGACAGCGTCGCGCGGGTTGGGCGGCTTTCTCTTCGATAAAACCTGTACTAGACAACATCCACGACCAAAGCCTGCGCATCTCTCTATTCAACTCCACAGTAGTACCTGCAATATGCTATTCGGCGGAAACATGGACACTCACGAAGGAGATGGAGTCCAAACTCAGAGTGATCCAAGTCTCCCTCGAGAGACGCATAGTTGGCCTCACGCTTCATAGCTAGCGCACAAAAGGTCTACATGACTCGGACACGTCCATTGTCCCTGGTGGAAGATGCAGTTATTTATGCAGGCATGATGACACATCGCTGGTTCACTTACTGCAATGATCGGAAGATCATTGAAGCACAGCAACAGCAATATGGTACCCTAGCGACAAGAAACGACTACGGGGACGACCACCAACAGGTTGGTCCGACTGCCTTGCATCCCGCAACAATATTCATGATGCCACAGTTGGGCGACTCATTATCCACTGGACCACCGTGACCCAAGACAGAGACCCTTGTAAGAGAAGTTGGGACCCGCAACGATATAACCGACGCTGAAGAACGGGTCGTCCATTAGGTTGTTCCCCCCCCCCCCCCTTTTTATTATCATTTAAACTCTCAATATCAATCGTAACCCAAGTTTAATAAGCAGAGCGTCAAGCTACACACACTTTACAGGGACAAGTTACTACCAAAACACAGTACAGTTGACAGGGACAAGTTACTACCAAAACACAGTACAGCTGACATAGACAAGCTACTACCAAAACACAGTACAGTTGACAGAGACAAACTACTACCAAAACACAGTACAGTTGACATGGACAAGCTACTACCAAAACACAGTACAGTTGACAGGGACAAGCTACTACCAAAACACAGTACAGTTGACAGGGACAAGCTACTACCAAAACACAGTACAGTTGACAGGGACAAACTACTACCAAAACACAGTACAGTTGACAGGGACAAGCTACTACCAAAACACAGTACAGTTGACAGGGACAAGCTACTACCAAAACACAGTACAGTTGACATGGACAAGCTACTACCAAAACACAGTACAGTTGACAGGGACAAGCTACTACCAAAACACAGTACAGTTGACAGGGACAAGCTACTACCAAAACACAGTACAGCTGACATGAACTAAACCAAGGATCCAAGAACCAGAGGTATTTGAATGTATCAATCAAAGATCTGGATGTGGAGTTTCAGAGTTGAGACAGAATACAGATAATTAGTTTCAGCCGTAAAAAGTTCAATGAACATTAGGTGATCAAGGAGCCTTTAGGGTCTGAATTCATGCTGACAGTAAGATGAGACTTTCATATTTATTTTAGCCTAGGGCTGAAGATATATTGATGCAGTTTCTAGATGATAAATGCCGTGCCATGTGTCTGTAAAGTACTTATTCACATATGCCCAAGCTATCGTTTTGAAATGTTTCTCACAAATCTCGGGTTCCCTACTTTCATCAGATAATTTGACTGATAACATGACACGCTGAGGTACCTGAAGTTTCCCGCGATAATTATGAAAGTCGCTAACTGTTTACCCCCCCCCCCCCCCCCCCCGTCCGTTATATTCTCATTGCACTCCAACCCTGACCTCTAGCCCGCCATCTCTTCGCTCCTCACCCAACCCATCACTCCGTTCATTTATTCGATTATCATCCCTCCGATCTCATCCCACTAATTAAACCGCCAATCGCTCCACACCATCAAATAAAATCGCCAATCGCTTTCTCCCAAGCCATCAATTTCTTCCCCTCACTACTCCCACCAATCGCTTTCTCCCAAGCCATCAATTTCTTCCTCTCACTACTCTCACCAATCGCTTATTTCCCTAACCAACCATCCTTTTGGCGCCTCAACCTGTCCATCTCTTCCCCAACCACCGATCTGTTCTCCGTGCAACCCATCTATCTCTCTCCTCTTCAATTCGTTATCCATCTCCCCCCCCCCCCTCTCAGCAAGTCCGCCCCCCCCCTCATCTCTCCTCCTCAATTCAAACATGTTTGCCCCTCAACCACACAATTCCCCCCTCCTCTCAGCAAGTCCGCCCCCCCCCTCATCTCTCCTCCGCAATTCATACATGTCTGCCCCTCACCCTCCCCCTTCTCAGCAAGTCCGCCCCCCTCATCTCTCCTCCTCAATTCATACATGTCTGCCCCTCACCCCCCCCTCTCAGCAAGTCCGCCCCCCTCATCTCTCCTCCTCAATCATACATGTCTGCCCCTCACCCCTCCTCTCAGCAAGTCCGCCCCCCCCCTCATCTCTCTTCCTCAATTCATACATGTGTGCCCCTCAACCCCCCCCCTCCTCTCAGCAAGTCCCCCCCCCCTCATCACTCCACCTCAATTCATACATGTCTGCCCCTCAATCCCCCCCCTCTCAGCAAGTCCGCCCCCCTCATCTCTCCTCCTCAATTCATACATGTTTGCCCCTCAATCAAACAACCCCTCCCCTCAGCAAGTCCACCCCCCTCATCTCTCCTCCTCAATTCATACATGTCTGCCCCTCAACCACACAACACCCCCCCCCCCCCCCCAACCACGAAGGCAAATTGTTAAATGAAAATATCCCGCACTCCTCACAATCTTCATATTGCACTCCCTCTCCACCATCTCACCTTCGCTTCTCGTCCCCCTTCAACTTGTTTATTTCTTGCCGATCCGCAACTCACCCATTTAATACCTCTCAGTCCGCCAATCTCTACCACATCTTAACCGTCCATCTCTCCACCATCTCTCCACCATCCCTCAACCACCCATTCCGTCAGTTCATCTCTTTTTCCTTCTTCTACCCGCCTAATCCTCCAATCTTCCATCAACCGTCCGCATCGCCCATAACTGGGCCCATCACCCCGCCTGTCTCGCCCTTCTCAACTTGCCCAGTCTCCTCTTCGTATGCATGCATTTTACTTTTTTTCTTTTTAGTTAGCACAAGTTCCGTATATTAAAATTGTGTCTTGAATAAAGATTCAAAAACTTCCATTTTAAGGTCGTAGAACTGTGGGTTTACAAATTAGGAATTGACTTCCGGAAGCAAATGAGTGCAGATATTAAGCATGTGCGCTAATACATGACATCTGTAGTTTTATTACAATTGGCCATGGCTAAAACGTAGACATATTTAAAGATCACATGTTATCTCTGCTCGCGTGGCTCTGTTCCTTGACATTTTTAGGTCATGGGGATCACAATTCATGTTTCTAATAAACTTTCAATTAATTATTTCGATCTTAATTTTATTATGAAATTCTTGTTACATAACTTATAGCTAAGTTAATAGGGGATTTGGAGATATTTTTCACGAATGCTTACTCCTTGTTCTTCTTGAAAATGACGTTTGTGGCATTGTATCGTAGCTTACATCTAGATCGCGATATTTTCGCCTTTCAGCCCAACTCATCCCATTTTGACACGCTGTTTTGGGGACCGGAATTGCCTACCAGCTTTGATCTCTAATCTCTTTGTCAGGCTGCAGGATTTAAGTCTGTTTTTAGGGTCACCACTTGGAGACGTAATAGTGTCTTGGGCAGTTGTTGGTCAATGACCCTGGCGCATTATATATCATATCCAGTGCAAATACGGCATCCTTTCTATGTAATGGTCACATATCGCTTCTGTTTTGAATCATATCATGATGATAACCCATAACATATACACATATAACGTATTCATTCGTTTATAACTCTGATTTTTGCATTGACCCACTTACACGTGTAACATGCATAGTTAGGGTGTAATGGCGCTATTTTGTCATCATAGCAAGGAGGTACAAGGATCCGTACAGGCAAGTAGTATCATCATGCATTTCTTTCTTTCCTTCATTGAATTCGATCGTTTCGACGCTTACCCCAGTTGCTGGTGTGTGTCGGGAAAATGTTTAATTCGTATAATCAGTTCATACATTTACTGATGAGAGCAATGAAGACGCCATATCCCGTTTGTGTCGTGCTGAGGCTAGTCTCCTGGTCAGGTACAACATATTGACCAAGAGCTCACTTAATGTCCATCATCTTCAGGGTATGTTACAGCAGCACGGCTAGCATGCTGAGGATTGTCACTGTAGTGTAGTGGTGATCAAAAGCTGTGCATTGCACTAGAACCAGTAGGACCAAGGTTCACCTTCATCGGTACGCCTCTTATTGTGAACCTCTTTATGAAGCAGATAGATAAATAATGGTATTTCTTTATCAATTCAAATGAAGAATTCACTCCATGCAACCAGGGTCCGTCTCGCCTGTCATACGCCACGTTCAATGTGTATATTAATTGGCCGGTAAAAAATAGTGTTATTTGTTGAGCAGCCCTTGTTTATATCTGCAACAAACCGTACATATTGTTCTTCAATACCTTGATTTCGTAGGTCATATGTGACTGCATTCACTTCAATGCTATCGGGCTTTTTCATAGTCTACGAACACTAGGAATAGGGACACACGCACTTCCCTTGCCCTCTCCATTAGCTGGTGAAGAGTGTGGAGGTGGTCAATGGTGGAGTAGCCCTTCCTGAATCCCGCCTGCTCTCGTGGCTGATTCTCATCAAGTTGGTTTTCTAGTCTGCTCATAATTACTCTCGTGGAAAGTTTGTACAGGGATAATAGCAAACATATCGGACGGTAGTTGGCAAGGTCTTTTGTGTCCCCTTTTTTGTGAATTAGTTTTGTTTTGTAAATTTTCCATTGGTTAGGAATTTTATCTTCATTTAAACATTTATTAAACAGTTTAGTCAACTCACTTGTCCGTTTTTCCCTTCCGGTACGAATAATATCTACAGTGACTCCCTCCAGTCCTGGGCTTTTCCTGTGTTTAGATGTTTGATTTCAAGAGCGTCTCTGACGTTAGCATCTCCGATGCCGACGTAGAAACTGAAGTGAGTGACCGGTCATGAATTACTGCCTTCGATGCGAAGAGGTCAGTGTAGAACATTTTTCTTCTATTTTTGTTCTATCCGTCAAGGTTGTACCATCCTGTTTTTTAGAGACGTCAGTAGCATTTGTGGCAGGTCAAGGTCTTTTGGACATTTGATCGTACTCTTTCTTGTCTCAGCCGCTTTGATCAAGTTCTGTAGCCTATGTTGTTCATAATCTTCTTTGACTTTGCATCTAATCATCTTGTTGATTTCACTTTTTTTCTTTTTTTTTGCTTAGATGTTTGCTTCACTAGTTTCTACTGGCGGAGGCGCGCCATTTTCCACCAATGACCGTAGTCCATTGGGCCATATCAGGACGCATAAACCAGTGCTTGGATGCATGTGTGCGTCTGTATGTACCTATGCTAGGTTTGTGCGTCCTCAGAAGCTAGCCCAACCAAAGTGCAATGGAAGGGCCTCACCATGAGGGCGCGTGTGAAAGTTGTGCAAGAGTGTGACTGTAGGATAGAGTCAAATGAAACAGAGTGAGGTAAGAGAAAAGAGAAGGGTAAGAGTGTTCACACAGTTCGACTGTATTGATTATTCAATTGACTTTGAGTCATCTTCTGGTTACAAGGAGTCTTAATGTGGTATCCTTGATTGGATTGCCTTTTGTCCTCGTTTGTTTTGTTTTCGAAACTCTGATGCAGTTATTCAGCTAATCCATAAATTGTTCCAAGTGACAGATTGGAGAGCTTGTCCATTGCCAATCCTATCGTTGAACTTCCTCTGCTAATCTAGCAGAGTCATGAGTGGTAATAGTCTGGGTTCGATTTGTAATAAATTTGTTATATATTGTTGTTGAATACCCACAATGATTTACTCTTTTGCACCCTGAAATGAACGTTAAGTAGCGGTTTGTTGTATCTTTTCTCACATCCCGAGCGTGATGATGAAGTGGACCGGGGTTCTACAGGTGATTATGCTATGCTTGGTTCTTTCTAGTCGTCGCTCACTACTACGGGGATCACGTCGATCCCTCACCCCATTAACAAGGCTGCCATGAAAACAGCCCGTTTCCAGGGACGACTACGGGGAAGTCGAGGTGTTTATTTTGCCTAATCCTAACATATCTGATCAGTATGTTTTTCCTGACCAGACGTTAGTCTTACTCCCTATATATATATATATATATATATATATATATATATATATATATATATATATATATATATATATATATATATATACACCTCGTATATTGCATACTATAGAACGTTCAATGAGTACATTGAAAAGAATTAAAATACAACATTCGATGACGATGTAATTCGATGACCAAAAATAAACTATCAAAGAAGGCTTATTTTTCAATAGAAAATGAACTTTCTTGAAGTGTGCTCAAGATAATGTGTTAAAGGAGACGGTGATATATTTTTTTTCTGAAATGAAGCAAGAATGCTTAGAACTGACTTACAAGAAAACGTGGACAACTGTGCAGAAGTACGTAGACAGCATGGGTTTCAACTACCTCATTCAGCATAAACGCAAACTACTTTTCAACATTTATTTTTGACATCTCACGTGTGCCCATTTATGTTCCTGTCTCAGCTTGACCTAAAATTATAATCACACTTCGCTACTGCCAATAAGATAGGGATATTGTGACTACACATGTTGTATAACCTAGTATGGACCACACAGGGATTGCCAGAAGATTGAAGTAATTTCAATATAGAAAAGAATGGTAGCAAAAGAGACTGTTGAAAATACAGAGGAATATCGCTCCTGGGCCACACTGTAAGAATATTGGGTAAAATCCTAGAAAAATAATTACACTGCATCATCGAACCACAACTCATATATATATATATATATATATATATATATATATATATATATATATATATATATATATATATATATATATTCGAGAAATATATTGCATTTAGAAACACATCTTAACAGGTTTTGAATCTTTCTGGCAGCAAACAAAATTGTTTGGCAACTTTTCACAATTTACATCTGGTACCCTGAATCAGGTTGTGTAATATTATAACACTAGATCACAGTGTAAAAATATAAATGCCCTCATATTTGACGATACAGTTATTGTAGAAAAACCAAGCTTCGTTTACAATCTCTGACATATATGCTTCGGACGTAGACACCATGTTATTCCAATTCAACTAATAGATTTTGTTTTAAATAGAAAAAAAAAACGCCCTGTGCTGATCTCCCACGCCTACCTATCATAAACAAAGAGCGTTCAAATTAAACCAGGACTTTTTTGTTCTATATCTACCTGAAGAGGTAATAGCGTGCTGGAACTATTATCATTAGTTAGTTGAACTTGCGTCCTCTTACTGATAGGTGTCGCACTGGCCATGGGCCAATCACGTGACATAAATAAAATGGCGGACAACACTGTTAGTGTTTGCATGGTACAGCGTGTTGTGATGAGGTTTCTTGTGAAAGAAGACGTGAAGCCTGAGGAAATTTACAGAAGACTGCAATCACAATACGGTGATGAGACACTCAGCCATAGTAAGACATTTGAATGGTGTAAACGTTTAAGAGAAGGTCGTACATCCGTGAGTGATGATCCCAGCCGTGGTGGCTCTCAACTCACCACAGTCATTCCTGTGAATATCCAGATCGTTGAGCGCCAGTCTTTCTCTGGGTACGGTGAACACAATTGTACAAACATTTGTATTTGTGGAAGGTTAGTGCACGTTGGGTTTGCTCACAAAGGAGGTCCTGTTCCTGCAAGATAATGCTCAACCTCATACCGCTCACCGAACTATATGCCATCTGCAGCAAATCGACTTGGAGGTATTGCCACATCCTCCTTACAGCCAAAACCTCGCTCCAGGCAATTTACTCCTGTTTGGAACCTATAATAATTAATCGGAGGTCAGTATTTCAGCACGAAGTGAAACCTGGATTGGTTCAGACATACTGACAAATCTTTATAAGCTGACGTTTTTCTAGCATTATTCAAACGCTGGGATAAGTGCATTAACGTTGCAGGATGTTATATAGAAAAATAAATTTTGACTACTTGAAAACAAAATTCTGTACAAAAAAGTCCGGATATGACTTGAACGCCCTTGTATATTGATATGCTTATTTCCACGATGTGACAAATCCTTTATTGTCTTTGTGCTTGCAAAAATGACACTGTAAATAAGTTCAGCTACAAAGGTATTGCAACGTTTTAAGCTGTTTAGCTCGTCACGCGATTGTATCTTTACTTGCTATGTTCTGAGTAAAAATACGTTTTCATGTTTTCGATTAGCGTGATTATTCTGTTGGAATGAAATATCTCACACATGCACATACAAACAAGAATCAGATAAGAAGGCCAACTGTAACTTTGATGTATGTCTGTATTAGAGATTATAATTTATTGTTTTTTTGTTGTTGTACTAAGCGATCAGAGCGCCAGTATAGCGTATTGGGTGTCGGAGTGCTCGCTTCTGGCTGTGAAGGTACTGGATTCGGCTCCCGTTATCGACATGCTACAGTCGATCCAGCCATAAATGAGTGCCTGGTTTCCGGTTAGGGAAAAAAGTCAACAAGGAAGGAAACTAGAATCCCAATTTCCTGATGGCCAAATCTAGTGCAATGCATTCTCTAACACTCCAACTTCAAAGTGAACGTCTGAAATAGCGTATCTTGATTGCTGTATATTGTACTAGAGATCATAATTATGATTATAGTTCGTTCAAAAATTGTTGAACACATTCTCACTCAATTTTCTCAAAAACTACTACACATAAAATCATTTTTTTCAATCAGTATTGTACTTCTGACGACCTTAAGATTTAACGAATTCACAGGAAACGTAGTTTTTGCATAGAGCCGTTTTCGTTATATAATTTTGCAAATACATAAAATAATGTTAATAAAGCCTTACATTTTACAGTAGTACAGTAAATGGTGGCGAAATTTTCCAAAGGCATATCCTTACTACATATGGTAACATTCAATGAGACGCAGTGAACTTTACTCCATGAGTAAATGTCAAGTTAAATCTTCTTTTGCTATCAAATCGTGCAATCTTTTTTGCGGCATGGACCCTGAACTAGCCTGTGATCTTGAGAACTTCACATGACTCAATATGATCACGAAAGATTCGTTGTGCAAAGCAGATACATAAAGTACAAATTTGTTTATCTATCTGTCTTCATTCCATTTGTTTCGTTAGACGGCGACGGGAGATATGACCTCCTTTGTTTCATATATATTTTTGGCAGGCGAAAATCCGCTGGTGCCATCCCTGGTCAATCCCAGTTTCTGTTACCATACGTTAGGTACCAGTTGTTGCTGTTCTTTTGTCCTCAAAAAATTATAACCACCATGTTTTCAAAGCGCTGAAAACCATCGAACGTGACTGAGGTGATCCACTTGGATTTTGCAGAGCCTTGGACTGTAAGGGCATTGGATTGTTGCTGTTTCAATCTTCGTCAGCTGAAGTTCTTTCTTGGGACACAGTGACAACGTTTGTATTCATTAAGATGCAGTTCTTAATATATTGTGAAGCAATTAGTGCAGGTATCAGCAACTGAGATTGGCATGTGAAGTAATCCATTCTCATTCTGACGACTCGAAGAGATGAACTACTGCTAACGGCTGGATAAAATGCAACCCATCTCGTCGCCAATATGTTTCTTCCTCTCGGAGGCCACGCTCTTCACATTTATTCCAGTACTCAATATCTATTTTTGAGAGAGTATCGAATGTCAATTCTTTAACATCACACAGTTTGAAAGTCTTGTTCTGTACAGAAACTTGACCTTTGACTTCAGCCCACACAAGTTCTATGGGGTTGAAGTGTGAATGGTACTGTGATAATCGAAGACTAGTGTGACCATGCTATGCAATTATCTCGTCAATTAAAAACATCTTTGTCTTCCTAGTCCGCCTCACAAGCTGCAATAAAGCTGGTTTTAAATTTGTGTCACAAAAACGTATATTTTCTTTTGCAAACCAATTTATGGTTACTTGTTTCGTGCTTGGTGAAGTTGTAATTTTGTCTTTCTGCGCTACAACATTATGATATCGTGCGTTGTCCATAACAAGACGTGGCGATCTATTCCAAAGTGGAAATAAGTGTGTTCCTCAATCAATTCCTGAAAATAACTCCATTCATTTCAGTCTGGTTGTCCATACCATCTGTGGATTGTGTTTGGAAAAGAAGTTCTGCGCCCCTTATACGACTATTTTCTTTTCTACCTAAATGAACTATTACAATGCGTTGACTTTTGCTATTTGGAATTTCCATTCTCTTGTTTCCGTCCAGTGATTGCCATTCTTTCTTATTTGTATGGTTAGCATTTACCCACGATTCGCCTAAATATACTATGTCGTAGCCTTTCATCCTGCGCTTACGAATCTGCCTAAAGTAGTTACATCGTGCGGCAATGAGATGCGGTTTTCACAAACTGTGTTCCTGCCACTAACAGATTTCCGAAAAGTGGAACCGCTGCACCTAACATTAGGCGTTTTTTGAAATTTCGACTTTGCAGCCGTACCTTAAGTTTACGAAGGCTAACAAGTTCATTTTCCCTAAACATTTTCACAGTTTCACGTCCAATAACATCTTTGTCGAAGTCATCGGTTTTCCTTTTCCTGCCTTGATTGACTGAATTATTGACATATTTTAAGTCATGGGTTTTTCCAATGGGAAAGGGAGGTGGTGGCGGGGGGGGGAGGGGAGGGAGCGGACGGGGGGGGGGAGGAAGAGAAAAAGCTATTATATCTATATCTAGAGAAAGTTTTTTTCTTCCTAGGTTTTTGTATGTCGTGCTATAAACGTCTCCTTCTGACTTCTCTTCAGAAGTAACTATACAATAGAATGGGTTTTTTTTCCCGACCTTCCCGATTCCTCACTACAAATGACTCAGTTTTTAGAAACAATAGTGCACATTGAATGAAATACCGGAATGTGTTACTGTAAAACTTGTATAGGCATACCAAATCCAGATCAGTGTTATTTTACTAATCCCAAATAAGTAACAACTTACATGAGAACAGTTTTAGATGGGTAAAAAATGTTTTCTTTAGGTCGTGACTGTTATTAATACCCGCAACAACAAAAAATGTTATGTCATTCTGTCAAGAGGAATATTTAATATAAATCGCTACAGCTGTTCAGCAATTTTGGAAAGAACTGACCAATTTGGTCCTTGCTGTACAAAAATGGTGTGACACAAAATCATGCCCCCCCCCCTCCCAAAAAAATGTCTCTATGTATATGGATAATTTAAAAATTTTAGTTTTGACTACAAATATCGGCAAAAACCAATGTTATATCTTCTGCTTTAGGTAGTGTATAAACACGAATTGCGGATGTCAAGTGCGTTTCCATAGACAAAACTGCTTCTAACTTTGCATTTAGTTCGTGTAAATCATCACAATTTTGTTGCAATATCCCTGCTGCCTTCTGTGGGTTTCATGCATTTTTGTATGTATGCCTTCACAAGAGCTCGAGCAACTGTACAGTTCTTTTCAAAATTGCTGAACAGCTGTAGCGATTTATATTAAATATGTGATATGCGAGATGTATTACTCAGTCGAAAGGCTGAAGATATTCAATCGCCCAGACTGATGCAGCACTATTACGTAGGGTACCGTGTAGTACAAGAATAAATGAGGCGATCCAAAGACGATCGCCCCGCGAGTCAGCGCACAGCAAACCGTCCTTCAGCACGGTCGTATCTTCTTGTACTAAGTACAACAGACAACTCAGGGCACGGACTGGCTTATTTAGCCATCTTTGAACTCATGCGAACAGCGAATGTTGACAAAGTGGTCATCATTGATTGCGATAGACGAACGACACTCTGGCGAACACTTTGTCTACAACACTGTGCAGAGACACCTTGATAATAATTACAGTCACTTTTATGACCATGGTTTTTTAATAATATTACAAGCTGTGCGTCTCTTCTAACTTAAGATATTTCAGCTTTTTTTCCAGGACTGTCATACAATTATATAGAACGGTTGCAAGATCGGATCATTAAAGCGCTTTGTCAAATCAGGGGGATCATTTCGCTGCCTGGTGATCTTCTATAGGCAAAGCTGTCAATAGCTTTGTTCAGATTCTGTATATATGGTTCGTTGTCCAGCTCGTTCACACTGGAATAGATTTGACAGCGTCAATCACTGTGAGATCGATGATATTGTCACATAAGTAGATCTCAGAATAGTGCTCAATCTATCGCTCCATCTGGTTCCTTAATCTTTTTTGTTTTCGTCTGTGATTGATTGGAGTGGTGCAGTTTTCCTACTTATGGGACCAATGGCTTTCTTTGTACCATCATACATTTGTCTGATGTTTCCCGTTTGTGCTGCAGTCTGAATTTTTTCACTGAGCTGTAGTCAATACTCATTTGCACAGCGACGAGCTTTTTGTTGCATGTGGCCCCTGTCGGACTTGAAGGAATGCAGAGTACCTGTATTTGGAAGCTGCTTGTATCTAATGAGAGCAGTAAGCTTGGCCTAACTCTCGCTTCAAACCAGCCATATTTTTAACAGTTCTTTTTCTAAATGTAGCAAGTACAGTGCTATGGATGATATTTTGGATAGGTTGTTAGGTCTCTGTAATATTGGCGTCATGAGAAGCGATATTAAGTTTCATCGAAAGGATTGTTAAATCTATACTTCAGTGCAAGGTCTGACATTCTTCTTGCGCCGATGCGTGGTTAGCCACTGTTTCTAATGTAGGAAAACCTATTTGGCTGCAATTTGATTTTACAGCAAACCAATGAATGACCCATGTCGCAGTCTGCACTATGATCACGTGAAGAGCAAATACTTGATAAGGGATCTTTTGACTAAAATTAGCTCCATCTGATGCCAGTTCTTTGATCGCGAGTGCATCCAATTTTACTTTATATTGGGGTTTTATCTGAGTACAGTGGGCTTCTTTTGATTATTTTAAAACGGAATTTGTTTATATATATATATATATATATATATATATATATATATATATATATATATATATATATATATATATATATATATATATATATATATATATATATATAAGATCCTCAGAATACCTTGGAAGGAGAGAAAGACAGATTTAAACATTTGGCAAGAGTTGAACATAGAGGAGAATTGGTTTATCAATTCCATTTTGACTAGAAAATTGAAATACTTTGGTCACATCAAGAGACACAACGGTCTCGAGAGAACAATGATGGAGGGTATGGTGCCAGGCAAAAGAGGCAGGTGTAGACCGAGAAGACGATGGCACCAAGATATCCAGGAGTGCCTGGGCATGACTGTGGCAGATGCTGGAGTTTTGACAAGGATAAGAGTTTCTTTCAGACATACTCTGATGGGAGTGACGTTCTATAAAGGACATGCTACATGATGATGATGATTGTATATAAATATCTTAGAGCGAGGAAGGAATGAGAGGAGGGAGAAGATTTGAGAAAGAGAAAGCAGAGAGAGACGCCCAAATAGAGAGAGAGAGAGAGAGGGAAAGAGAGAGAAAGAGAGAGAAATAGAGAGAGAGATAGAGTTACGATATGTGTACAGGACACGTATTGTATCAACAAATGTCGCTTAATGTTTTAATGTACTGTATGATTGAACGATTCCGTTCGCTATGTATGAATGTAGTCTAAAGCTCTTGATCTTGCATATCCCTCTCTATTGGTGATGGCATAATTCATATTTAATGATTACACACTACAATGACTTCCCCATCATATCTACCTTCATGTACTGCTAATGTTCTTGTTGACAAGATAACTAGGACGTTTACACTCATCGTTTAACAGTCTTGTGATAGGTTTTTGGTAGATCTCATCAGGTTACAAATATTATATTATGTTTCTAAACATTTCAGCTTTTGGTGGCACAGATTTTCAACAAATACAGGTCAAGTCCTGCACTGGGCCATGCGTTCAAGCTCTATCCACGCCTTCTCTATTCCCTTTATGTTTGTCTCCATCTTTCTTCTCCAGGTGTTGAGATCTGTTTCTACTTCTTTTACGTTGGAGATTCAAGAACAGAGACTGTTGTGTAACACTTTCAGCAGGTCTCCTTAAAGTGTGTCATAGCCAACTCTCGCACTATCTCGTCACTGATATGTGTCTGGTTCTTTTCTACCAATAGCTAAACATTAGTGATCGTATCATATCAGTTCAATCTCTCATTTCTGCACGTGTAGACATTTATAAAAGTGTGTATATTTACGTTGTTGTTTTTGTTGTTCTCCATGTCTTAGGGCCATACGATAGAACAGACTGTATTTTGGAGTTGAATATTTTTATTTCTGTGTTGGATTTAATTTCTTTTGGTTTCAATACTTTCTACAATGACTTTTGTACTATCACAGTGATATCTTTACCAGTTCCTTCAACTTTGCTATATTGCTACAAAAATGTATGAATGATTTTACATTTTATAGGAGTATGACTCAACACTTGTAGACTCAGGAGTATGACTCAACAGTTGTAGACTCAGGAGTATGACTCAACAGTTGTAGACTCAGGAGAATGACTCAACAGTTGTAGACTCAGGAGTATGACAACAGTTGTAGACTCAGGAGTATGACTCAACAGTTGTAGACTCAAGAGTATGACTCAACAGTTGTAGACTCAGGAGTATGACTCAACAGTTGTAGACTCAATAGTATGACTCAACAGTTGTAGACTCAAGAGTATGACTCAACAGTTGTAGACTCAGGAGTATGACTCAACAGTTGTAGACTCAGTAGTATGACTCAACAGTTGTGGACTCAGGAGTATGACTCAACAGTTGTAGACTAATGGGAATGACTCAACAGTTGTAGACTCAGGAGTATGACTCAGCAGTTGTAGACTCAAGAGTATGACTCAACAGTTGTAGACTCAGGAGTGTGACTCAACAGTTGTAGACTCAAGAGTATGACTCAACAATTGTAGACTCAGGAGTATGACTCAGCAGTTGTAGACTCAGTAGTATGACTCAACAGTTGTAGACTCAGTAGTATGACTCAAAAGTTGTAGACTCAGGAGTATGACTCAACAGTTGTAGACTCAGAAGTATGACTCAGCAGTTGTAGACTCAGTAGTATGACTCAACAGTTGTAGACTCAGGAGTATGACTCAACAGTTGTAGACTCAGAAGTATGACTCAACAGTTGTAGACTCAAGAGTATGACTCAACAGTTGTAGACTCAAGAGTATGACTCAACAGTTGTAGACTCAGGAGTATGACTCAACAGTTGTAGACTCAAGAGTATGACTCAACAGTTGTAGACTCAAGAGTATGACTCAACAGTTGTAGACTCAAGAGTATGACTCAACAGTTGTAGACTCAGGAGTATGACTCAACAGTTGTAGACTCAAGAGTATGACTCAACAGTTGTAGACTCAAGAGTATGACTCAACAGTTGTATACTCAGGAGTATGACTCAACACAATCTTTTTTCTTCTTCAACGTTTGACCTGAAAAGAACGTTGCGATGTTGTGTAATAGTTTGCAGCGAAAGCGCGATTTCTGCGCCTTTCAATCCAACACATCCGATTTCCGCTGACTTTTTTTTGGGTACAGGATTTTCCTTCCCACTGCAATCTGTATTCCTTTAGACAGACTGTGTTAGTACAGCTTGTTTGCAGGGCCACCACTTTGCTGGCGGAATAGGGTATTGGTCGTCTGTGGTTCTCTAACGCTGATGCAAACAGCCAGCTAGTATGTCGCTGACTGCTGTCAGCTCATTCACTGCTTTTCTTTGACCACCAGCACAATATGATTGTTGTCAGTGTTAGCTTCATTCACTCTCATCATTTAATTTCTCTGTGTATTCTCGGTTCCAATTTCTGTGTCCCAATTTTACATCTAAATGCGGTTATGCACGGCCATCTAGATTATAATATCTCTCAAATGATTTCGGTTATGGAAAACTGTAAACATACATCGAAGCTGCGGTAGCCCTGAAGGCCAAAAGTCTATACATAATAAATAGGTATGGATAGCTTAGTTACCGCACCGGTTCAGAAAAAAACCGAAAACCACGTTACGACCAATAAGTCTTCGTCGGGACAAAGAACAAATGAAAACACGTAATCACAACAAGAATGGGCTCACAAATGAATGTATAAACAAAGTGAAGTAGGTAATGGGATGACGTGGAGGTGACTAGACAAAAGATAGTGAAACCCTAAGACGGACTAGGCAAAACTAAAACGAAACTGTGGCGGTACAGAAGGTCAAATGCCTGATGACCTCATTTGAATTTGAATTAGTAAAAGGACAACACAGACAAGAACAGCCAGTATTTAAAACACATATCTTCCAAAATGGGATCCTACAAAAATGTGAGTGGGCGGTGGGGGAGGGGGGGGGGGGTGCAAATGAACAGCAGTAAGAACTGAGGTGAATGGTTGTGATTGGAGAAAGACAGCCTCCTGGAGTCAATTAGACAATGTGAGAATTATATTCCTCTCGCCCACTGGTGTTACCAATGAACATTGAAATTTGCAGGGAGTATTCTGTATATGTGAGTAGTCTGTACGAAATGTAGGCCGCATCTCATATATTCAAGCACATTATCTTTTAAAAAAATGTCCTGGATTTCTCTCTACAACTCTTCTTTGTGTGTGTCTTTCGCCGCCTTTTTCGTCGTTCGTCATGAAAAGTACGTTGTGACGTTATGGCGTAGTTTACAGTTGAGCTGCGATACCTCCTCTCTTGGCCCGACATATCCGATTTCAGCTGGCTTTTTTAGGTATCAGGTTTGCCTTCCCACTGCGACCCCTACTCTCTTAGCCAGACTACACTAGTGTTTCTAGGGCCGCTTCTTGGAGACGGAATAGGGTCTTGGTCAGCTGGGGATCGCCGCTGACCCTGATCCAAAAGCAGAAAGCTATGAGTCGCTGGCTTCTGTCAGCTCATTCATTGTGCTGCATCTTTGAGTGTGTCTGTACGATTTGGTCAGCGTACCGTCAAGTGTCCTAAATGTTTTGTACTCTGTGAGATTAAGGATGGTCTGATTTAAACTTCTCTTGTATTTGTATTCCTAGATTTAATTGTGAAACTGACGTAGAAACTCAGACAAAAAGTTCCAAATGAGTTAACAACGAAAATGTTTGTCAAACACTATAAGCAAAAATCTCATTCATGAACGTATTTTCGTGCTAGACTTACCTTTGACCAGGGCCCAGTGCGCCACACAGCACATATCTTTTCTGCGGAACATTCTTCGATCGCTTCCGGTTTATCTAAACCAGCTCTGTGACATTCTGTATCTGCGACGATTATCACATATTTGGGGGTCACGTGGGAGCACGACACCTTTCGTTTTCTATGACCACTTGCTCCACAGGTGGCACTGCATGTTGACCAGTCACTTGTTACATAAACGAGGGACTGCGAGGAGTTATGGCTCTGGTCTCTCTGTTGGCTTAACTCATCTGAGCCAATGTTTGTAGCAGTTATCCATTTTTCGTTGTTCCTGTATGCATCGTTTTTGTGTTTCATTGGATCATTTTTATGTTGCCTTTTGGATTTGTTAATCCATTTTTTGTACATTTGTGTGGATGGGTCGTCTTTTCTAAATTGTGACAGATAAAATAAAAAGATTTAGTGTTTGTAATATTTTAACAGCTGTATTCTTCGACCTTCGTCTTAAGAAGGATGTTTGTGACATTGTCGTAACTTACAGTTGTAGTTTTAGTTGTTGTTATTGTAGTAGTTTAGTTGTAGTAGTAATTGTTGTTATTGTAGTAGCAGTAGTAGTAATGGTAGTAGTAGCAGTAGTAGTAGCAGCAGTAGTAGTAGTTGTTGTTGTAGTAGTAGTAGTAGTAGTAGTAGTGGTAATAGCAGCAGTAGTAGTAGCAGCAGTAGTAGTAGCAGTAGTAGTAGTAGTAGTAGTAGTAGTAGTAGTAGTAGCAGTTGTTGCTGATGTTGTTGTACTTGACCAAGCACTTTATTCATTTGCAGAGACTTCTTCTTCTTCTTCTTCTTCTTCTTCTTCTTTCCCTCTCAAATGATCGCATCATTTTCATTCATAAACGTGGTTAGCCGTCTAGTTGTTCATTGGTTTCACTTACATGTATCTTTTAGCAAGGTTTGAAAGGGCCATGGTGACACTATGTTCCTCTGTTCCACTTACATGTATCCTTTAGCAAGTTTTGAAAGGGCCATGGTGACACTATGTTCCTCTGTTCCACTTACATGTATCCTTTAGCAAGTTTTGAAAGGGCCATGGTGACACTATGTTCCCCTGTTTCACTTACATATATTCTTTAGTAAGGTTTGAAAGGGCCATGGTGTCACTCTGTTTCTGTTAAGTAGACCCGCAGCCAGTTAGGCGCCATCTATAGCTGCTCTTAACAAACCAGATGGGGAAAGGTACAGATAACTTTGGTAGATATTTTATTTGAATTTTGTCCGGGCAGCGGGTGACCTACTCTTCCCGATTTCCGACTGCCAAAAAATGTTGTAACGTGCTCGACACTGAACACGGGAGTTCAATCTCACTACCCAGAAATCAGGGCAATTTTGACCAGAAGATCCACGTCAAAAAATCCCGGTCTCTACCGTGACTCGAACTCGCGACCTCCGACACCCGAGGCGGACACCTTGCCTCGAGACCACTTAGTCCCCTGTCTGTTCTCACCAGAAAGGGACTTGTCTGTGTGTCTAATTTGTTATTTATTGAACAGATGGCCTCTGACTCTTACAGTGGTCGATCCGCAGTCCGAATATCGTTATTTGCTCTGTTCTTGTATGGGGATAGTATGCTGCGTCTTTATATCAGACTGTTCTCTGTGTTATACGGCCATAAGGATGTTTCTTTGTTTATCCTTGCCTATTATTATTCGTTTGAAACCAAAGAGTAAACAGAGCCAGGTAAAACATACTGATCAAGACCCAAACCTCGTGCCCTCGTTCGTGCTCTTAGAAACCGGCTGTAGCATAGCAGCCTGACCAACTAGCTGGGGATTGTAGTTGTTGAATGCTCATGATGTGTAACTTTACTTAGCTATGCGTCGTGAAAATAGTATATTAGGTAGTGGGCTGCAGTAGCTGTCCTCACATCCTGAACGTGCTGATGAAGGTTGACAGGGGTGTCCCAGGCGGTTGTGCTATCATTGGCTTCATCTACGTGACACTCTCCGCTAGGGAGATCAAGGCGGTTCCCTCCTTTTTGTGTTTATTTTGTTTTTGTGTTCGCCTTATTTCTCTATTCCCCAAGGCGGTATGCGTTGCACTACGGTTTTTATTTTGCGCCTGTTGGCCCAGTGCATCCGACTTCAGCATTCGTTTTATGTAAGTGTCTGCTTCCGCCTGCATTTTCCAAGGGTTTGCTTCCCCGGGGTAACGGTCGGTGCTGTGATGGGGATCGAACCCAGCACCTTCGAGTTGTGAGCCGTGTCACTTAACCACTAGCCCACGCCGTCTCCCAATCCCCACCTAATTCTTGGTCAGTTTGGTCAGCTGAGCTTGACTAATATTGTCTGTTCAGTATGTTTTGCCAGATCAGACGTTAGTCTCCTCTCCCTCAGATGTGGATCGACCCAGTAATCCCCAAGTAGTGAGCATACTGGGATGTCTCGTGCTGCACTACAGTTGGGAGTAGTCAACATTTTCAAGTACACCTTGGGATGTACCAAATAGTCAAGAGTTAACTCAACTCGGCGCGAATAGATTTGAACAGCAACAAAATAGTTCATGCTGAATAAAAAGAGAAATTGTAGACGTATTGGAAGAGAGGATGCAGTGAAAAAAAAACAATGTTGGTAGAAGTGGAAACAATCAATAGTAGTAGTAGTAGTAGTAGTAGTAGTAGTAGTAGATTAGATATTAGGAAGTATTCCTTTAGCCAGAGAGTTGTGAATGCTTGGAATGCATTGCCAAGTGAGGTGGTGGAGGCTGGGACGGTCAATGCATTTAAGAACAGATTGGATGCGTACAGCTTCTAGAGGAAGGTGATGTAAATGGAACTGGTTGTATACAGACTCTGCAGAGTCTTCTAAACCAGTATAAAGACGTTAAGTTAAGTTTTAAGTTAAGTTAGTAGTAGTAATAGTAGTAGTAGTAGAAGTAGCAACAGTAGTAGTAGTGGTAGTAGTAGTAGTAGTAGTAGTAGTAGTAGTAGTGTTAGGAGTAAAGTAAAAGCAGGAATGGTAGTGTTTCATGTGTATGAGATAAACTCGAGAAGAGGAGAAAAAAACACGATTAGAATCGGAAGGAATAATGACATGAACAACATACTCAATAAACGTGACTCGAACAGGAAGGAATAATTACACGAACAACATACTCAATAAACGGGATTAGAATAGGGCGGAAGAATGACATGAACAACATACTCAATAAACGTGACGGTAATTGTTGCAGTCTGGTCTCCTGCTATACATGTGTAAATGCCGCCATCTGTTGTGGGTTCGCCCTTGCTGATGAGCAAACCGCCGGAAGTAATTCTAACACGGCCCATGAAGCGAACGAGCTTGTAACCTTTGCTCCAGTATATCAGCTTTTTAGAGTAGTGTTTTACAGGGCATTTGACCACTACAGTCTGTCCTGGGAGAAGGTACACCTGAAATAAATAGCAGAGATTGTTAGACGACATCAGTTTTTTTGCTACTCATTAACATACCTGACAACGTCCATGTAGCATTAGTTGTCTTATTATAGAGTACTTGCCTAAGATATGTCTTTCTTCTTCTTCCTCTTCTTCTTCTTCTTCTTCTTCTTCTTCTTCTTCTTCTTCTTCTTCTTCTTCTTCTTCACATTATTCTTCTTCGTCGCCATTGTTTTAGTATGTCTATAGAAAAAGCCCAGCTCTATGGATAAATGTTACCATGATTGAGAGTTCTTCAAAGCTCTCGGTTAACTTTGTGTGAAGACTAGTCTTCGTGCACCAGCGCTCAGGACGCAGTTGGCTAAGCATGTATCAGTTATATATTAGGTTGTATTGACTGCGTGTCTACGCGTACACATGGGTGTTGAGGCCAGTTGGGTATATAACTATTAACTTTGTTATGTCCTGTTCCTATGTGAAATAGGATCATCTACCCTGCTTGATAAAGGCAGTAATAATTGTCTCTCATTTAGTTGACTTTCCTCACGGCTTGGATACGAGACTTCTTTTCTTGAATTGGGATCGTTTGTTCTTGTTGTTTTCGTGTTGTTTCCAGTTAATATAACCTGTCCGATCTCTCTCGTTTCTTGGTACGTCACAGTGGGTTGATATTCATGGTAGCACTGAACGTCTATTGACTTTTAGTTTTCTGATAGACATGGGAAAGGAATACAGCCTGCTGACATTGGGTTGTTGTATTGTTTATTATTTCTGCAGCAATGCTTAGTGTCTGTACTTCAGCCGAGTAATTTGGACATCAAGTGTAATTCACTTGATCTGGGTAGATTCCTGCGTCTCCATTCTACACTTCTCTGGCTGCTGATCTATCAGTAAATGCCCGGCTCTATGCTTCTCTGAGTTATAATTCTTCGATAATGTCGCATGCCACTGTTTTCCATTTGAGAGTATTTTGGTGTAATGTGGGGCAAGTGGCAATTGTGAATATTTTTATGCAAAGATGTTGGTCTTGTTCCTATGGGATTGGTAGAAGTATTGGATTGATCTCAGTGGTGTCTTGTAATTCATCCTTATGTGTTCTGATTCATGGTTTGAACCGATGTGTACATCTACTTCTCTTCCTTCTTCCGCCACTAGGTAGATGTCCTTATCAGGACTTCATTGGATATGCTATCACGTTCTTGTACTTTTCTGCGTGTACCATGGTCTTGGTGTCCTTTCTGTAGGAAAGAGGTGTGATGGTCTTGGTGTCCCTTCTGTGGGATAGAGGTGTGATGGTCTTGGTGTCCCTTCTGTGGGATAGAGGTGTGATGGACTTGGTGTCCCTTCTGTGGGATAGAGGTGTGATGGTCTTCGTGTCCCTTCTGTGGGAGAGGTGTGATGGTCTTCGTATCCCTTCTGATCTGGGGTAGTTGTCTCGCCGCAGCGACTCAATTTCAACCAGTGTTCGTAAAGCGATCTCAGTCCCGCTAGGCGGAGCGATAGCGCGGGCTTGCGGAAAACGCTCGCCTGCCTTTCCCCGTAGAGCGAATTGGGTGCGGTTTGTTGCAGCGGCTCCTCCACCGAGGTGCGCTGGTCTGGTCCGTATCAGGAAACGTGGTCCGTCCGTGGTGATTTATCTAAGGCTTATAGCAGAGCTCGACAGTACGTCTCGCTGGTGGTCCGACTCTCGCAAAGAGCTTGTGACCGGCAAATGGAAAGCAGGAATCGTTGCCTCGAGGCCCTGCGTTCTCCTACGGAGAAGGGCAGGCCGACAGGCCAAATTGTCTCTAGTTCCAGTGAAATTCATCGCCGAGGTCGTTGGGATCCGTTCTGCACAGAGCGCTGCCATCCCTCCTCGAGCGAGCCCGGTCGGTCGGTCGTCTGGTGCGTGTGGGAGGCCCCTGTCAGGCGGTCCTAGGTCGACGGAGTGAGGGACGGGTGGAACAAACCGTCCGTCCCGTCAGTCGGTCCCTGCGGCCGTCGTCCCAGCGAGGCTTTTTACACACCCTTCCTCCGCCGACCGGTGTGTGCTGTACGTACGTCTCCGACAGATATCTGGTTGATCCTGCCAGTAGTCATATGCTTGTCTCAAAGATTAAGCCATGCATGTCTAAGTTCACACTGTCTCACGGTGAAACCGCGAATGGCTCATTAAATCAGTCGAGGTTCCTTAGATGACACGATCCTACTTGGATAACTGTGGCAATTCTAGAGCTAATACATGCTTACCAAGCTCCGACCCTCGCGGAAAGAGCGCTTTTATTAGTTCAAAACCAATCGTCGTTTCCCCTCGTGGGGTTGCGGCGTCCCCACTGGTGACTCTGGATAACTTTGTGCTGATCGCATGGCCTCATGTGCCGGCGACGCATCTTTCAAATGTCTGCCCTATCAAATGTCGATGGGCTGGAATTAGACCCTCGAAAATCTGGGGCTACCCCCTAAGAAACTTGATTGTCTCGCTAAGGGAATTGACGGAAGGGCACCACCAGGTGTGGAACCTGCGGCTTAATTTGACTGAACACGCCAATACTGTAGAACAACTGACAAATCGAGAGCACTACCGTTTGGGTCTAATAATGAACGTACGCTGGTATTAGACTCACGGATGACAAGTCAGCTCTCAAACACTCAAATGAAAGAACGCTACGGAAATTGTGTTTAACTCCGCAGAAACCGCAGATTTCAAATACCTGGTCATTGACAAACAAAAGCCCTCAATAAATTCGTCTGACCAAATAGTGAACGGGTGCTGGAAATAGATCATCTGAAGACAGATCAGTTTTACCCTACTAATGACAGGGCGTTGCTACGGAAAACCAGCTCAAATCGAGAGGAGCCGCAGACACTTTGGTCCACGTACCAGGCTGATAAGCCAAGGGCGCGAGACTACCATGTGGGGGATTGCGGCCGAACCCTTGTAAGCCGCAATCCCGCCCAAAATCTCAGCACCACTGCAATGGGAGGCTCCTACATGCTCGGGACCTGGGGCTTGCGCCCCAGCCCTATCAGGTAGAGCCACAGTAAGAGGTCCTTGCCGTCCGCCAATCAAAGCGGGCGGACAACTGCCTGATACTCACCTTATACGGCGATGGGGTGCGAAACCACCAACCAAAGACTTAGTACCTGGTCGGGGTGTCGAAAACAGTAGAGCAGCCACCTCACTGTTAACTGTCGAGACTCAACCACTGACCATGAGAGTTGTCCGCACACCAGGCGAACAACATCTCTGTGACATTACCAGGCTTGTCCTCTGGCTAAATGCACCCCAGCTACGATATCTACCTCTGTACGTTATCAGCCATATAACTATCATGCTGGACGCAGAAGAGATGCACACCAGCGGACATTGCACACCTGCCCCACTGTGTCAACACCCCAGGTGGCGGGGAATGCTAGGCGTACCATCCCTGCATAGAAGCCAAGAAAATAAAGGGAAAAAGAGATACCCCACTCACATGCAAATGCTACGTTTCTCGCAGGACGTGACGATCCTGGGATACAGACACACTGGACTGCCTCTCTCCTGGGTAAACCAGTCCATCTCATATATCTCACATATCATCATTGCACCCTATAGACACGAGTAGCGAAGACTCGATAGTCTGGTAAGACAACTTCCATAAGAGAGACAACTCTGATCATAAACAACTGCTGCCTTGCAGATAGGCTGGGGACAGCTAAAGGCTAAGGAGGGCATCCCTACAGAAACGCCTGTTGAAATCGGATGCACGCAGTATGATGGCAGTACAACCTATTAGAAAAACGCATGGCGCTCATCCTGCGGAGTCCCGCCAGGCAGCGATAGCGCCGGGCCTCACGCCTCGAAGGGGCCCACCCTTGACTACTGGTGGTCACCCACCCATGTGTCGTGGAGTCAAGGCACATGGCTATGGGGCAACTTCTATTGACCAAAACCTCAAGACCCTCAAAATACTACAGTGGAATGCGGAGGGAGTCATTAACAAAAAACTTTCCCTAACACATCACCTGCATGAAGGTAAGATTGACGTGGCATGTATCCAGGAAACGCACCTCAACAATAATCATAAATTCTCAATCAGAGGATACCAGACCTTCCGTCTAGATAGAGAAGGCCACAAAGGAGGGGTCCTGATACTGACCAGAAACTGCATACCGAGTAGCGCGGTATCTGTCAATCACACCGGACAAGCAGAAATTGTAGGAGTTGACATAATGGCTCAAGAGACGAAGCTCCGCATTTTCAATCTGTACGGACCACCAAATAGAGACCTATCGCTCTCGAGTCAGAGACTCCAACTGCATAGTAGTTGGAGATTTCAACAGCCACTCGGAGAGATGGGGTAGAGCGAAGAGGAAACTGCTATCGGTCCTGAACCAAAGCTGGAAAAGGGGAATTGTACCACAGGCATGGAAAGACGCAGTACTGGTACCAGTACCAAAAACAGGAAAGGACAAAACAGATCCAAATGGATACAGGCCCATAAGCCTACTGAGCTGTGTCGGCAAGCTGATGGAACGGATGATAAACACCAGACTGATGTGGCATCTGGAAGAAAAACGAATACTAATTCCACAGCAAGCCGGCTTTAGACGGCACAGATCCACTGAGGACCAGGTCATCCTCATAGCCCAGGAGATAGAAGATGCCTACCAGGCACAGAAACACACAGTAGCTGTTTGGGTGGATCTGGAAAAGGCATTTGACAAAGTCTGGAAAGATGGACTTAGAGTCAAGCTAAGAAGAAGTGATGTTTGTGGGAAGATGTACAAGTGGATCAACCACTACCTCAAACAAAGAACGGCCAGAGTCCAAGTACAAGGGCAGATGAGCAAAAAGGTGACACTCGAGCAGGGAGTACCCCAAGGGGGAGTACTGTCATCCACACTCTTCCTGGTATATATAAACGAAATTACAGAGAATATACCAAGAAGAGTCCATAGCTCAATGTTTGCAGACGATCTGGCTATGTGGACCTCTGAAAAGAATCTCACCATAGCAAGAAATCGGATGCAGACGGCCCTAACATCGCTGGAAGAGTGGGCGAACTCATGGCTGGTCAAAATAAACGAGGAGAAAACCACATGCACAATATTCTCGCTTTCATTAAAACCCAAAAGTACCAAATTAAGTCTAAATAGCAAATTCCTGCAGCCAAACGACAACCCAACCTATCTGGGAGTCACATTTGATCGGCGCATGACATGGAAAAGTCAGATCGAGAGAAACCGAATGAAAGCCAGAGAAAGAATGGCAATCATGAGGAAACTTGCTGGCACAAGCTGGGGAGCAGACGAAGGCATACTAAAGAAACTGTACACTGGAAGAGTGAGACCAGTTCTCGAGTATGGCATTGCGGCATGGACAACAGCAGCGAAGGCGAACTTCGATAAAGTTAACAAACTTCAAAACCAAGCCATGAGAATTATAACAGGTGACATGAAGTCAACGCCAATTGTAGAACTTGAAAAGATTACAAAACTGCAATCCATGACCGATAGAAGAGACTGCAAAGCCCAGCTGCAGTCAGAGAAGCTCCTAAGACTGACCGACCATCCAATGCACCAGAGACTAAACAATTTGGGAAATGGGAAACTAAAGCGGAGAAACTTTGCAGAAATAGCCAAAGCAAAGATGCACGAAGATCCCATAAACGCACTAACAACACCAAAACCCATCACTACTGTACGAAAACCTACCTGGAGGCAGGATATATTTCCAGAGGTGGTAGAAAATATACCAGGTATTGCAAACAAAAACTGCCAGACTGAAAAAGAAAGGAGAGATACTACCCTAAGCTTCATATCGAAAAACTACCCAAGCATGGACTGGACCCATGCATACACCGACGGTTCTGTAACAAACACAACACAGAACGGAGGGGCAGGAGCATTCCTGAACCTACCAAATGGCAGAAAAATAACACTGTCATTCGCTGCTGGTAAGTACACAAGCAATTTCAGAGCGGAGGCAGAGGCACTGAGGGCGGCAGTGGAAGAAATGGTAACACACAGTGAAAATGAAAGCCATAAAGTCCTGCTTACAGATGCTCTCGCCGTAGTCACAGCGCTAAAAAGCCAGAAAAACACTGAGCTTAATGACTTAAGAGCAGCACTCTGCAAACTGTGCCAGCAGGCCGTACCAAAAAGGGTAGTGGTACAGTGGGTCCCATCACACTGCAACATCCAAGGCAACGAGGAGGCAGACAGACTGGCAAAAGAAGGTGCAAGACTACCACAAACAGATACCAGTATGACGTACGAAGAGTCAAAACGGCTTATCAAAGCCAGATACATGACCAAATGGGAAACCGAACATACTGGTTACACCAAAAACGATGCCTATTACCAGTTGAACCGAAGAGAGCAGGTCGTTGTCTTCAGACTTCGCACTGACCACAATAGACTGAGGTACCACCTATTCAACAAATTGAAGATAGGGTGTACCGACGAATGCCCGTGCGGTACTGGTAAAATGACCGCTGACCATCTGCTGCAGAACTGCCCGACATACGAGGATCAGAGAGAGCAGATGTGGCCATTGCCAGTGGAACTGCAAGACAAGCTCTATGGTAGTGGCGAGAGTCTCAGGATGACCGCCGCTTTTTTCGAAAAAATAATGGTTACTGTCTGACTGTGTACGCAGAAGAAGAAGAAGCACCTCAACAATAACCATAAATTCTCAATCAGAGGATATCAGACCTTCCGTCTAGATAGAGAAGGCCACAAAGGAGGGGTCCTGATACTGACCAGAAACTGCATACCGAGTAGCGCGGTATCTGTCAATCACACCGGACAAGCAGAAATTGTAGGAGTTGACATAATGGCTCAAGAGACGAAGCTCCGCATTTTCAATCTGTACGGACCACCAAATAGAGACCTATCGCTCTCGAGTATGGAGGTCAGAGACTCCACCTGCATAGTATTTGGAGATTTCAACAGCCACTCGGAGAGATGGGGATACTCTGACACAGACAGCAGAGGTGACGAAGTGGAAGATTGGGAGATAGATGCAAATCTCTCCCTAATCAATAGGCCGGAGGATAGCCCTAGCTTCTATTCAAGAACATGGCATACCACCTCGACTCCAGATTTGGCCTTCTCCACACAGGACATACACCATAAAATAGACCGCCAGGTGCTAAACCAACTGGCAGGTAGCGACCACAGGCCGATCAGGCTAACCATCGACATGGAAGTAGGCCCACAGGAAACAAAACCGCTCCCACGTTGGAATTACAAACGAGCCGACTGGGACAGATTTGCAATCCTGACAGATGGGCTGTGTGAAACCATCAACACACGAAACACCAAAATGAAGCCCATGGTAGAGAGCCTAAGCAAGGCAATAATGCAAGCCGCCACTGAAACCATTCCAAGAGGAGCTAGGAAGAACTATAAGCCCTACTGGAATGATGAGTTGCAGAAAGTGGAAGATGCAGTAACAAATGCTAGGAACATGGCAGAGCGAGAAAAATCCATGGAGGCAAACATCGCCCTCAAAGCCGCAGCGGCGAAGTACAAACACACTCTCAAGCAAACAGCAAGAGAAAGCTGGAAAAATAAAACGGAAAGTTTAAACCTGGACAAAGACGGGAACAAGCTATGGAAGCTAGTCAGAGCCATGAACGACGAAACCCCGTCAAATAAACAAATTACTATCAAGCAGGGCGAGAACTTGATCACAGGTAAGAAAGCCGCAAACGCCTTTGTCGATCACTATGCCAGAGCAAACAACATCGAGGTCCCTGCAGATAAGCATACAGACATTAGCGAAGAGCTAAAGGGACACGAAAACATAAATACGGCTCCTGAAGAGCACATGATGGCCAAACTAACATTGCGCGAAATGGAAGAGGCTATGAGAACACTAAAGAAAAGGAAATCTCCCGGAAAAGACTGGATAACAAACGAAATGCTGATGGGGCTGGGCCAAACAGCGAAGAGGAAATTACTATCAGTCCTGAACCAAAGCTGGAAAAGGGGTATTGTACCCCAGGCATGGAAAGACGCAATACTGGTACCAGTACCAAAAACAGGAAAGGATAAAACAGATCAAAATGGATACAGGCCCATCAGCCTACTGAGCTGTGTCGGCAAGCTGATGGAACGGATGATAAACACCAGACTGATGTGGCATCTGGAAGAAAAACTAATACTAATTCCACAGCAAGCCGGCTTTAGACAGCACAGATCCACTGAGGACCAGGTCATCCTCATAGCCCAGGAGATAGAAGATGCCTACCAGGCACAGAAACACACAGTAGCTGTTTGGGTGGATCTGGAAAAG
The DNA here is from genome assembly GCA_036924085.1 of Ariolimax columbianus. Classification (NCBI taxonomy): domain Eukaryota; kingdom Metazoa; phylum Mollusca; class Gastropoda; order Stylommatophora; family Arionidae; genus Ariolimax; species Ariolimax columbianus. The sequence continues at coordinate 145,665,743 of JAVGWX010000001.1, forward strand.
GCATTTGACAAAGTCTGGAAGGATGGACTTAGAGTCAAGCTAAGAAGAAGTGATGTCTGTGGGAAGATGTACAAGTGGATCAACCACTACCTCAAACAAAGAACGGCCAGAGTCCAAGTACAAGGGCAGATGAGCAAAAAGGTGACACTCGAGCAGGGAGTACCCCAAGGGGGAGTATTGTCACCCACACTCTTCCTGGTATATATAAACGATATTACAGAGAATATACCAAGAAGAGTCCATAGCTCAATGTTTGCAGACGATCTGGCTATGTGGACCTCTGAAAAGAATCTCACCATAGCAAGAAATCGGATGCAGACGGCCCTAACATCGCTGGAAGAGTGGGCGAACTCATGGCTGGTCAAAATAAACGAGGAGAAAAGAACATGCACAATATTCTCGCTTTCATTAAAACCCCAAAGTACCAAATTAAGTCTAAATGGCAAATTCCTGCCGCCAAACGACAACCCAACCTATCTGGGAGTCACATTTGATCGGCGCATGACATGGAAAAGTCAGATTGAGAGAAACCGAATGAAAGCCAGAGAAAGAATGGCAATCATGAGGAAACTTGCTGGCACAAGCTGGGGAGCAGACGAAGGCATACTAAAGAAACTGTATACTGGAAGAGTGAGACCAGTTCTCGAGTATGGCATTGCGGCATGGACAACAGCAGCGAAGGCGAACTTCGATAAAGTTAACAAACTTCAAAACCAAGCCATGAGAATTATAACAGGTGGCATGAAGTCAACGCCAATTGTAGAACTTGAAAAGATTACAAAACTGCAATCCATGACCGATAGAAGAGACTGCAGAGCCCAGCTGCAGTCAGAGAAACTCCGAAGACTGACGGACCATCCAATGCACCAGAGACTAAACAATTTGGGAAATGGGAAACTAAAGCGGAGAAACTTTGCAGAAATAGCCAAAGCAAAGATGCACGAAGATCCCATAAACGCACTAACAACACCAAAACCCATCACTACTGTACGAAAACCTACCTGGAGGCAGGATATATTTCCAGAGGTGGTAGAAAATATACCAGGTATTGCAAACAAAAACTGCCAGACTGAAAAAGAAAGGAGAGATACTACCCTAAGCTTCATAACGAAAAGCTACCCAAGCATGGACTGGACCCATGCATACACCGACAGTTCTGTAACAAACACTACGCAGAACGGAGGGGCAGGAGCATTCCTGAACCTACCAAATGGCAGACAAATAACACTGTCACTCGCTACTGGTAAGTACACAAGCAATTTCAGAGCGGAGGCAGAGGCACTGAGGGCGGCAGTGGAAGAAATGGTGACACACAGTGAAAATGAGAGCCATATAGTCCTGCTGACAGATGCTCTCGCCGTAGTCACAGCGCTAAAAAGCCAGAAAAACACTGAGCTTAATGACTTAAGAGCAGCACTCTGCAAACTGTGCCAGCAGTCCGCACCAAAAAGGGTAGTGGTACAGTGGGTTCCATCCCACTGCAACATCCAAGGCAACGAGGAGGCAGACAGACTGGCAAAAGAAGGTGCAAGACTACCACAAACAGATACCAGTATGACGTACGAAGAGTCAAAACGGCTTATCAAAGCCAGATACATGACCAAATGGGAAACCGAACATACTGGTTACACCAAAAACGATGCCTATTACCAGTTGAACCGAAGAGAGCAGGTCGTTGTCTTCAGACTTCGCACTGGCCACAACAGACTGAGGTACCACCTATTCAACAAATTGAAGATAGGGTGTACCGACGAATGCCCGTGCGGTACTGGTAAAATGACCGCTGAACATCTGCTGCAGAACTGCCCGACATACGAGGATCAGAGAGAGCAGATGTGGCCATTACCAATGGAACTGCAAGACAAGCTCTATGGCAGTGGCGAGAGCCTCAGGATGACCGCCGCTTTTTTCGAAAAAATAATGGTTACTGTCTGACTGCGTACGCAGAAGAAGAAGAAGAAGTATCCCTTCTGTGGGATAGTGGTGTGGTGGTCTTGGTGTCCCTTCTGTGGGATAGAGGTGTGATGGTCTTGGTGTCCCTTCTGTGGGATAGAGGTGTGATGGACTTGGTGTCCCTTCTGTGGGATAGAGGTGTGATGGTCTTGGTGTCCCTTCTGTGGGATAGAGGTGTGATGGACTTGGTGTCCCTTCTGTGGGATAGAGGTGTGATGGTCTTGGTGTCCCTTCTGTGGGATAGAGGTGTGATGGACTTGGTGTCCCTTCTGTGGGATAGAGGTGTGATGGACTTGGTGTCCCTTCTGTGGGATAGAGGTGTGATGGTCTTGGTGTCCCTTCTGTGGGATAGAGGTGTGATGGACTTGGTGTCCCTTCTGTAGGATAGAGGTGTGATGGTCTTGGTGTCCCTTCTGTGGGATAGAGGTGTGATGGACTTTGTGTCCCTTCTGTGGGATAGAGGTGTGATGGTCTTGGTGTCCCTTCTGTGGGATAGAGGTGTGATGGTCTTGGTGTCCCTTCTGTGGGATAGAGGTGTGATGGTCTTGGTGTCCCTTCTGTAGGAGAGGTGTGATGGCTGTGATGGTCTTCATTTAGTTTATTGGAGTGGTCTTCGTGGCGCTGATAGCGATCGGTTTTGCATCTTGCCTTAGGTTTGTAGTTGTGATGTGGCTGCTGTGGGCCGTGCTGCATGGTCCACTGTTAGTTTTATTACTCCTGTGTAGTTTTTTCTTAAATGGGGTGTCGTTTGCTTTCCAATTTGATCCAGGTATTTTCCTCAATATATGGCGATTATTTTCTTTGCTTTTGGCCCGCGTTGTTTCGATATTATTCCTCATTTGCCTTCTCTTATCTAATGTGATGTCCAGATATGTCAATTTAACGTCTAGAGGGACCTGTATATTTCCGTGACGTATTTCTCATGATGTCATGTGTTTTTATTTATTTTATTTTCTGTTCTATGGTACTGGCCTACGATATCAGAGTAGAGACACATGATTTGAATAATTGTCTTTGATACAAATCCTGAGGAGCAAGTAGTAGTTCCACAACAATCTTTCAAGAATGTTGTAACAGTCGACAAAAGCGGATTTACGAAATATAAAATAACAACTGCAAGAGACCGTGTTTTGGCGCAGGGTTCAGGGCAGATTAACTGTAGTGGTGTGCATATGCCTAGTCCCATGGAACAAAGAAGATTTGAGTAATTGTTCATAGCAGTGGTTACTAAAGTGTAGTTACATATGAGTAGTGATTTATAGCAGTTGTTACTAAAATGTAGTCAGAGGTGAGTAATGGTTTATAACAGCGGTTGCGCCTAAAGTGTAGTTGGAGTTGCACATAGGAGAGAAAACACTTCAGCTGGGTCCCCATGGATTACGAGTATACAGAACATTCATATGTGGCTGTATGATGTAATATGTGACTGTATGATGTAATATGTGACTGTATTATGTAATATGTGGCTGTATGATGTAATATGTAGCTGTATGATGTAATATGTGGCTTTATTGTGTCATATAAGACTGTATGATGTAATATGTGGCTGTATGATGTAATATTTGGATGTATGATGAAATATGTGACTATGCAGTAATATGTGGCTACATGATGTAATATGTGGCTGTATGATGTAATATGTGGCTGTATGATATAATATGTGACCCTATGAGATAAAATGAGAATGTTAGAGATAATGGTATATGTGAGCAGCTACTGACCTGTCCACCAATGTTGACTTTTATCTTCTTGGTTCTGTACAGTTGTATGAGTGTATAGTTCTCTGACAAGATGGAATGTGGGTCAACCTTGTCACTGAAAGGGCAGTCCTCGATGTGGCATTTACGGGTGGAGTCTGGCGCCAAGCCTCCGCACTCGGCGTGACTTACATGAAAGCGGCCACCTTGCCTCGGCATGACCTGACATGACACTTCCCTGCTCTGGGTTCCGACCCCACAGGAGACAGAACACTGGAGCAAATATGGCATAATTGAAGGACACACAGATTACAGGATTCAGCGTTATGTGTGTGAGATTTAACTTAAATTATATATTTATCATTGATCGTATGCTTGCGACGGAGTTTATTTATGAAAGAAGTGGAGCCACGACATTTGAGAATGTGACACAAACAGATTCAAACTAAGCACGATGTGCTGTATGGGAAAGGCAATACTAATTTTCGCATTAAGCTGTTTCATTTTCTGTTATCAATGTTGTTGTTGCTGTTGTTGTTTATTGTCCACAATGAGTGTGTTGTTTGGTGCGCCCTGAACAGTGGCGGTTTGTAGTAACTTTCCTTTGTGTGTGTTTCTAAGATGTTAGCCTCACTAGTTTCTACTGGCGGAGGCGCGCTATTTTCCACCCCAGACCATAGTCAATTGAGCGATATTAGGACGCATAAACCAGTGCTTGGATGCATGTATGTATCTGTATGTACCTAACCTAGTGTTTCAGTGATGCAAAAACTCATATCAGAACGTGCTGATGAACGTGCTGATAAACGTGGATCGCGGTCCTCCAAGCATTTGTGCTATGCTTGGATTCATCTCGTGACGCTCACTACTACGAGGATCATGTCGATCCCACATCTTGTCAGCCAGACTGCCCTGAAAACAGCCTGTTTTCAGGTACACCAAAGAGAGAGGGTAGTCTTGGTCAGTACATTGTGTCTAACCCTGACGCGGCGTCAGTATGTTAACCTGACCGGACTAGCGTCTTAGATCCCCTTCTTTCATCAATAATAAATAGAGGATGCGATTGCCCGGGACAGACCGGCCTATTTGTGTCATGAAAATTGAACCGGATAATTAACTTAACGTTTAATGCGGTTGTTTGCGCAACTTTTGTGCCATTTTCATTCACATATCCTCCCCCTCTCGTCACATTCCGTCACAAAAACACAGACCCCCCCCCCCTTTCCCTCATCTCCCCTCCCCCTCGCCTTGTTTTTCTTTTCAATGTGACGGGGCAATCCGTCTAACAATAACAACAGTTTTTTATCATGTAAATTACACATAAACGTAAATCTTGTAAATTTACAAACAAAACATTTTAAAATTAATACAATATTTAATTAATCTGACTATTATTTGGAATATTTATAACATTATTTGTTATGTAAATCATAATTTAAAACAACACCATGAAATGTAAAATAATCACACGCATCCCTTTAATTCTTAATGGCATTAACACAATGCACATCTTGAGATAAAATCAACAAAAACTGCAAAAGTTCATTTAAATTATTTTGCAAATGAATTATTTCCCTATTTTCTCAAAGGCATCTGCTTCCCCGTTGAACTAATGAAAATTACATTTATATCTAGATTGGCATCGGTTATTTGAAGGTATATACCATCCAAATCAAATGGCTGGGTATTTGTCTGCAGTTAATGTTGACCATATTTAAGTCAAACAAAGGTCTTTAAAATTCGTAGCCATTGGTTTTTTGGTTTTGGTTTTTATGTTTTTGGTTTTTTTGCGTTCACCTTTTTTCTCTATTCCTCAAGGTGCGTGCTTTGCACTGTGGTTTTTATGTTGGGCCTGTCGGCCCAGTGCATCCGACTTCAGCATGCATTTTATGTAAGGGTCCGCTTCCTCCTGCATTTTCTAAGGGTTTGCTTCCCCGGGGTTACGGCCGTAGCTGTGATGGGGATCGAACTCAGCACCGTGGAGTTGTGAGCCGTGTCACTTAACCACTAGCCCACGCCGTCCCCCTCATTAGTTGTTTGACCTCGCTCCTCTCAGTAGCTGCTGTATTTCTAGATTTGTGTTATTTTCTTAAATTGAAGTTTAATCACATGAATCCCTACCTTTTATACAGCCTATATTTTTCTTTTTAATCTGAGTATTATATTACATTAAAAAGGGAATACATTTGTTTAAAAGAATTGAAACTAGTTAAAGATTAAATACAAATGCCAAAGATCTCAGCTGAGCTAACATTATGAATGTTAGGTGTGCACGATGCAATTCTATTCTGTCATTGTCTGCGTGCTGCGACGTACCGCAGGTGACATCCCACCCTAATTATCATTGGCTGGGTGGTGTGACATGCCACATATGACACAACACCTCACTATCATTGGCTGGGTGGTGTGACATGCCACATATGACACAACACCTCACTATCATTGGCTGGGTGGTGTGACATGCCACATATGACACAACACCTCACTATCATTGGCTGGGTGGTGTGACATGCCACAGAGGACACCACACCTCACTATCATTGGCTGGGTGGTGTGACATGCCACAGATGACCCCACACCTCACTATCATTGGCTGGGTGGTGTGACATGCCACAGAGGACACCACACCTCACTATCATTGGCTGGGTGGTGTGACATGCCACAGAGGACACCACACCTCACTATCATTGGCTGGGTGGTGTGACATGCCACAGATGACCCCACACCTCACTATCATTGGCTGGGTGGTGTGACATGCCACAGATGACCCCACACCTCACTATCATTGGCTGGGTGGTGTGACATGCCACAGAGGACACCACACCTCACTATCATTGGCTGGGTGGTGTGACATGCCACAGAGGACACCACACCTCACTATCATTGGCTGGGTGGTGTGACATGCCACAGATGACCCCACACCTCACTATCATTGGCTGGGTGGTGTGACATGCCACAGAGGACACCACACCTCACTATCATTGGCTGGGTGGTGTGACATGCCACAGAGGACACCACACCTCACTATCATTGGCTGGGTGGTGTGACATGCCACAGATGACCCCACACCTCACTATCATTGGCTGGGTGGTGTGACATGCCACAGATGACCCCACACCTCACTATCATTGGCTGGGTGGTGTGACATGCCACAGAGGACACCACACCTCACTATCATTGGCTGGGTGGTGTGACATGCCACAGAGGACACCACACCTCACTATCATTGGCTGGGTGGTGTGACATGCCACAGAGGACACGACACCTCACTATCATTGGCTGGGTGGTGTGACATGCCACAGATGACCCCACACCTCACTATCATTGGCTGGGTGGTGTGACATGCCACAGAGGACACCACACCTCACTATCATTGGCTGGGTGGTGTGACATGCCACAGAGGACACCACACCTCACTATCATTGGCTGGGTGGTGTGACATGCCACAGATAACTCTACACCTCACCATGATTGGCTGGATGGTGTGACATGCCACAGAGGACACCACACCTCACTATCATTGGCTGGGTGGTGTGACATGCCACAGAGGACACCACACCTCACTATCATTGGCTGGGTGGTGTGACATGCCACAGAGGACACGACACCTCACTATCATTGGCTGGGTGGTGTGACATGCCACAGATAACTCTACACCTCACCATGATTGGCTGGATGGTGTGACATGCCACAGATGACACCACACCTCACTATCATGACACATAATGACACATAATCTCCCTATCATTGACTGGGTGGTGTGACATGTCACAGATGACACCACACCTCACTATCATTGGCTTCGTGGTGTGACATGCCACAGATGACACCACACCTCACTATCATTGACTGGGTGTTGGAACATGCCACAGATGACACACCACCTCACTATAATTGACTGGGTGGTTGTTGTTGTTGTATGCTAATACCCACAATGAGTCGGTTCTCTTTTGTGCGCCTGAAAAAGAGCGTTACGTGCGGGTTGTCGTAGCTTTCCTCACATCCTGATCGTGCTGATGAAGGTGGTCCGGAGCCCTCCAGGCAGTTGTGCTATGGTTGGCTTCATCTGCGTATCGCTCACTACTACGGGGATCACATCGAATCTCACCTGGTTAGCCGGTCTGTTGTCCTCGACAACAACTATTTCCAGGATGACCAACGAGGAGGTTAGGTGAGGGTCTTGGCCAATATATTTCTCCTGACCCTGGCTAAAATTGTTTGATCAGTGTATTTTGCCTGACCAGATGTTAGCCTCATCGTCCCGACTGGGAGATGTGACATGCCACAAATGACACACAACCTCACTATCATTGACTGGGTGGTGTGACATGCCACAGATAACTCTACACCTCACCATGATTGGCTGGATGGTGTGACATGCCACAGATGACACCACACCTCACTATCATTGACTGGGTGTTGGAACATGCCACAAATGACACATAACCTCACTATCATTGACTGGGTGGTGTGACATACCACGATGACACATAACCTCACTATCACTGGCAGGGTATTGCGACATTCCCCAAGAGGAGTAAGATGGATATTATTTTGTTTACACATTAAAGAGACAACCGAATGATTAATTGCATACATCCAGTTAGTTAGTTCCCCCCTCCCCCCCCCCCCCACTTGTGCCGTTAATCGTCGTACGGAGCTTAAGTGCGTTTCCTCGGTAAATGTTAGCCCGTGTCGCTGCATGCGGTACATATCATTAATAACAAGAAGACAAAAAGTCATGACACTCAATATAATAAATCCCAAAAAAGTTAAAATAGAAGGAGTATTTTTTTTGGTTTTTTTTTGCGTTCGTCTTATTTCTCTAATCACCAAAGCGGTGTGCGTTGCAATGTGGTTTTTATTTTGCGCTTGTAGGCCCAGTGCATCCAACTTCAGCATGCATTTTATGTAAGGGTCTGCTTCCTCCTGCATTTTCTAAGGGTTTGCTTCCCCGGGGTAACGGCCGGTGCTGTGATGGGGATCGAACCCAGCACCTTCTGATTGTGAGCTAGGCCACGCCGTCCCCGAAAGAGTATAAATTGACATGCTTCGGAAGGATAAGTTACATCAGACGGTGGAACATGCAAAGACTTCAAACTTAAAAAGTAGAATAGACAAACCCAGAGTGACCTTTGCTATTTTAATCGACGTGTGGAAGTCTTCGCAGTACAGAACAAACACTATACTAAGAATATAAACGAGTTGCATATTCTCTGAGCTTCTGTTTGCTGCGGAGTGTTGGAGAATACCAGAAAATAAATGTTAACATTGTCATCTTTCCACACAAACTTGTCTAAGAAAGATTTATATAATATTCTAACCGAACTGGGACCTGAGAACTGGGAACTGAGAAAATGAACCTAGGCACTGGGAACTGAGAACTGGGAACTAAGAAGTGGAACCTGATAACTGGAAACTGGGAACTGGCACCTGATAACTGGGAACTGGCACCTGAGAACTGGGAACTGCGAACTGGGAACTGCGAACTGGGAACTGGGAACTGAGAACTGGAAACTGAGACCTGAGAACTGGGAACTGAGAACTGGGACCTGAGAACTGGGAACTTAGAACTGGGACCTGAGAACTGGGAACTGAGAACTGGGAACTGAGAACTGGGACCTGAGAACTGGGAACTGAGAACTGGGTCATGAAAACTGAGAACTGGGAACTGAGACCTGAGAACTGAGAACTGAGACCTGGGAACTGAGACCTGGGAACTGGGACTTGAGAACTGGGACCTGGAACCTGAGACCTGAGAACTGGGAACTGGGACCTGAGAACTGTGCGTTTAGAGTAACCACGAAGACATGATTACCATCATAGCCGGTCGACGATGGAATTAGATGATCCAAGTCCTATAGATGAAAACCTGACATTATCGCCATGGTATGCGATCCCAGAGGAAGGCACACTAGAGAAGACAATACAACAATTTGACGATGAACCGTAGTAGCCGAAATTAAAATCATGAATCACAACTGTGGCAGTAAACGGAGAATTGTTAGCAGACTGAAGTGAAGGAAGTTTGTTACTGCCCTTTAAGACACGACCAGGAATGATGACCTTTCACTGTTTTATCCGTCATTGATCAATGATCTAATATAAGAAAAATAGATCATTATACAGTATATAAACATATAGCAGATAACGGATATACAATTTGTTGGGGTGTTCTAAAATTGTGTTTGATAGACGGATTGTATTGAATGTGTTCATACTTGACTTGACTTTCTGCTTTCACGTGTGTGACATAGACACCGTGGAGTGTTGACGTTTCTTGGCGCATGTATGTGTTATATGAGACCTGGAAAGTTGACGTTTCTTGGATTGTGTGTAGTTTATAGTCGACGGGAGAGCTGACGCTTCTTGGCTCATGTGTGTGTTATAGGCACCGTGGAAAGTTGACGTTTCTTGGGTTATGTGTGTTTTATAGTCGCCGTGAGAGCTGAGGATATTTCTCTCGGTTCACGTATGTTGTGTGGTCTTTCCTTCTGCAGCATGATCTGCCTTGTATCTTGTAATCATATTTGGTTCGATATATGTTCCCAGTGGTAGTTGATCAGGTTGAGTTGTCATGTCTCTCTTGCCTCATATTTTCCTTTCAGGTCGGAACCAGGAGTAGTAATCACAATATTGATTTCATTATTTCTAGTTTCTAATCTTCGTTTCGTTTCTGGTCTTTTCTCAGAGATTTCATTTCACATGTAATTTTTCTCTCTACCATCAAACAAGGACCAAATCTGTCGCTGATAGCGATAAGAAAAGCAGATAAGAACACTGATAATCTGGTAGATTCACAATGCATGAAAATAAAATTTTGAAACTGTATTGATTGTATGTTTTCACATTTCTTCAAGCTTCTTACCCAGTCTCCCCCCCCCCCCCCACCACTCCATTTGCTAAACTTCGTCATAAAACGTTGGACTAACCCTCCCGTCCACCTCTCTCTCTCTCCTCCCTGCCCCCTCTCCTTTTTACTTTCCTGTCGTAACTGTTTGATACCAAATGTTAACTACACCAGTGTATAGAAATGGACAAAAAACCGTTAAATCTTAGCAATGTATAAGATATGTATCTTGTGTCTGGATGTATTGCTCTTTCTTACCTCTGACCAATCGCCTTCGGTCCAATGTGCTTTACATGCATGACTGTTACAGGATTGTGTCACTTGCGGGGACGGAAGAGGACATAATATCTCTGGAACTTCCGTCTCTTGAATTCGTCCTGACCTCTGTGAGCTGCGAAGGCACCTGGCAGTGCGCACCTGTATCCCTCCACCACAGGCAACAGAACACTGTCCAAACTCGGAGACCGCCCACTTAACTGTAAGAAAGTAAAGGACTATGAGTTTATGCAAGACTGACGTACTCACTAGATAAACTTCAAGAATGCCCCGATCTTCGTCGCTTTGCTGGCACAGTACTTTGGGGGTAAGGCGTTTGGCAATTACAACAAGCTCGTTGACCTTAGTACTTAACACAGCTTGTTACCAGGTATACGCGTTGACGTAAGATGTAAGTTGGGGGAGAGTGGGGGGAGATCTGGCTAGTATATTGCGAATGGTACTGACATGAGCCACTTAGCACTCGACGGAGGGACAGTGTGTGGGAGAGTGAGATATAATGTGGGAGAATGTGTAAAACAGAATCAGCGAGTGCTTGAGAGAGAAAGAGAGAATGTGTGAGAGTATGTGAGTGAAAGTGAGTGAGAGAGAGAGAAAGATAGAGAGAAAGTGAGAGACTATAAAGTGTGTGCACACGTAAAGTTACAACACATACATGTGCTTGTCGACAAGACGACTTAGCCATAGTGTAGATAGCACTTACCTGAGTTCTGGTCACTGTCAATGGAGTTACTGTCTGTGCTGAGGACCACTGGTATCAATCCTATGACCTATGGACAGAGACAAGAATAGTTATACCATTAACGTCATGGACAAGTGATAGGGGTCTGCTATTGGGATGATGAAAACTAGCCTGTCTGTCAGTTTTCCAGGCATATTCCAGGCATCCACCACCATGGAAAGTCGTCAAGCGTGCCTAACTCATGTATAATGGGGAAAAAAACATGAATAAAAACTTGTAAAAGTTGATTAAGGTTGAGTTTAATCAAAATTATAATATGGGTATGGTCAGATACCGCACCGAGACGAGAACACAAACAAAACCTACGTTACGACCAATAGGCCTTCATCAGGGACAACAATACTGAACTAACAAATCAACATATAAGAAAAAATGGTCAACGCATCTGTTTCTGATAGTGGACCCAGTCTGTCTAAGCGACCGGTAGGGCCAGACGCTTGATTGAAACTGAATCGGAGCAGTCAAACAAAAAGTGGGGGAATGTCCCGGATAAGCCAAAGAATGGTGGCCAAATAGTGGTTCAGATGGGATAATAAAGAGAAGGCAATATAAGCCATGAGGGCGTGAGATTGATATAGGAGAGGGGGGGGGGAGAACTGATAGAAGAATGGGGGGGGGGGGCAAAGGAAGACAAATAGATGGGGCCAGTGTGAGGGCTTCAGAAAAAGTATGGAAGATATTAATGCCATCTGGTTGGAGACAGCTCATACTAGATAAGTCTATTCTCAAGGGGGAATTGATGACGATCGTTAGAGAAGCACGAAACCAAACCAGGGACACCAACCCCAGTCGTACCCCGATGCTCAGGACCATTGAAGTGGCTGGCAATTGGGGAGCCAGTGCGTTTGTGGATGTCGTTGAGGTGTTGGCGAAAACGCTCCCGCAGTTCCATACCAGTTTCCCCAATGTATGTCATACCACACTGGCAGCAGAGGATAGAATAGATGAGGTTACAAGAATTGCATGTGAATCCCTCTTTGATTAAGAATTCTATTTTAGGAAAGGTGATGGAGCGGGAAAGGATGACATGAGGGCAGGTAACACAGCCACGTGTATTTTTGCATGGCCTGGTGCCTGGGAGGCTATGACGGCTGGTATGTATGCGACTACTGACCAGCAAGTCCCTTAGGCTCCTGTCTCGTTTGTAGGCGACAAGGGGAGGATCGGGAAAAACTTTACGAGTGGTTGGATCAGAGTGAAGAATAGGGAGATGGCGGAATAGGATATCCCGGACAGAGACGCCATGAGGGTGATTAGTGAGGACGAGTTTCACACGGTCAGAGGGAGGACGGTGAGTGGGAGTGAGAGAGTCTTGACGGGAGATAAGAAGAACCCGCTGAAGGGCGGAGGAGAGAGAGGTCTCAGGGTAGAGTCGCTTACGGAAGAAGTCAAGCATCTCGTGGGCCCTGAGAAGGAAGTCGTCGTCATCCTGACATAGGCGTCGGAGGCAGAGGAGTTGGGAGAAAGGAAGCGAATCGTGGCAGGATTGAGGATGGGAGGAAGTGTAGAGGAGGTAGTTGTGGGCGTCCGTGGGTTTGTAGTAGACAGTGGTGGAGAGGCCTGAAGAATAGATAGAGACAGTAATGTCCAGAAAGTGGACAGACGTGAGGGAAATGTCAGACGTGAACTTGATCGAGGGATGGACAAGTGGCATTAACAACACCAACAACAACAACAACACTGAATTACGATAATTGGAATCAGAAACGGTTAAGAACTTATAAATCATGGTTCCACTTCCTGTTGCCTAAGTACTTTCCTAGAGTTTTATCTGTAGAAGTTTGCCAGGGGTGATCCTTGGTTGATCTGTAGAAGTTTGCCAGGGGTGATCCTTGGTTGATCTGTAGAAGTTTGTCAGGAGTGATCCTTGGTTGATCTGTAGAAGTTTGTCAGGAGTGATCCTTGGTTGATCTGTAGAAGTTTGCCAGGGGTGATCCTTGGTTGATCTGTAGAAGTTTGTCAGGGGTGATCCTTGGTTGATCTGTAGAAGTTTGTCAGGGGTGATCCTTGGTTGATCTGTAGAAGTTTGTCAGGAGTGATCCTTGGTTGATCTGTAGAAGTTTGTCAGGAGTGATCCTTGGTTGATCTGTAGAAGTTTGCCAGGGGTGATCCTTGGTTGATCTGTAGAAGTTTGTCAGGGGTGATCCTTGGTTGATCTGTAGAAGTTTGTCAGGGGTGATCCTTGGTTGATCTGTAGAAGTTTGTCAGGAGTGATCCTTGGTTGATCTGTATAAGTTTGCCAGGTGTGATCCTTGGTTGATCATTAGAAGTTTGCCAGGGGTGATCCTTGGTTGATCTGTAGAAGTTTGCCAGGAGTAATCCTTGATTGATCATTAGAAGTTTGCCAGGCGTGATCCTTGGTCGATCTGTTTTTCTCCGGCCTGGCTCCAGTCTGGTATTCATTCTCTCAGAGACTGTATTATATTGCCATTCCGGCGGACGTTGGGGCGTAGTTGCTGGTCTGGATTCACGCCTTTTGGCTTCCTGTAATTCGATAACATTTCAGCCAGTCCTATTCATTTCTGTAGACATTGCCACTCCATCGTATTTGAGATTAATGCACTGACGTCAGCAGGGGGCTGGATAGCAAGATTTTGATGTAATGGCTGATTGTGGACTTTGTCCCCACTATTTGATTGAATCAACTTTCTTCAATATCTCATTTCTGACTACGAAATACAAAACACATCCAAAGGTGATAATGGGAGACTGGACAAACCATTGTTTACATGCGAAAAAAATTATTGTGAAACAATGTCTAAATTTGGCTGGGCTGAGTGTTTTGGGTACTCAAAATTGTTTCCTTGAAGAAGGTAAGATAATTAAGTGAAACAAAATAATTATTTTCGCGAAGGAGAATCGTTAAACGAAGTAGCCGTTAAACGGAAGCCTTATATATATTTATATTTGCAGTACAATCCATTTCATTCAGCGCAACAGTTATAACGTATTTCCCTAGTGTTCATTATCTCTTTGTGTCTCATTATCCTCGCTTCCGTGTGAACATGAGAGACTTTAGTAGGCTGAAAATATAATAGGGCGAGGCTGTGACGGTACTGAAAGAAACAATAAATGGTAAAATAACAGAGAAGCATGGTAGATATTCGGTGCCAGAACAAGAACCAGCGTTGGTTTTTTCGTGTTTTTTATGTCGCCATATCTGAAACATATGTTTCATAGTCTTTGCTCTGGAAAAAAAAAAACGTTCTCAAACAAAATGGGATGAACTAACGTTAAATAATGTTTTACAAAAATAATAACTATAATATTGTCATATTAATATAAACAATAATAATCGCAGGTATACTTTATTAGTGTAGCTTCTCACCTGGAACAATGATTTGTTATTATTAGCCGTGTCAGCCATGACTGATCGACTATATGATGATGCACTGTTGCTTTGTTGATGCAGATTCTATATGGCTTCCACAGATCATTATGTTGTACGAAAATCCTCGTCTGTTTGCGTAAATCGGTCAGTGTCATTTGATGTAAGTAAAGTAAAAGTTTGTCCCATAGTACTTACACTACTGTAGAGAATGAAGTTGTTAGAGACTTGAGTAAAAGTTTGTCCCATAGTAGTTACACTACTGTAGAGAATGAAGTTGTTAGAGACTTGAGTAAAGGTTTGTCCTATAGTAGTTACACTACTGTAGAGAATGATGTTGTTAGAGACTTGAGTAAAGGTTTGTCCCATAGTAGTTACACTACTGTAGAGAATCAAGTTGTTAGAGACTTGAGTAAAGGTTTGTCCCATAGTAGTTACACTACTGTAGAGAATGAAGTTGTTAAAGACTTGAGTAAAGGTTTGTCCTATAGTAGTTACACTACTGTAGAGAATGATGTTGTTAGAGACTTGAGTAAAGGTTTGTCCCATAGTAGTTACACTACTGTAGAGAATCAAGTTGTTAGAGACTTGAGTAAAGGTTTGTCCCATAGTAGTTACACTACTGTAGAGAATGAAGTTGTTAGAGACTTGAGTAAAGGTTTGTCCCATAGTAGTTATACTACTGTAGAGAATCAAGTTGCAAGATACTTTAATATACTTAGTCACAGCTTGTATGAGGTACGGTGGCCAAATCTTTTCCCCATTGCCTATTACTTACCTAGTCGTTTGCTAGGTATCCATTTACAGGTGGGTCTACTGATGCGTACCGACAGCAAGATTCGCACCTCATATCGTTGCCACGAAAAGCGTGCGCTCTGCTACTGCGCTAATCATACATGCAATCAATCTGACACAACAAGAGAACAAATGTATTCAGTTTTCTTGATAATAGAAAGTCAGTTCTTAGTGGCTGGTAGCATTTCTGTTAATGTTCCCGTTTTTACTACAATATTCTACAAGAAAGTCAGTTCTTAGTGGCTGGTAGCATTTCTGTTAATGTTCCCGTTTTTACTACAATATTCTACAAGAAAGTCAGTTCTTAGTGGCTGGTAGCATTTCTGTTAATGTTCCCGTTTTTACTACAATATTCTACAAGAAAGTCAGTTCTTAGTGGCTGGTAGCATTTCTGTTAATGTTCCAGTTTTTACTACAATATTCTACAATAAAGTCAGTTCTTAGTGGCTGGTAGCATTTCTGTTAATGTTCCCGTTTTTACTACAATATTCTACAAGAAAGTCAGTTCTTAGTGGCTGGTAGCATTTCTGTTAATGTTCCAGTTTTTACTACAATATTCTACAATAAAGTCAGTTCTTAGTGGCTGGTAGCATTTCTGTTAATGTTCCCGTTTTTACTACAATATTCTACAAGAAAGTCAGTTCTTAGTGGCTGGTAGCATTTCTGTTAATGTTCCAGTTTTTACTACAATATTCTACACGAAACTAAGGATGAAGTGACATAAACAAGGGCTAAAATGCTAACAACAACAATTACTGTTACAGTATTCGTTATTATATCTATATTTCTTATGCCTTTATCAATTCCTTCACTGTCATATGTGTGTCTGTCTAAGCTTTCCCTCGACGTAATTCAGTATCTATATTTATACTTTGCTTCATTATTCATTGTTTGTGTATCTTGATATCCACATTTTCACAGATCATTCCATTTATCTGTATTTTTTCCCCTACCTCACTAATCTTGATATCTACGTGTTTTTCTACCTGTCAGCATATCTGATCACCAGAGTAGTAGAACCCCTGTTAAAGAACAAGGCCATTGTAACCTTCCAAGCATTCAGATGACTAAACCGTCGTATCTTCTATCCTGCTGTGCATTCAGCACAAAGGTTAGTTCACACCATATTTATTGTCTCATCATTTCTCATTTTATCTCTCCTGACACCTATAATTTCTCTTGGACATTTCATGTCTATATGTCAAACAGTTGGCTAAGACATAATCTTTTCTATTAGGCAACTGCATGAACAGTCAAGGGAGCAGAATGTCCTTCCATATCGCCTTTATTGACATAACAAAGACATTTGAATTGGCTAACAGGTGTGAGCTTTCAAATTCTTTTTGAAATTGACTGCCCCACGAAATTGGTACAACTATTAATATCGTTCCATGAGACGATGAAAGGAGATAACATTTAATGGTAGTATCAAAATTATTAGGTATTCGCTGTGGTGTTAAACAAGGCTATGTTTGTCTCTACAATGAACTTTGCTTTATCTGTCAGTACAAGGAAAACTAGACCACGTCTCGCTCTATTCGTTGTGTCAACACCGTATCACACCAGTACATAGGTTTCATTGGTCTCCTTGGTGTTCTGTCCCTTTTTGTCTTACATCTGCTAGCTTCAGAATTTCAATGAAGGTGTTTTTTTTCAAAAATAATTTTAGATACAGCTCTTGTACATTACGTCCATTGAAACTTAATGTTGTTGATTCTTCTTCTTCTTCTTCTTCTTCTTCTTCTTCTTCTTCTTCTTCTTCTTCTTCTTCTTCTTCTTCTTCATCTTCTTCTGCGTTCGTCCTCAATCTCCCGCTACCAAACCCTGAACAGGACTTTGCAAGTAGCAGGATGTAGTCCGGAGAACGGAATGCGTTGTGTCGCTAGTTTACAGCTTGACTGAGATATTTGCACTATTCTGTCCGACACATCCGTCTTCGGCAGGAGTTGTGTGCATATTTCGTAGTCATTCTACCTATCCAGGTCGTAATCCGTTGAGATAAGTCCGTTTAAGCTCCTATAGTTGTTTCCTAGTAAAAGTATTCTGCTTGTCGGTTTGGAAGGTCAGTCACAGCAGCGCCATATCCCCATCCGCCGACGGCTTTTCGTGGTAAGCTCCCAGTTTGCTTTTTTTCCACCTTCTACGACGCGGACGTGGGAAGGGGCGGATCTACTATAAAACTAATTAACCTTAAGTTTCATGGCCCCTAATCCTGAAGGAGTTCCAGAAGAGTGTGTAGTCCCCATTGCTTAAAACTATCGAGCCTGTTGTATGAGACAAATTTTTGTTGTTGAAATAATATTAATATCATAGTGTAAATCAATACAAAATAATAATTAAAATAAACATTAACGAGTTATTAGAGTATCATGTATCCTAGCATTAAACCAAAAAAAACACGCTTTCTGAGAAAGCCTCCGGTTCTGAAAGAACCCCATTTCAGTTCAAGCTACAAGTCCGTCACTAGACTTAGTTCGCTATTTTCGTTTGTGCTATTTCAGTTTGTCGTGCCCATGATAAAGGACTATTTCGGTCGAAACGTCGATTGACATCTGTTACTATTTTCATGATAAAATGGTTCCTAACTTTGTTCTTATTTCAGACATTATTTATATTGTTTTGCTGTAGTTATTCCAAATTGAAAGAGAAATATAATGATGAACACAACTAATAAATGGGGAATGTTCTGAACATTCGTTAGGACAGGATCTTTAAATACATTTTAACTACCACTTGGCCGAAATTGAAAACATTAAGTATAAGGCCACAGTAATTGATTACAAACTGGTGGAACAGTAAATCCCATCTTTCGTGAGATTTAAAGATAACACATACCTGAGATTTACGCTTAGGATAACAAAACATTAAATGAATGGCTTACATATGCTGGCCATGTTTACAGCTTAGTCCAGTGGTTCTTAACCTGGTGTTCGCGAAGGCCTCTTAGGGGTCCGCGAAGGCATAAAGAAAGTGTTATGAACTTTTAGATTTAAAAATCAAAAGATAAATAGAAAGATTTAAAATAGTAGAAAGACAAAAACAAGGACAAATACAGCTTGATGTTAATTTAGACAGCGTTCACTCAATTAAATAAATGCCGAAGATGACTTTGAAGGTATTGATGTATTTCATTGCAACACACCTGTGTGAAAAATCATTCTCTGATATCGTTTATCTTAAAAATAAGTATTGAAACCGTGTGATTACAGTGTGGCTGTGTTAGAAATAACTGATATAAACAAATTCAAGCCGTGATTCGTGCTTGATATGACCGCTGTAAATGGGTTCCTGACGCATGATTTGGGGAAAGCAAAGAAAACATGGAAGGGAACTAGCCATCTCACCTCACTTAGGTTGCGGCTTAGCATATGAAGAGTTATCTTTATCCACGACGGCAACTGTTCCCATGGAAATGACATTTACCATTACGTAGTGTGAGTTGCAGATGTGGAAGATTAATTCAAATTGAAGAAAAATATTTTTTCATTTTATTATTTTCTCTTGCTTATTAACAACACGTGCCGTTTTAAATGATATACATTGTTTACTATTATAAACCTACAGATCATTCATTCCTGAACATTTTCATATATTGAATATTTTGGGAGTCCGCGGAAACAAAAGATATTTAAAGTGGGTCCGTGGTAACAGGAAGGTTAAGAACCACTGATCTAGACAATTGCACCCATGTGCGCTTGGGGGTGGGGGTGGGAGGGGGAATTGTTACAAGAATACAGACGGGATCTTGTACACTGAGAAACCTTATTAAAAATAACCTTTAAAATTCCCCTTTAATTTAATTGTCTTCATTGCTTATAAAGGTTGTGAAATTGTCAAACAATTGTCCAAGTTACAAATGTAACATTTAGCTTCAGGCCGTAACTTACCAATAGTGAAAAGAGTTTGACGACTCCCTTCGACCTGTCCATCGATGCTTACTCATGGGAACCGATGACCTGTGCTTGCAAAGTTCTGGAAATAGTATCATTATTGAATGAGTGAGTTAGTGAGTGGGTTGTTGGGTGGGGTAGTTAGTGAGTGAATGGTGAGTGAGGGAGTGAGTTGTTCGATGAGTTAGTGAGTTGCTGGATGAGTTAGTGAGTGAGTGAGGGAGTAAGTTGTTGGGTGGGATAGTGAATGAGTGAATAGTGAATGAGTGAATGGTGAGTGCGGGAGTGGGTTGTTAGGTAGGGTAGTTGGTAAGTGAATGGTGAGTGAGGGAGTGAATTGTTGGATGAGGTGTTGAGTGAGTGAATGGTGAGTGAATAGTAAGTAAGTGAGTGAATAAAAAATGAGTAAGTGAAAAGTGAGTGAGTGAATAGTAAGTGAGTGGGTGAAAGTGTGAACGTATGAATGAATAGTAGCAAGTGAGTGAGTGTTGAGTGAACGAATGAATAGTGAAGGAGTGAATAGTGAGTGAATGGGTGTTTAGTAAGTGAGTGTTGGGTGAGCTAACGAGTGAATAAGTTGTTGGGTGGACTAGTGAGTGAATGATTTGTTGGATGGGTTTGTGAGGGAACGATTTGTTGGCTGGACAAGTGCGTGAATGAGTTGTTGGATGAGTCAGTGAGTGAATGAATGAGTTGTTGGATGGGTTTTTGAGTGAATGAGTTGCTGGATGGGTCAGTGAGTGAATGAGTTGTTGGATGGGTCACTGAGTGAATGAGTTGTTGGATGGGTGTGTGAGTGAATGAGTTGCTGGATGGGTCAGTGAGTGAATGAGTTGTTGGATGGGTCAGTGATTGAATGAGTTGCTGGATGGGTCAGTGAGTGAATGAGTTGCTGGATGAGTTTGTGAGTGAGTGTATCCTGGATGGGTAAGCGAGTGAATGAGTTGCTGGATGAGTTAGTGAGTGAGTGAATTGCTGGGTGTGTAAGCGAGTGAATGAGTTGTTGGATGAGTTAGTGCGTGAGTGAATTGTTGGATGGTTCAGTGAGTGAATGAGTTGCTGAATGGGTCAGTGAGTGAATGAGTTGCTGAATGAGTTATCGAATGAGTGAGTTGTTGGATGGATCAGTGAGTAAATGAGCTGCTGCATGAGTTAGTGAGTGAGTTGCTGGATGGGTAAGCGAGTGAGTGAGCAAGTAAGTTAGAGAATGAGTATGTTCACACATTATCCTCTGCACCAGCCCGACAGATGTGCCGTATGCGAGGTATCCAACAATGTTCTGTAGGCTACCAGATATATCGAAGTGTTGTACCATGTCATTGGTTAATCCATCTCGCTATCGCATAGGTAAACGTCCCGGTGGACATGTACATACATATGGCCACCAAAAAGGTATTTACCTGTCCATATGTTGTCAGACATGCGTACCACATGTCCAGCCAGGGATGTTTACGTGATATCGCTGCTTTCACAAGGTCTCGAAGCAAAGTTTAATGTCGAATTTCTTCGTTTCGGATCTTATCCCGTATCAAATTTTAGTACGCGTTGTTTCATTGCTCTCTGACGCTCTCAGCGTCTGTATTTCGCAAGTTCGACACTTTTTATCAGTAAATCATTGCTGGAATGACCATGAAAAAAAAGTGTGTGCTCTTGCCGTGTTGTCTTTCACCTCTTGGAGTATTGGTTTAATGAAGTCAAAGAAAAATCAAGTTTCTTTCTGTCGTCCAGACCAGTGTTTCCCAACCTTTCTACACGTGTGGGCCGTTAAAGAGATGAAACATTTTTCGTGGACCAGGGAAGTTAAAAATATTTTGCGCGAACCAGTGAAGTGAGAAATAATTTTTCGCCGACAGCTCAGACAGAAATAAAAACCATTATCAGAAATGACCTGTCTCCCGAAATACGAAAACACAGAATTAGCAGAAAAATTCACCTCAAATTTGTAAATAAATTTCCGACTGATCAAATCTACATTTAGCCATATTTGGAGGTCTAGTCATTTACAATAACAAACCACCAAAAAAAAAAATAACAAACAAACAAAAACGCTTAAATACTTTGATACACACGCATAATTTAGATGAGCTCTAGTGTCCTAATAGTACGGATACTTGAGTAATTGACATCATTTGAGTTTAACTTATGGAAATCTCTTCAAGAGCAGCTGTAAATATCTTTGGGGAGATGGTGTCACCTTGTTGGACTCCTCATGATATCTGAGCGTATCCAGGATGGTGGTATAGCGTAATGGCTGTATTGCAGTTTTTGTTGACTTCCTCGATTAATTGTATATAGATTTCAGAGATGTTTTTTTAGAACATTAGCATCATGACTTGTCTCGATACTGTCAAAGGCCTTCTCGTAATCGATAAAGACAAGACCTAAATGTATACGCAGTTCACGTTCCCTCTTCATCAGTTGATTGGTTGTGTGGAAATGGTCAAGGTGGGGAAACCCTATCCTGAACCTGGTTTGTTCTGGAGACTGGTGTTCATTGAGTTGCCTGTCGATTCTGTTGAAAAAGACTAGTGAATATCGATACCTTGCAAATTTGATGGTACTTCCCAAGAAGACTAGTGAATATCGATACCTTGCAAATTTGATGGTACTTCTCAAGAAGACTAGTGAATATCGATACCTTGCAAATTTGATGGTACTTCCAAAGAAGCTCACTATCTCCTTTTTTGTGTGGATTAAAATATTCTTTGAGGATTTCCACTGGTTAGAAATATGTACTGAATAGAGACGTTTATTATAAAGCTTCCCGCCGTAAGGACGTCTATAGTTATCACATCTGATCCTGGAGCTGTGCGTGGTCTTAACTGCCTAATGGCGTGGAGGATTTTATCAGGTTTTGATAGGTTCAATCGTGTCTCCCTCTCTGTTGCTGCCAACACTTTTTGCATTTCAACTTTATATTTTTTTTAAAAGTCAGTCTGCATACTGCTTCGATGATTCGTCTGTCTATTATGATGGGGTTGTCGTCTCTTTTTAGTACACTAAGAATAGCCCTTCTGTTGCACAGTTTTAAGGCATTTTATGAGGCTGCTCTAGGTTTTGGCCGCTTTGATTAGTCGCTGCTTGGTACCTAACAATCGCTAACAGTCGCTGCGTTTGATGCTGCTTATAGTCATTATTTAGCTAGTTACGAATTGTTTTAATTTGTTCGCACAGTGGGACCTTGTCCGGTACTCTCTGACCTTTAGTCATCTTCGGAGTCTAGTAGTTTCCTTGTATGTTCTTTAATACATGTCCAGCTTTAGGATTGATGAACCTTAGCAGCATCATTATCTAGTAGCTTGACAAGCTTGTCGAGGTACTGTGTTGAGGATCCAGAGATTGTCCAATCCGACTGATTGATTTGATCTACATACTTGGTACCAAATTAGCAGAGCTATGGTTCTGAATTGCTGCTTTTGAGAGGGACAGTGCAGGTCTAATAAGGTTATCATCGGCATGTGGTGCTTCCTATATCCAAACTATGTAATACTTCTACATTTGAAACGATATCAACTTCCTGAGTAAGTTATCACCGAGTTATTGAACGAGGCGGGAATGAGTTAATCAGTGATTTTAAAAACTTGTTGATATAAGGACGGTTAATGAGATGCGTGACGAAACACATTCTCATAGAGAGGATCCTTGAAATGAATCTGAATATATGTTTTATAACGATTGCAGTAAATGTGTACATCATCGCATGAGTCTATGGGTTAGTGACAGCGCGAGTTAAAGAAAGCATGAGAGAGAGAGAGAGAGAGAGAGAGAGAGAGAGAGAGAGAGAGAGAGTAAAAGGAGAGAGAGAGATGGAGAGACGGGCCGAGAGTGGAAAGGGAGGGGGGGGGGTGATATATGTTTTCAGTAAATAAGTGAGCCAGAGAGATGGACAACATGTCCTTGCTGAAATAGCTAGCTGTACAAATAAGAAAACAAATTATTGGGGATAGTTGACTGCAACCGTCGGAGCCAGCGAACAAGAGCCGACTGCAAGCGTCGGAGCCAGCGAACCAGAGCCGACTGCAAGCGTCGGAGCCAGCGAACCAGAGCCGACTGCAAGCGTCGGAGCCAGCGAACCAGAGCTGACTGCTAGCGTCAGGGCCAGCGAACCAGAGCTGATTGCCAGCGTCAGGGCCATCGAACCAGAGCTGACTGCCAGCGTCAGGGCCATCGAACCAGAGCTGACTGCCAGTGTCAGGGCCATCGAACCAGAGCTGACTGCTAGCGTCAAGGCCAGCGAACCAGAGCTGACTGCTAGCGTCAGGGCACGCGAACCAGAGCTGACTGCTAGTGTCAGGGCACGCGAACCAGAGCTGACTGCTAGCGTCAGGGCACGCGAACCAAAGCTGCCAACACCCTTCTACACCACCATGCGGTGATCCTTGATAACAGACTGCAACAGAGCAGACTGACTAAGGAGAAGGAATCGAAGAGGGAATGTTAACGAGGTACTAAAAAATGGTTGCTGAAGTCGGATATATTGAACCGAAAGCTGCAAATATCGCAGCTAAGCTGTAAACTACTACACAACGCATTCCGATCTCTGGACCACATTCTGCTACTTAAGCCCTTTTCGTGGTTTGGTAGCGGGAGATTGAGAACGAACTAACCCAAGTCAGCCAAACGAATTATTAAGTAAATCATTAGTAGACATGCACAGATTAATTGATTCATAAATGCAAACACAATGTATGAAAACGTAATAATAATTTAAAACTTGGTAAGTAGGTATTCCTTTAGAAAGACTTGATATAATAGATCTGGAACATTTTACCGTCCTCTGTCTACAAGGTGACCAACTGTAACAATCTACGCGAAATTAATCTACAAAAACGTGCTATCAGCATGGTAGGTAATCCCTTTATTTATTACTTGGGTAGAATTATTTCAGTCCTATTTGCGGACCACATTGCAATTCTGGTCGTGTGAGCAACACAATTTGATAATTTGTTTCGTGACAATTCGATTTTAGTTCGTTTAAATTTTTTAATTGCCCGTCATCCTAATTCCACCACAGTACTAGAAGTTTACAACACACTAATGACGCGACCAGATGAACTGCTACGTGGAAAGAGATGGGCTCCGTCAGGTGTGTAGCGGCCTAAGACACACCGTTGTTGTATGGCGAGAGCTGGTACTACAAACTGCAATAACGGTGCCTCAACGACCTGCTAGGTTATGGGACTGGTGATGTTGATGAAATGACACGACGAGAATGTCGCCATCTCTAGTCCTTCTCACTCTTGCAGAACGTCTATGTAACAATCATCAACAATGACGTTTTACCGGCAGGGATACTCAGTATGTCTTTATTCAGATGATGACAGCACAACCAATTGTTGATGTATTCATATGACTGCACAACCAATTGTTGATGTATTCATATGACTGCACAACAAATTGTTGATGTATTCATATGACTACACAACAAATTGTTGATGTATTCAGATAATTACTAGACAACCAATTGTTGATATATTCAGATAATGACCGCACATAAAAGTGTTGATGTATTCAGATAATGACCGCACAACTAATTGTTGATGTATTCCGATGATGATTATAGAGTCCTATAATAAGTCTGTAGCCAGATGCTTCACAGCCCAACAACCAATAAGTTAATGCGTGTGACTTATTCGAAAGATAATTGCTTGTCGTAGTTGCTTTTCCTATGCCCTGGGGGTGTAGATGTTAACATTCTGTCGCAACTTAAAACAGAAGCTAAGGTAAATGTCGAAAGAGTGAATGTTTTACCTCTCAATATACCAATCGTCTGGGTTCACAGAAAGTTTGGCCTCAACAGACTGACATGTTTATATTGTCAGCTGCTGAGTTCCCTGGCCAAAGGTCACATTGTACTTGAATGAACGATCCCATTGTTTCGTATTTACCATGCCAGGTTGTAATCTACCTTCGTATCCAACTACCCAGCAGTCCTGCCGTGGTTTTCACCTGTTGTTAGGTATATTTATCCCATTTGGCGAGACACGCCCTTTCACCTACGTGCCGAGTCCTTTTGCTAATATCAGGGAGTATATGCCATATTGGTGGGACCGTAGGAGGCCAGTGATTAGCCCTGGCAAGGGCTGACTTTTTCATTTCTTAGACCTGAACACAGCTTTATCAACAACTAGCAGGAAGCGAAGAGTAATCAAGGTCAGGTGAAACATACTCATCGAGGTGGGAGCGAAGAGTAATCAGTGACAGGTGAAACATACTTATAGAAGTTGGAGCGAAGAGTAATCAGTGACAGGTGAAACATACTGATAGAAGTTGGAGCGAAGAGTAATCAAGGTCAGGTGAAACATACTGATAGAAGTTGGAGCGAAGAGTAATCAAGGTCAGGTGAAACATACTGATCGAGGTGGGAGCGAAGAGTAATCAGTGTCAGGTGAAACATACTGATAGACCTGGGAGCGGAAAATAATCAGTGGCAGGTGAAACATACTGATCTAGGTGGGAGCGAAGAGTAATCAGATTTAGGTGAAACATAATGATCGAATTGGGAGAGAAGAGTAATTAGGGTGAGGTGAAACATATTGCTCCAGGAAACAGGCTGTGTCACAACAGTCTAGCCAACCAGTTGGGGATCGACATTGTAACACCGGAAATCGTTCGCTTACCGAGCAGTCTCTCTTTGCACTACAGCCAAGAGGACCAAGGTCCACCTTTTCAAGTATGACCCGGGATGTTATAAGAGTCACAGTAATCAGTTACCAGAGAAAAGTCAGAAGTTATCTCAACTCAGCACATGTACAAGTTCAATCAACTCAGCACGTGTACAAGTTCACTACACCTCAGCACATGTATACGTTTACTCAACTCAGTACATGTATACGTTTACTCAACTCGGTACATGTACATTGTCACTCAACTCTGCATGTTTACATGTTCACTCAACTCAGCACCTGTACAAGTTCACTCAACTTAGCATGTATACATGTTTGCTGAACTCAGCATGCGTAGCCTATAAGAACAAACATATATGAATAGCCAAACAAAGAACACACACAAATAAAAAGGACAAATAAAGTTGTATTATAAATCAATTCGTGATTTTCTTTGAACCAGAAAAAAAGTAGTCAAGACGCTGAGCAATGCATCAGCTGTAGCTGTCAGCGACCCAAAGCTGATTGCTAGTGTGGGGGCCAGCGACCCACAGCTGCCAAGACCCATCTCCACCTTCATGTGATGATCCTGGATAACATACTGACTAAAGAAAATTGATCGAAGAGGGGAGGCTAACACGGTACCCAAAAAATGCAATGCTGAAGTCGGATGGATCGGGCCGATGGGTGCAAATATAGCTTTCGAGCTGTAAACTATGACACAAACGCATTCCGTTCTCAAGACAACATCCTGCTACTTGCAAAGCACTTTTCAGAGCTTGGTAGTGGGAGTTTGAGAACGTGCATGTCTTGGTAGCGGGAGTGAGAACGTTCAGGGCTTTGTAGCGGGAGTTTGCGAACGAATGACGAAGAAAAAGATGAAACCCGAAAATCTCGTGTCACCAAAGATTTTGTGCGCAATTGGTGGCCAAAGAAAGACCCGTTGTCTAATATAATTGAGAAAACTGAAATTCTCCCACAGACAGCGGTGTTTTCTTGCTAATTGATTTGTAGTCTACGTTGTCATACTGAACTCCGGTGTCACTTGACTATATCAAAAAGGAAATGTGACTCTAAACCAAAGACAGAAAAAAAGACGAAAAAAAACAAAGGCAATGTATGGCCGACAGTCAATTTATCGTTTATCACAAATATTTATAATTCAAAGTGTTCCCGGTTAAGCAACGTTAACCTTGCTTGTTATTTCAATGATTTTGTTCATATATTATTCCACTTCATCCCTGCACTCAAGGATTAAGATAAGGACATCCACTTCTATTTCGTTTCACGGATACACTTGACATATTACAAATCTGAAATCCTGACATTAGTTTACTTGCACCTTACAACGGAAGTTTACTTTTCGCATTGTGTAAAAGAAAGACTCGCTCTCCTGTACCCCTAATTTACTCATCTACTTTCCTTGTTCTAACGTTACCTCTGGCAGATCACTTAGTGTCACCTATCTTCATCCTACAGACAGCAGTAAATTTTGGACGCTTTCACGGCACAATTGTTGCAAATCGATTGTTTTTTTGGTTTTTGTTTCTACAATCTATGTGTGTGTGTCACTGTTTAACTTGTCA